>PVIR01000330.1:0-193905 GCA_004026965.1 Petromus typicus
GTCATTGCCTTCTTGGGGGATATCTGCTGTTTCTGTGTTGTCACTGTTTTAACTGATGCTGCCCAAACATCCTCTTACACATCTTCATATATACGCACAAATACTCCCAGAAGCCATATTTTAGAGCCTGTGCCCCCTGCATTTTTGTGTGGTTGAATTAGGTAAGGAAGCCACGCCACAGGGGCTTTATTCAGTGTGTGTCTTTTAACACAAACCATCGAGCTGAGTCCGCCTTTAGTGCATCGGCATTTAGTTGTGCACGGTCAGCAAAAGCCTGTGTAATGAGTTTGGAATTCAGTTACCTGTTACTTGCTGGTCTCAGAGTGGTGGTTTATGCTGCCCAAGTAGATACCGCCATGTTCCTCAGAGTTGGAATATGCAGAAAAACATGGAACTTGGCTTCATACAGCACATTGTGAGGCTCTTGGAGATAAAACATTATTTTAGCCTTCTAACCGTGTGCTCTACATGAGCTTGTGTTAAATTGTAATAATTTAAACAGTGAATCAAGTGTGCATAGTTCAAGGGCAGCAGAGGTGACGAGGCCGGGATGGTCAGCAGAGAAGGAAGGAGTCGGGCCTGGGAAGGTGCGGGGCCAGGTCGTGGGCAGAGGACAAGAGAAGGAGCGGTTCTGTGCTCATCCCTTAAACTTTCTGTGCACAGACAGAACAAGCACCTGCCTAGGAATGGCTTTGTCATTCTCCTCGGAAAGTCTCCTTGTTTTAGAATTCCTGCCAGCCTGACCCTCCGCACTACAATCATAACTAATCTCATCTAAGGATGAGAACATGGAAACAGCATCTCCAAAGGGTGTCAGAACATTTGGTATAGAAAATGAAGGTCAGTGCTGATCCGAGACCACGCTGCTGCTGCGGCCCCGTCCAGCACACAGTGGGTGCTCGGCAAGCACCCAGCTGGGCAGTAGTGGAGTAAGGATGTTCCTTTTCTAAGGGCTCTGTCCAGGCAAAGCAGCTCTTCCTCCAGGTAAAGGTTTGCGCATGCGCATTCCCAGGCATCTGGAAGAAGCCTTCCAGGACAGCCCCAGGCTCAGGGCCTTTGGCTTGGGTGTTCTCCAGCAAAAGGGAGGAGGTGAATGGAGACGGCCAGTTTGACCACATTCATATGAATGCCTGCCAGGTTTCTTTTGGCTGCAGCCATGCCGGATCTCCTGGTCGGTTAGCCCCACCTCCCGGTGTCAGCCCTGCTCCTTCTGAATCAGTTTCTTGTCCTCAGCCAGCTTTGGCCTTAGCCCTCTGGAGTTTTCAAAGTACTTTTACTGTCTTATATTGTTTGCTATAACTGAGGTGTGATTGACAACTTAATCAGATATCTATAAGCCAAGCACAGAGCACCCCTAGGGAAATAACAGAGCGTTTAAAAATGAAAAGCAAAGTCTAAAAATATTTCTACTTTGAAAACCCAAGTTGTCAGGATGGACTGATCTGGCATGTTGACGCCAGAGGGCGCCAGTGGTTAAATTATGTGTGTGGATTAAATTGCCCTCGCCAAGAAATTCTAAGTTGGTCCCTTTATTTCTGTCTTGTTGTTGTTGGTACAATGATAGGCAAGTACTCTACCAATGAGCTACACTCCCAATCCTTAATTGAGTCAGGGTCTTACTAAATTATTCTGGCTAAGCTTGAGCTTATGATCTTCCTGCTTCAGCCTCCTGAGTAGTTGGTATCTGTTTGTTTCTTTTGAGACAGGGTCTTACTGTGTAATTCAGACAGGCTTTGAAATAACTGTGTGGCCCAGCTGCCCTGAAACTCTTAGCACTTCTCTTGCCTCAGCCTCCTGAGTACTGGGATTACAGGTGTGTACCACCGTGCCCAGTCCAAGTGGCTGGATTGTTGAAAGTGTGTGTGTGTGTGGGGGGGGTGGATAAAGGCTTTCATGGGGTGGTCTTCACTGTTTCCACAGCTTTGCCATGTGGTTGGACCAGAGCAGTGTGCAGCCCTGGCTCAGCCCAGCCCAGCAGCCCCTCGGAGTTGGAGCTTGGGGCATGTGTGGCCGTGGGAAGAGCCGCCTCCCAAACTGCGTTGCTTGGATCCAGGTGTCCCCGTGGGCACCATGTCTCCTGGTGCAGCATGAGCCAGGCCACAGTACTGCATCTTCTTGCATTTTTCAAGTGCAGGTGTTTTATGGCCCAGAACATGATGTATCTGATAGATGTTCCATACGAGCTCGAAGACAATGTATAGTCTGTGGTTCAAATAGTTCGAGGATGTACTTAGACCGAGCCGATTGGTCTCTCGAACTCGATTGCTGCTGAGTTCAAGTTCTTCCTGTTGACTCAGTTTGTCTCACTTCGAGCTGTGTTGACATCTGTAACTCTAGCAAGAATCATCAGTTGTTTGTTTTTTACTAAATATAGCTTGACCTCTTGTGAGGGGCGCACGCGCACGCGCACACACACACACACACACACACACACACACCACACACACATACACACAGGGTGATGTCAAATTGGAGAAATGACCTGTGCATCATTACGTAATGCCCCTCATCACACCTGATGAGCTTCCTTGCTCTCAAGTTTTCTTTGTCTTAATATATAGTAAGTGCCTCTCCTTTCTGCAGGGGAAATAGGTTCAAGATCTCCCACAGAGGGTAGATGGTACCAAAGCCTATACATTTTGTGCTTTCCTCTTTACATACACACATATACCTGTGATAGTTTAATTTATAAATTAGGCACAGCGCCAGGTTTGGTGGCTCACACCTATAATCCCAGCACTTGGGAGGCAGAGGTAGGAGGATTGTTGTGAGTCTGAGGCTCGCCTGGGCTATATAGTGAGGTCAAGGCCAGCCTGAACTATAAAAGCGAGACCTTGTCTCAAAAAAATTTTGTTTAAATAAATAAATAAACTAGGCATAGCAAAAGATTAGCAGTTATAACTAATAAAATAGGATGGTTGTAACAGTACACTCTAATAAAATGGCCAGTATCACTACTTTTACACTTCAGCGCTATTATTAAGTAAAATAAGGGGTATAAATACTGTGATACCATGTACAATAGTTTAGATTTCAAATGCTCTCCCAAGGCCCATTGTGTGAGGTCTTCAGGTTAGTGCTATCAGAAGGGGATAGGAATCTTTAAGAAGTCGAGCCTCTTAAAGCACATTAATCACAATTGTTTCAAATTCCCAGTGTGATCACTTCATCATCCCTGGCATATCTGAGTCTAGCTCCAACACTTTCTCTCCCTAAACCGTGTTTTTCACATGATGTGTCTGTAGCTAGACGTGGTGAGGAAGGAACTGGGGCTCTCGTCCTGCAGGGCGCAGGGCGGCATTCTGCATAGGTGAGCCAGTGTCTCAGGACTGTGACCTTCCCAGTGCCTTGCAGTCTTCTCCTGGCCTCAGGTGGAGTAGGATGCCTTAGACATCTCCTTTCCCCTGAGTCATTGCGGAGCTGATAAAACCGAGCAGTTCAAGCTCGGCTTACATATCTTTCCCTTGGGCCAGGCCTTATAAGAAGCACAGAGTGCACTAGCATGTTTCAAAATGGTTCGTTTTCCCCTCCCCTTTGGGGAGAATGCAGAGTTTCCCTATAGTTTCTGTGGAGCATACCATATGCTTGTGACGCACGGATAAGGAGGAAGAAGGCCGTCTCACTGGGACCTGTTTGGATCCACAATTTAACTGTCCTTTTTTTTTTCTCCCAGAAAAATTGGTTAAGTTTTTCTTGAGTCAGTATTTGCTCCCCAAAGTCAATCTGAAATGCTGTGTTTCTTTGTTCATCCTTATTTCATATATGCAGAGTGCCTGGAAAGAATAATGACAAACTGGTTATCTCTGCAAAATGATTTTAGCTCTGTGGGATGGGGTGAATGGTGACTTTTATTTTTTCTGGGTTTTTAAAAAAAATTTTCTGCATTTTCCAAATCCTACTATGTATTTTACAGTTTTTTTCAAGTAATATTTTAGGCCACAAACATTGGAATGTGTCTCTTTACAGTCTGCAAAATGAACGTTCACCGTCGATGCGAGACCAATGTAGCGCCTAACTGTGGGGTGGACGCCAGAGGGATCGCCAAAGTGCTGGCCGACCTAGGAGTCACTCCGGATAAAATCACCAACAGCGGCCAGAGGAGGAAAAAGGTAACCAGCTGCTCTGGTGATTCTAACCTGGTGCTGGGCTGTCTCTGTGCTGGGCCTGTTGGTGAGGCACCGAGAGGGCGCTGCACTGAGACTGTTAGTTTCCTGGGTTTGAGACATTGTATTTGAAACAGCAGGTGTTTAAAGAGAAAAAAAAAAGGCGTGATGGTATGCCCATCATCAGGAGGCAGAAGTAAGTGGATCATAACTTTAACATCCGGTGTCAGAATAAATAAAATGGAAAGATTGAGGCTGTAGCTCGCTCAGCTCCTTGGGTTCAGTCCCTATAAAGAAAGAAAAACAGAGACCGAGAGAGAGAGAGAGAGAGAGAGAGAGAGAGAGAGAGAGAAAGAGAGAGAGAGATGGGAGAAGAAGAGGCGAGTGGTGATATGAAGTCTTCCAGGGCTACTGAAAAGGGGATGACAATAAAACAAAGCTTAAGAGTTAACATTTGTCAGAGAAACAGAAGGTTTGAGGTGAGGCCTTTGAGATCCCTTCTAGGCAAAGTGTAAAGCTGCAGGCAGAGTGACAGACTGCGCTGCCTGCAGCTCTGTCACAGCAGAAAGCCAGTCTGAATTTCCTTTTGGGGACAGTGTTGTGAAAATAGACAGAGACAGGGCCAGAGCCACCTTTCCTCTCTCCTACACTGGCATGAGGTACAGTGCCACTGAGTGCTGTCATCTGCTGGATGTGCATGGGGGGCCTGGTGGGAAGAAGCCAACGTGGGGGGATTGGGGGGAGGAAGCTGAGAGTAAAAGCTAAGGGATCATAGTCCTGATATTTTTATTATTTCAGTGCTTCTGATGCAAAATCCAACTGGTAGCTTACATTAGTGTGAAGGGCAGAAGCAACATGTCCTTGGTCAGAAGTGAGGTCTGTCAGACCTGCCTGTCCCAGAAAGGACAAATGGATACATGGGCTGGACGCACAGAGGCGGAGGGGGGTGCTGCTGAGTTGGGGAGACAGGACATACCTGCGCTCAGCCAGGAAACTCCTTCCACTGGGGGTATTTGTCCAAAGCTGCCAACAGACAGCAATACATCAGAGAGTATTTATTGAGGGCCTATTATGAGTTTGACTTTGTGTGTATCACCAGAGGAGGGGAAGGGCCAGACAGTCTCACCCTCAAAGACTGGCCTGCTTGAGTAGGGACCCACACAGGGGACCCACACAGGTGTTGTTAAGGATATAAAGTTGAATGAAGCACTGAGTGTCAAACAGTGGAGAGACGGGCGTCCAGCTCATACTGCTCTGGGCAAGAGACCTGCCCTACCTGGATAGGCAGAGGAACGCTTGCACCGAAGAGGTTGGACAAGCTTTGCTAAGGTCAGTTGTATTTGGAGAATAAAAATGGAACCAACCAGTCTCTCATTTCCCTCCCGTTTGCTGGAGAGTGAAACCTCGAGTCTGCTCAGGGTATCCAGCTAGCAAGTGGTGCGGTACCCTATGTCCCTGATGGAAGACTTCATCCCCCGACCTGAGGGAGACTCATGACCCTCCTTTCTGACGCTTCTCGCTTCTTCCCACCTTCTTTCTAGCTCGTTGCTGGTGCCGAGTCTCCCCAGCCTGCTTCTGGAAGCTCCCCATCTGAGGAAGATCGATCCAAGTCAGCACCCACTTCCCCTTGTGACCAGGGTGAGACCCTCAGACCTCCCTCCTCTCCCAAGCCCCTTCAATGGAAGGACCACAGCGTGGGACCCCAATGCACCCAGGGCAGTGGACCCTTGTAACCCTGTCCTTATGGATTCACTCTGGGATGCTGTCTAGAGGGCTGGGCACTAGATGGCAATGCTTTCCTTTAGTTCTGACTAGCCAGGGTGTGTGTGTGTGTGTGTGTGTGTGTGTGTGTGTGTGTGTGTAAGAGAGAGAGAGACCAAAGACCGCAATCCTTTCTTCTCTGCCTCAAAGGAAGAAGGTGCAGCTGCTCGCCTCCCTTTCAGCAGACTTCTTCACACACACACACACACACAAGCCACCTTGCTCCAGTCATCATACCCAAAACCTGAGATCAGGTTGAGCTGGGACATGGATAGCAGAGGATGACTTTTCCTGTCCTGTTCTGTGGGTCGAGACAGAAAGATGGAGTTGTAAAAGAGGGAGAGAAGTGAGGAAGAGTGAGTTGTAGGCCCAGCCCTCCTTTGCAGTTCAGCTCTGGATGTCTCTTTCTGTCTGAATATGCTTCAACTGAGAAATACTGCAGCCATAATTTGCATAAAAATAATAATTTTGCAGAATCATTGTAAAGAACACTGGACCATACAAGGGAATGGCACATGTGATCCTGTCTACTCCGATGCCCAGCCCAGTGTCTGTGGAGGGGGCACAGTCCTCCTAATGCTCTGTAACTCCTTTTGTGCTTATTTTCCTAATTCTGTGTGGCACTGGTTACTTCCTTAAGTTATAGGGTAAGAAGTCGGAGGCCAGGAGTTGAAAGCTTTATCCCAAGATCAAGAGCCAAGGTTAGGACAAAGGTGAACCTGTGCCCTCAAGTCCCATGTTGAGACCATCATTGGTGACTTATCCGGTGTTACCTAAGAATGAGTCAGACAGCTTTAGGGACCACATCTCAATTCCAAAGACCACAAAACAGTTGGTTTTAGTCAACTAAAACAGTTGGTGTTACTCTAATTCACTTTCTATTTATTTCATATCCAAAGAGATTTGACCCATTCATGAATGGTGGATCTTACTGTGGATCAATACAGGCATTTTCATGCTCCCTTTTTCTGTGCGAGACATCCTATGGGAGCTTCAAGAAGACAGTTTCCAGTGGTAAAGAGAGACAAGTGAGGGTGAGGGGCCGTGGTGGTCAGGCCTGGCTCCTGACTGGCCTCAGCAAGACACAGTGATTTTGGGGGTCTCTGAGTGTGCAGTGCCAGGATGTGCCAGCTGGGATGTGGGTGCTAATAGAGGGGAGATCCCTTTTCACAAGTTGTGGCTTTGTCACAAAACGGAAGTGAGCCATTCTCCCTCATGATTTCTTCAAGATTTGGTGTCCCAAAAATCTGGACCCTCCTTCCAAAAGGCATTTAATAACACAATTTCAGCTTTGCAGCAAGACTAATGTCAGACTTAGAGAAAACTGTGTTCACTGCTGGGTTTGTGTGTGGCTTATCTGGAGGTGCAGAGCTGTCCTATCTTTCCCTTCCCTAGCACAGCTGCCCAACCCACCCTGGAGGAGCTCACTCTCTATCCTAGAAGCTCTCCAGAATCCCAGGATGGGTTTGTCCAGGCCTCAATTCTTTGGAAAAGCAGCTTAAGATCTTTCTGTCAGAAGATACTGGGTCACTCCCACCCAATTCAGATTCCAGGGGTAAACAGTCTCTGGGGCCCTCTGTAATCCAGGTTACGGGCATCTTTAAAGATTGGATTATGCTCAAGATTCTTCTTTCTACACAGTTGAGTGTGTGTGCTGGTGAATGAGCAGCCAACGGTAAAGTGTCTTCAAATAGAAAAGGTCAAAGTATCTCCCTGTGTGAGAAGCAATTCTTTTATTAATGAAAAGCCCATTGTGATTTTGTCTCACAGCCTTATTTGAGATAAATACCAATGTACAGAGTAAACTCAGCATCAGACTAAGACCTTTAAAACCTATTGATGAAATAAGTATATCAATCTGACTGTGACGGTTGTTCTTGGTGAGCTGTTGTTCCACTTTTCAAAGATTTGAAGGGCAGTTGCCTTTTCAGCTCTGCAGAGTTCCTGAGACACCTGGATTCTTGCAGTGCACCTAAAATTGTGGGCTAGGCTGCTAGCTGGAGGAAGCTGCCAGAGAGCCCGGGGTTTGGTGCAGTCTGAAGGAGTTTGCTGGCAAATAATAGTTCAAAGCAGGGACTCTGTCCTTTCCTTTGTACTAGGGTCCCTGTTGTGTCGTGTGTTGAACGGATGAGGACACTCCCAGAGTTCCTAGGTTGATTGGCTGCCACCTTGGATTGGTTCCTGGATAGATTTGAAAGAGGGCTCAGGCTGGTCCCACAGGGAAGGGCTCCTGGCATGTGCACTAATGCATACTGTATCTTGTTACCCTTTGGCCCTAGAATTAAAAGAGCTGGAGAACAACATCCGGAAGGCCTTGTCATTTGACAACCGAGGAGAAGAGCACCGGGCGTCATCTACCGACGGCCACCTGGCCTGCCCTGGAGAGAATGGTGAAGTCCGGCAAGGCCAGGCCAAGCGCTTGGGCCTAGATGAGTTCAACTTTATCAAGGTGTTGGGCAAAGGCAGCTTTGGCAAGGTCTGTAGTACTCGTGGGTAGGGCTGTTTATTTTCTGTGCGCCATGGCCTTTCAGTTTGATCAGTGAAGCACATCTCAGCCTGGTCTTTTCCTCCCTTGTTTTTTAAAAATTAATTTTATTGGTACACTTTTGTTACACATAATGATCACAGTCATTATAGGGAATTTGTACCTGTACATAATATATCTGAATCTTTTCCCCCATTCTGCTCCCCTCCTTGCAACCCTTCTTGCCCTCCTTGTTTACAAAGCTTTGATTCCAGTATTTTCCTTCTATTCTCTTTTTCCTTTTCCCTTCCTTTCCTTCTCCCTCCCTCCTTCCTTGATGTCCTCTTCACTCAAACATATTCCTCCTGCTTCTCAATATCTGTCATCCATTTTGATTCTTATTTACACTTTGGTTTCTCATACAAGAGAAACAATGTGATATTTAAACATATGTGTGTGATTTATTTCACTGGAAAGTGTGATCTCAAGGTGCATCCATTTACTTATAAATGTCTCAAGTTTATCTTTCTTTATGGCAGAGTAGTACTCCATTATATAAAAACTACATTTTCTTTATCCATTCATCCATGGATGGGCATCTAGGCTGTTTCCAAGATCCAGTTATTAAACATGTGCTACTGTGAACATGGATGTGCATATATCACTGTGGTATGATACTTTGGGGAGATGCCATGAAGGGGAATAGCTGAATCCAATGGAACCTCTAAGTTTAGTTTTTTGAGGAATCACCATCCTGATTTCTAAGTTGGTTGTGCCAAATTATACTCCCTCAACAGCAGAGAAGGGTTCCATTTCTCTCAGAGCCTCCCAGCATTTATTATTGATTTATTGATGATAGCCATTCTTTCTGGAGTGAGATGGAATCTTGATGTTGTTTTAATTTGTATTTTTTACTTCAGAAGTTTTACTTGTTCTGTCTTCCCGCAGATTTGATCCAGTTTGAATTTAGTTAAATGCATGGTGAGAGAAGTGGTTCTAGGTTTATCTTTCCTTGTTTTGTGGGAATGGGCTGAGCCCAAGTGGATAGGAGCCCTGTTTCTAATCTTAAATGATTGCAGAGCTTCTTTTCTGAGATATATCCCCAGATATTTTCTTTCTTTTTCTTTTTAAATATGGAATCTCGCTAAGTTCCTCAATTGCTCAGGGTAGACTTGCTTCCAAATTTGCCTGCCTCTGCTTCCTAAAGAACTGGGAATACCACGCACAGATATATTGTTTCTTCAAAATACAGTTTTTCTCATTGATCCAATGGGCTGAAGTCAAATGAGATATGTCACAAGTGTGGAAGCACTTTGGAAGGGTTTGGAACGTTTTGCAGCAGATTTTGCAGCTGGCGTGCATTTTGCATAACACTTCAGACGGGAGCCTCAGTGCATGGACATCATCCCACAGGCACGCACAGAGGTTGCTCACTGCAAGCTGAGCAGTGCCCATGATGCCACCCACTGGGCACTGGCTGTGCTGTGGACAGCTGTGCACCCTGACTGCTGTGTCCCAGAGCTGGATCCCACAAACTACACCAGACACATCTGAGCTGTGGGTTCAACCTTGTGATTCATAGTAATAAAGAGAACCTGTAAAACAAAGATGAAACCAGTGACCTGAAGACAGCAGACACTTCCACATGGTGGGCACCATTACTGACTGCAAAATGCCAGAGCATCCAAAGGTGGAAGATGCACATACTCTAATCTCAGCACTTGGCAGACTGAGGTCGGAGGATCATAGCAAGTTTAAGGCCAGCCTGGGCCACATAATGAGTTCCAGACTAAATTACATGGCAAGATCCTGGAAAATACCTATGGAGAAGTTGACAGTCAAAATGATGTGGATTCAAATTGTTCAAAATATACAACTGAAGATTTGCTCTCTAAGGGAAAGGTAGATGAGGAAGACACTGCTCTGTCTATCCAAACCTTACATAGAGAAAAGCAAAACAGGAGCATTAGCCACTAATGGAAATGATACACAAGTTTACAATTCGAGAATACCCATTGCATAAAAGAACAGTCTTTTCTTTGGGACACAATTGCTTTCAAAAGTTGTTGGGTGTAGGAAGAGGTTCTGTCACATTATTTTTTTCTTCACTTTTTAATACCTATTCCACTAAGGTATTTTTTTTTTCCTCTATGATTCTTATTTCTTAAATATAATGGGACATTTATTCTTCTGTGAGTTATATTTGTACCATGTACACAGTGGAAACAAGGACAACATATTTTATATTTAGTAGGAAAAAAACCACTGAACTCAGCATTCCATTGTCAATAGTGATACCAATGCCAGTCTTCCCTCCTTTAGAGATTAGTCTGAAATTCTGTTATTTCCTTATGAAGACTTCAAGAATAAACTCAAGAGTCTGTCCTCAGTGAAATAAGGGGTCCAGAAAAATATCTTACCATGTGCTGCTTTTCAAGTTATATGTTATTTAACTGATTTCTCTGGTATTTAGTAAGTCCTCTGTTTATTCTCTACATGTAACAAAAAGTTCAGGTAGCTATCTCATGTCTTAGGTTAGGGTCCCTTGCCTGGGAGCATTTTCCGGCCCCTGCTTTGCAGTTGTGGCCCTTGGGATCTGCCTTTGTGCGCGCAGCGCTGGTCAGCCCCCATGCTGATAGTCAGGCGAGATACAAAGTACAAAGATAGAGATCCATTTAGCCCAGGAAGTTGGTTAACATTTCAACTCAGATCCTTGGTTTCCCTTTGCTCTTCTTAAAGCCGTGCCTGGGGTCATCTCTGGGATCGCAAAGATCAGAGACGCCCTGCTCTGAGGGGTTGGGCAGCTGCTGCGGGGTCACATGGCCTCACGTGTCCTGTGGGTCAGTCCACTGGCTGGCTTCGGTTCATTCCTCTGCTCCATGGAGGAAGGGCTCTGGGAAGTCCTCAGGGCCCTGGGCCCGCTTCGCCCCCATCTCTCCCACCCTATCTCGTCCTGAAATCACCTGGCAGGACAGTAACTGGGGTTTGCTGAAAAGGCAACAGGTGAAGCAATCACATTCATTAGAGTCTGTCTAAATAACAAACAGACTCCAGGCCTCTGGCTCACGCGTGACTCAGGCTTGTGAGCCCAACTCGGTTGAATTTTAAGTAAGATGCAAAAATGAATCAAATGAGTACACTTAGAAGTTTTCAGGCTGCCATGTGGCATCGGGAAGATGAATTTCTGATGACTGGATCACTTATATTGTTTCTTCAGAAAATACTCACCCAAGTTCAAGCCAGTTTAGAACCTGTATTTCCTGTGCGTGGTGAAAAGTCTCAAGGTGATGTCATGAATTCCCTTAAATTTCTGAAAAGCTGCTCTTGCTTTGATCACTGACATTGGAATATTGTACTTAGAAGTTAATGAGGCTTATGACATTTTTAGGTAAATAATAATATCAAATAATAAATAATCAAATATCAAATAATATATATAAAATAATATAAAAAATATAAAAATACCAAGAAACAAGAGACAACTTACCCCAGAGACAAATAACCTCCAAACAAGAGATAAATAACTTACCATCAAAAATAAAAGTACAAGTAGAAAATAAGTACATACCTGTGTTCGCTACATTCTGATTGCAAGTTTAATAAGTGTACATGAACCTACGAATAATCATTTAACAGGTATGCATTGAACTTTTTGCTAGCCCATTGTGCCAAAGATTAAAAATAAATAAATAACTTATAATTAAGAGAAAGAAGGAATTAGGATTTAAATTGTTTTATTTGGATATAAGTTTTAAAAGTATTTGGTACTGTGTTTCTTCCTTTGATTCTATCCATGGAGATGATGGGGACGATTTTGGTGAATTACAGGTCATGTTGGCAGAACTCAAGGGCAAGGATGAAGTGTATGCTGTGAAGGTATTAAAGAAAGATGTCATCCTCCAGGATGATGACGTGGACTGCACAATGACAGAGAAGAGGATTTTGGCTCTGGCTCGGAAACACCCGTACCTAACCCAACTCTACTGCTGCTTCCAGACCAAGGTACGTTTATAGAGAAGCCAGCTGACCACTGTCTTGGAAATCAAGGCAGGATATCATGGTATCTCAGCTGTTAGATAAAATATCATTTTCAGACCCTCTACATTGGTCTCTCAAAGACTTTGGAAGGTGAAGTGGATTTTACCCTTGAAAAGATCAGGGTATGTTTGAACACCTTCTTTTGAAGGTCTTGGGATTTTCTGCTCAAGACTGTGCTTGTAGAGGGATGAAGGAGAGAATGTAGCTGGATAAAACCAGGTGGTTAAACCTAGTGTTTGTACTTTGGAAAAACTAACAGACGTGGTTGATCCTTGCTCTGCGCCTACCTTTCTATCTTTCATCAGATCACCTAACTTCTATGTTGTTTTCAGGTCAAAAGAAAAAGTAAAGGACACCCTAATCGCTTCTAAGTTATGTAATGTCATATGAGTTAAAGGATGTAAACACATGCTTAAAATTCCACAGGGAAACACAAACAAGGTGGCAGTTTCAGAGTTACCATGTGGTTGCCTGGGAACCAGAAGGTGGTATAAAGAAATGGAGATAGTCTAAAGATAGTACAGAGCCTCACTTCTGGTTCATTACTTATTCTTGGTGAAGAAAGGAAATATACATGTTCGTCATGGAGCTGTCATTTATTACCTTTTTTTGTGGAGATGGGTAAAGAGTCTTCCGGGGTCGGCCATGGAGTTGTAGTGTTGGTCTTCTTTAGATAGCAGTGACAGCCTCACCCAGACTCCAGGTGTCCCTGTGGTGCACAGACCATGAAGGAGACACTGGGTGGTGATTGGTGGCACCTTCGTGTACTTTCCCACTGTATACAAGGGCCAGTCTTTCCCCTTAGAATTGAACAGTTGTTCACTGGACCCTTGGCAAAGTTTTATCCTATTTTATTGCCTCTCTCCCCTGTGTCTGGTGCTGTGACGGGCTGGAAGGCTGAGGACCCTGCAATTTTGACCTCTCCTGGAGTGTTTCAATGCACATGTGTTTATTGAAGTCCTTGGGAAACCTGCTGTGAAAAATGAAAAAGATTACTTTTGTTTAATCCACTATTTCCCAACTTAATTGATCCCACACACCACCACCACCACACACAGCAGCTATTCCAACAGCTATTCCAAGATGAGAAATACAGATCAAATGGAATTTTTCTTATTCTTCCAATTTCTTAGGCAAATAAGAAGTCTGTTCTGAAAAATCTCCCAGGCATTCTCCTTATCTTTGAAGCATATTTACATCTTTCTGTATGAAACTTAGAGCTCTCCATCCCTTTCTGGACTTACTGACTAGCCTGTGTTTGAGCTACATTATGTAATACCAAATATTTAGAAGTTAATGTGAGTTTATGTGCATAGCCAGATAGAGAGTCCAATGTGGTAGCAGAAACTCAGCAACAGGGTCAGGTTTCTCCTTTTCTCCACTAGCACAATAATTCTAGATTAGTGAGAAATGTATCATATCCTGTAGATCTTTATCTTCCACAGTTCATGTCATAGGGCCTCATACCGAAGAGAGGTGCACAAGCCAGACTTTGAAAGATGGGGTGGATTTGGAAAGGATTTGGAGTGGGAAGTGGAGCTTCCATCTTGAGTTTCCCTTTTTCCTCAAAAAGAAAATACATTTCTGGAGCCACTGTGAACTTACTTTAACTAAGATGAATGCATGAATTGGGCGCACAGAGACTGATTTGCAATCCTATTAAGATTTCTTTCATTCTTATTTAATTACAATACACTGTATTGAGATTGTTAAGTCAGGTTTAATTATTTTTAGCCTTAGTCTTCAGTGTGTAGGAGGAAATAGCCCTTCTGGAAACATCCCTCTGAAAATTTCCAGGTGGATTATGCAGAGGTTTAGCCGAGAGCTGTGAATAGGTTGTCTGGTGAGACTTGATCAGGTGCATGAGGACCCCATCAGATACAGCAGCCAGTCAGGGTACGTTTTGAAAACCCATTGGCATCAAGCATGATTCGAGATGTGATAAAGTCAGATGTGGTCACCAGAGCCCACTGAATGAACGAATCACAGTGAGAGACGTTCTGTCTGAGTGTGCCTGCCTGCCCCTGGTCATTCTCGTGGGCTCTGCCATCACGAAAAGCAAGTGACATAGCTCCAGGTTTCCAGGGAGAGTGAGACAGGGCCAACAGACCAGTACATTGAGCCACTAGCTATAATTCAATCATATTCAAACCATGTATTTGACCTGAGTTCCCACCCTGCTAGAGAAACCTGAACCCAGTCAGAGTCTAGAACTCGACCCTGCAGCCTGAGTTGCCCTGAAAGGAGGGTAGAAGCCAATCTCCAAATACCATTTTCATCATTTTTCCAAAGCTAGATAGATAGAACTTACCACTGGGCCACTGCCTTTTTCAAAGTAAATGATCCAGGAGAGGATTGGAGGGAAGGGAGGGTATTTGGGAAATAAGGAGATATTTCTGTTCCTGCACAGTCAGCTGCTGCATGGTCGAGAGGGTGGTGTAGGCCTGCGAGCGCTCATCATTGGGCTGAACAGTGGAGAAGCTGAAAGTGTTGGGCTTGAGCAGAGTCAAGGGTTACCAGGGACTGACTTACGGAATTGCCAATTCTGGGTCTTCTCTCATCTGTTGACTACCGTGGATGGGAGAGCCACTGAGAGATAGATTTGCTTTGTTTTTGTTTTTGTAGTTACAGGAAATAAAATTCCCAGGCAATTTTAGGTTCTGTGTATTTGTATTTTATGATCCCCATTGCGAAACCATCCCCTCCAACTGGATCCCACAAAACCTGCCTCGAATAAATTCACCCTGCTTTTTCCTCTGTAAAATTTGTAAGCTCCTGCCCATCCCCCACTCTTTGGCATTTCCTGCCAGGCCTGGGAAGCCAAATCCTGGAGGGCTTTGCTGCGAAGGAAACGACTCAACTCTTACAGGATCTCCTTTGGCCAGCCTCCCTCCCTGCCCTAGGGGAAATGCCACATGGAAAATCCTTAAAAAGCAACTGGAGATATTTTTCAAACTCAGTTTAATAATCTCTCTGAGCTGGGGAGAGCTGCTAAGAAAGGGTGTTGACAGTGTAGGAGAAAAAGTGTAGTTTCAAGGAACTCCAATGTTTATTTTTGCTTTTTTTTTTTTTTTTTTTTAATATGTGACTAGGGATTAAACTGAGGGCCTTCACAATGAATGAGCAACATCTCAACTCCTTTTTTACTTTTTATTTTGAGACAGAGTCTCTTAAGTTGTTAAATTGCCGAGTCTGGGCTCACACTTGTGATCTTCCTGCCTCAGCTTCCTGGAGTGCTGGGATTACACTGTGCCTGGCTTATTTCAACTCTTAATGTCAAAGAACAGCATACCTTAAAGCAAAAAACAAGAGCACAGTGAAAACTTAGGCCACTGCTAGATTTTTTTTTAGAGAGATGGTGATGTCAGATAAATCTAAAAGAGCTGAGAAAGCAACTGAACCAAGTACGGGTATCCTCCCTGTGAATGCACGGTCGGAGGCATACACTTCGGAAGAGTGGAAGGATTTGTGCCCAGGTTTGGTGAGTGTCTCACGAGAACAGAGGCGTTGGCCAGAACCCTGAGTTGCTTTGTGGATTAGGCAGCCACCAGGGAATTGACACACTTGCCAGTCAAAGACAGAAATAGAGAAAGCACGTGTAATAACAGCCCTTTGTGAAATGAGATCCTGTGGAAGTCCAGGCTTGGAGTTGGCAGAATTCATGATCTGAGGAACTGGACGTTATCTGTCTGCTGCTAGAGACCATTCTTACCAACAGCAGATGGGCAGGTTGGTTATTTATTTATTTACTTATTTATTTAGCAGTACCAGGGATTGAACTCAGGCCCTTGTGCTTCCAAAGTAGGTGCAGTACCACTTAAGCTAAATCCCCAACCCAAGAGCAGGCTTTTTATAATTGTGAAATATGCATAAGATTTGCTATCTGAATAGTTTTTTATTATTTTTATTTTTAAATTTATCTGGGTTTTCGGATTAATGTTGTCTTTTCTATTTTGTTTTGTTTTTTGAGGCAGGATCTCTCTATGCACTTCAGGTTGGCCTCAGCCTCCCAGAGTGCTTATTTACTCAAGCTGGCTTCAAACTCACCGTGATCATCCTGCCTCAGCCTCCCGAGTCCTGAGGTTAAAGGTGTGCCCCACTGCACCCTGCTCAGGTTGTCACTGCTCTTTTTGAAACAGATTCTTGCCAAATTGCCTGGTCAGGACTTGAATTCACCATCCTGCCTCAGCTTCTTGAGTAGCTGTAATTATAGGTGGGTTCTGCCACACCTGGCACTGTCTTCACTGTTTTGAAGTTATACCATTCAGTGGATTAAACACATTGATGATGTCGTGCACCCATCACCATCGTAGATCTCCATGACTCTTCTCATCTTGTCAAACTGAAACTCTGTGCTCTCTGAGCAGCAACTCCGCATCCTTCCATCCCCCCAGCTCCTGCAACAGCTGGACTGTCATCTCTGATTCTAAGTGTCTCAGGTAAGAGGATCTGGGTGGTGTCCTCAGTGGCAGAACCGCCTTCCTTTTTCAAGGCTGAGTAATATAACCCATTGTTTCTAAATAGCACATTAGTATGTCTACTTACTTGTTGATAGATACTTGGGCTGCTTCTACATTTTAGGTATTTATAATAATATTGGGGCTGAGGATTTAGCTTTGTGGCACCATGCCTGCTTGGTAAGCACAAGGTCCTGAGTTCAATTCCAGGTACTGAAAAAAAAAAAAAGTAATGCTGCTGTAAACATAGCATACAAATGTGTCATTGAGCAGGGAAAAATTGTACAGACCTATAGTCCCAGCACTCTGAGAGGGTGAGGCAGTAAGATTGCTTGTGGCCAGGAGGTTTGAGACTCTGTTTTCAGGTCCTTTGGCTATATACCCAGAAATGAGATTCCTAGATGATATGATAGATCTATTTTTTAATTTTTAGGGGAACCACTGTACTAGTTTCCATAGTGACTATGCCTTTTCACACCCCACTGACAGAGCCAAAGGTGTCCCTGCTACCTGCCATCCCGGGTCATCTTCTGGGCGTTGGGGGTGGCCACGCTGATGGGTATCTCCTTGTAGTTGTAATTTATATTTCCCTGGTGATTAGTCATCTTTGCTTTTTATAGATGAGAAAACTGAGTCCCAGTGAGGTCTAACAAAACCAAAGCCAGGTTGGAATTAAGGTTCCCCAGCAGCTTTTGTTGTTAGTGCTATTTTTCTGCCTGAGCCTCCTCCCTCCTGCCCAGCCTCAACTTCTGTTTTCCTTCCCTCTGGGAACTTTGCTCGCCTGGCCTCTTCCCCACGGAGAAGGGGTCCGAGGGAGACAGCTCTGTTTTACCTGGACTCAAGGAGACTGAAATTCACAAAACAGTCAATGCTGCTAAGCTGGCGAGCCGAGTAGAAATGCCTGTTGCGGCAAGAACAAGATGGAAGGGAGGACAAGAGGGCAAGAGAGCAGGGCCGGGGATTGCGGCTCACATGAGCAGAGCAGTCAGGCCCCTCCGCCTGTCTGCTTACCTGGTGTTGAGCATCTACTACATGCTGTGTCGTGAGTCGCCACTCTGCCTGCTGCAGGACCTGGTAGTGGACGGGGAAGCAAGTCTCTGGCTTTTGAACGTGCAGTCCCACTGGAATGTGTTGATTGTACCTCAGTGTGCAAGTGCTAGCTTCTCTCTGGCACCCAGAACCTCTGTGCTGGGTTCTCCTTCAGAAACTCTTGGCTTTGTCTTTCAAAAAGTTATTTAGGTTTTGGTTGTTTTGTTTTGTTTTTTGAGACAGGGCATCGCTGTGTACTTCAAATTAGTTTTTAACTCACTCTGTAGACCACGCTGACCTTGAACTCACAGTGATACTCCTGCCGCAGCCTCCTGAGTGCTGGAAGACCTGCACCACCACGCCTGCCTTTAAAATTACATTTAATTCTTTGTCACAGGAATTTTTATTCATTAGAGAACATTTGGAAAATACAGAATAGGGTACAAAAGGAAACATGAATGCTTCAAATAACTATTTCTAAACTTTTGATATGTACATTTCCACTTTATAAAAAATAATATATCTGTTCAAATATATTTGTAAAATTGGTGTCATACTCTGCAGTAGCCTATTTCACCTGGTGACATAGTGTTATGATGCCTGTTCACACTCAGTACTCTTCCTCCATGTGGTTTCCAAGGGTCTGTAATATCTGGGGGCCTCCTCTAGAGATGCCAGGAGCCCGTGCCTGGCTTCTGGGGCTAATGTTGGCAGTGAGTGGACTGGAACGCACTGCCTAGCGTGGCCGGGTGATGGCACTGGTCTCTGCAATACAGCTGCCTCTTCTATTTATATTTTTCTCTTTTTGAAGTGGAAACTTGAATATAATTTGTAAATAACCCACCTGCATTGATGTAATATAGACCAAGAGTTAAATATTATATATCTGTGTTCTTCTGATGGAGTTTTCCCTCACTCAGGAGTTCATTTACTCATCCTCTGAGCCTGTTGGCTTGTTCTTCTAATGCTGCTAGTTTTCACTTGAGTTTTTCTGGGGGTGCCTTGGTCAGTGCGGTACATGTGTGTGCACACGTGTTTGGGGGCCTTCTTATTCCTCCATCTGCAGGGCTCCTTGCTCGCAGCTGCTGCTTATGTTAGTATCCTGAGCAAGATAATGCTGGAAGAAAGCTTTCACTTTGAAAGTAAAGTTTAAAGCTATTCCAGCTTGTGGTGTGACAGTGGAGTGAGTCTTGAAGATGGCAGCTGCCTGTGTGTACTGTGATATTCCGATGTATGTGTTGTTTCTGGAATGTTTTCATTATAGTTGTCTTACTGCTGCTAAAATGGGCACATTCCTGAGGTGAGAGATGGGATTTTAGAAGCAGACTCAGGACTACAATTTCTCATATATTCTGTGCGAGTGCTGTCTTTAGGCTGGTTGTAGCAACAATACAACAGTACCTTCTTAGGTAAGAGCCTGTGTTTGAATGCTGGGCTCACTGCTGACAAATATGGAGACCTACGCTGGAGAGAATGTGAGTGGGATCCAGCACTGCTCTGTGGATCCTGAGGATCTGTTCTGTGCCAGAACCTTTTGAGGTATCACTGGGGGATAACTTGAACATGGACTCTCAGTTGAAGGAGAAATCAAAATCCTTGTCAACTAGTGGCTAGGAATGAAGGTACTGTGTGATAAAGGTATCAAAGTCTTATGCCACTGAGCATCCACGAGGTCATGAACTCTAGACTTTTAATTCCATAAAGCTTTCCCAGGTGACCTGTGACATAGGTACAGTCTCCAGGTCTTTGGACAGACAAAGAAACTCAGACTTAGGGAGTCTCAGCTACAGGGGAACCTCAGGTAAGGCCCAGCTTGACATATGAACAACTTGGGTTGTGATTGAAACTTTATTTTTAACTTACAGAATTTTGAGTTATGATCTGAATGTTGGCAGTTTGTATTTCCAGATGGTCTCAGATACAGGTTTAAACGTTAAAGAGTCCATCCTTTCCTGTGTTGGATTATTTGAGAAATCCTGATCCAATCTGTCTTTAAGGACACTGAGATCTTCCTGTATATAGGACAGAAACTTTGAAGGCTATGTAGAGGATCCTGAGCCTCCAGCTGATCAACTGGAGTTCCAACCAACCCATTGGGAACAAATTGAGTTCGTAAATCAAGAGTTCACTGTACTCGGTCAGGACGATACAGAGATAAGTGATTCCACTGAGATCTAGAACAGTCCTCACCCTGCCTCCCGTGGAACAGAAGGACCACCATGGGCTGGGAGGTGACAAGTATGTTCTTCTGGGTTGTCACTGGGATAAGGGAAAGAGAAAGATGCAGTAAGTTTTGGGGCAAGTGGGGAGAAGTTTACAGGAATGGTCCTCCAAGGCCAGAATGTTCTAGAACATCAGGAACTGGCTGGGGAGCTATGAAAAAGACAAAGTTGTGGGGAAAGTTTGGCTGAGTTGTGAAGTTCTCCCAGAGCTAAGTAGGAGGTCTGGAGTTGCTCTGGAAGAAGACTCCTCCAAGGTGCCTCAGAAAGGGTGACTTAGGAAGCACGACCTCCTAGCTTTGTGTAGTGTGGATGGAAGACAAGAATGGCCAGCGGTGGCGATGCATACCTATCATCACAGTGCTTGGAATACTGGGGCAGGAGGATCACAAGTTAGGTTGGGTATATAGCGCAGTGCAAAGCCCTTGCCTTTTAATCTCTACTACCCCTCCTCCAAGAAAAAAGAGGAAAGAAGGAAAGTAAATCAGGGGCCTTGGACAGGAGGCGGCTTCAGTAGCCTAGTGTGGAAGGACTTGCGGGAGGACTGGCAGAGACCATTCCCCTCTGCATCTGGCAAGGCAGGTCTTCTGGGCAGGTTAGCATCATGCTGCAAGTGATGTTCTAGCAATACTAGGTAAGCCCCGGACTGGTGAGAAATGAAAACTTAGATTGCTGTCACTTGTAATAAATGATCTGCAGACTTCTAAGGTGTCGTTTCCCCTACAGTTCAGTGGGTTCACAATGATCCATTCTGAATAAAAAGTTTCATCTTGCAATCTAAAACCCAAGGTCCAGGTTTCTAACTCACTCGCCAAACAAAGCCAGTTTCCTTGTGGTTGACGTCAAGCCTTCCAACTTCCCCCATCTATTGGATTTCAGGATTTACCTTTATTTTTAGTGTGTCTGTTTTTAGATTCATTTGAGTTTCGATAGCGATCTGATGTTTTCCATGGGGAAGGTCACGTGAGGCTTTTTGTAGAGAAACTTCTATTCATGTATTGAGATTACTCAGCTGAGGCAATAGATTTTCCTCATATAACCTGAACTTTTTGTTCCAGTGGTCTCTGATACTTCAGATAACCCCGCTGTCCCTTCCTGCTCTGACTTTGAAGGTCTTGCCAGGTGGTAGGTACAGCCCATTTGGCCATCTCAGTCTGTGAATGCCTATTGATTCGGATTTGTAGGGAATATGAGATACACAAAAAAGGGCACATGAAACTGAGTGTGATGGCTTATCCCTGTAATCTCAGTGCTCTGGGAGGCTGAGGCAGGAGAACCTTTAAGTTTGAGACCATGCTGGGAAAGTCAGTATGAGACCCTAATAAAGTGAGTCCAGAATCTTCTTTATAACCGGTTTCTGCCACTGCAAGTCTTCGTATTGCTTTGCCTATTCATAGTCAAAGATGGAGCAGGTCAGGGAGAATCTGATTTTAAGTATCTATAAACATGCAGCTCGCTGGGAAATTCAAATAAGGCTACTACAGGTCTGTCCATTGCTAGTGCAGGAACAAGATGAAGACAATGGTAGATGTAGTGAGCGGCACTGTTCTTAGTGTCCCCGTTCAGAGCTCACTTCCATGCACGTTCCTGCCTCCATCAAAGCCTTTATGTTCCTAGGACCATCACTACACATCCGGGTTGCAAACTCTAGCAAGCGTTCAATGCCTAGTGATCCTTAAACATTTACCAGGAGCCGTCCATCTGTCTTCTAAAGCACAGCACTGTTTCCAGCCCACAGAGGGCACGAAAGCTTTCGGCTTCTGCCTCACCTCATCGATGATTTTAACATCCTCTGTGTAGAGTGGTCCTGAACTGAACTAGCAGCTTTGTCCCATTTCTCTTTGCCTATCTTGTGACCTATTCTAATTCATCAGTCGACTGTTCATCAGAGCTGAGGGACGTGGCTCCTGGACATACTGGATTCATAACAAGAAAATCAATGGGCCTTGCCTACCCAGTTGTCTCACACATGGTAAGGAGGACACCAAACAAGAAGGGACCAAATGCTGTCTCCTTCCCCAAAGTTATGTTCACCTAGAAGGTGGGTGCTTTAGTATATTGGTTTTGTTAATTAAAAATGTTTGGAAACTGAGATCTGTCTCTGGTTACCACAAGGACCCGACCTTTGATCTGTGTCCCTAAGAGTCAGGTAATGTGTTCTGACTGTCCAACCTGTAGCCTGAATTGGAGCTAACACAACTGAGTTCCCAGAACAGCGGCTTTTCCCAGCCCCTCCAAAGGCTTCCACTCATCCGTGAGATTCCAGTGAATTTCAGCTGGATTTTGTCTCCTTTTTCTAGCTGAGGGAGGTCACATATTGGGACTGGCTTCTTAGTGTGGGAAGAGATGGTTACTGGTCCAACTCAAGGACAAACTGCCCTCTAGTCACTTGACCTTAGAGGCTATTAGTATAGTCTAAAAGAAAAAAGGACAGGGGCCATCTAGGTGAGTGAATCTCTGCCTTCTATTTCAGGCTCATCTTTGGCTCAAAAGTAAAAAAATATAGTACTTCTTCCATGCCAAGTTCAGTTTCAAACATTGTACCTGCATTAACTCATTGTAATCTTCCAAAAACTCAGTGAGATCATCCCAAGGAGAGGTCACGTGCCCAGAAAAAGCAGTTAGATTCCTATAGACTGACAGACATACTAAAATCCCAAGATACTAAGGTGTAAATAAAATGGCATGTGATTGATATTTATAGTGAGGAAACCAGAACTACTAGTGTGTGTTGCACAGGGCACCTGGGAACACTGTACCTCATCTGGGCTGGTAGTTTAAGCAATCTGAATTGCACAGGGAGACAAGAGAAGGAGAAGAAGAACTTCTGCTTCCTGTTCTGAGAATCTGTGTGGCAAAGACAATTCAAAGTTGCAGTGTTCACTTTTGAGCTCTTTGAGCATTTTGTTTTACCATGATGTTCTGGGGAGCATGCTAGGATGAATCACAGGTAAAAAATATTTTCTCAGTCAGCCCACTCGGCACGCCGAGGAAGTACAATTAAGCTCGTTTGTTGGTCAGTCCGTGTGCACTTGGGATTCATCCGCAGGGCCTAATCTACTTTAGCAGGAGCGTGTTGCTAGGGAACTGAGCCCATTAGCAGCTTCTGGCTCCTGCTGAGTGCTGTTCTAAGGCTGGATTTGGCCCTGCAGGGTTGTAACCTTCCCTAGTCCTCCAGGAGGGGCATGCCAGGGAGAGGAGAGCGAGCTGGAGGGTCAGAGTAGTGGAAGAAAATGATCTTTGGGGCGGGGGATTTAGCTCAGTGGTTCCGGCGCCTGTCTTGCCAGCACAAGGACCCGGGTTTGATCCCAGTTAACCACATACAGTACTGGGGCATGGAGACTCACGCCCAGCAGCAATCAGCACCCCATACCACAGTGCTGGGGGTGGTGGCTCACGCGTGTAATCCCAGCACTCGGGAGGCAGAGGCAGGAGGATTGCTGTGATGTGAATTGGAGGCTGAGCTCAGGACCAGCTTTAACTACAAAGCGAGACCCTGTCTCAAAAAACCTAAAAAAAAAAAAAGAAAATCATCTTTGTTCTCAGTGTTTCTGCTACCCAGACCTATTTATTGCTTTTTTATTCTTCTCTTTCAAGTGATAGTTTAAATCCAACCTCCTATCTATCTCAAGCTTTGATTTAGGAAGACTTTCTAGATATACCAGTACAAAACATAAAAACACATTAATACAACCAAATGTAACATATACATGTTGAAATACTTCCGTAGTCTAACTTGCTCAGTCTTAAACTTTGCAGAAATAGCTGAGACTGTAGTTGCAAACAAGATGTTTCTGTAGCTCAGACTCTCCTGTCGAGCTGCCTTGGTCCAGTGTTGATCTGCGCAGGTTAAAAAAACACAATCTAGTGGTTTGGGGACATACTGCATCACCATGGGAACTAAAGAGTGCCACTGCCTTAGACGCTGGGTGGTGCTGGAAGTCAGTTCCTTGACACCACAGACCTAAACAAATTGGAGCCTCCCAAACACTTAAATAACAGGTAGAATCTTAAGGCTCCAACACTGATTTGCGCTCACCTGTGTCCTGGGGAGGATGGATTCTGCTCAGCTGTCTGCACTGTTAACCTGAACCTTGCAGACACTAAGTCGAGTATCAAATACAGATGTTGTGATGCCCCTTCTTCCTCTGTAGGAAATGGCACTCACAGTGTGCAGGGTTATGGGATTTAGAATGCCACTGGATCCAAGCAGATAGGCATTTGTGCCAGGGAGGTTACAAAGTTAAAGAGCCATGTGAAAAACTATGCAAATCATTCAAAGGTTTATGTGAAACTTAAAAATCTCAGTTCTATAAAAAGGGACATATTTAGACTTCAGAAGTGAAGAGAGATTGCACAAAAGTATTAAGAAAAGAGTGTTTGGTACAGAAGCTCCTTTTCTGAAGATGGCATCATTTGGAAGCTATGACTACATTTCTGCCGTCGTTATATCTACCGAAGACGTCACTGTGATGTAGGTAAATAATGTTCAGTGTGCAAAGGTGGGAATGAGCCATAGCTCCCCCGTAGGTGGTAGTTGGCATCCAGGGAAACAAAATGTATTGCTTATTTGCTGTATCATATTTTAAGCATGTTTGGGAAATGTTGTTTTGTTTTGGTTTTGTTTTTTGAGAAAAAGAAAGGACATAGCTTTGTGGTAGAGTGGTTGCTTTGCATGCACAAGGCCTTGGGCTCTGTCACCCACTCTGCAAAACAAAACAAAAAGAAAATCCCAAACCATACCTCAAGCCTCAAGAGCTAGTGATTAAAAGGAAGATATAGAGACTGATGGTAGAATGAAGGAAGCAAGCCCGAGAAAAGTATGTGCAACGTGATTCCATATAGAACAAGTCCCCAGTCAGGCAAAGCTAAGCATATTGTTTAGAGGTAAATCATAGGAAAATATGCAGTGATGACCAGGAAATGTCCTGATTACCCGTGGGGAAGATGGAAGGAGGAAGTGCAATCGAAGAGGTTTGAAGGGACTTCCAGGGGCCTGCAGCGAGTGGGTCAGAGATACAAGAGATTTTGTCTTATTTGAATATATGGATTTTCTCCTACATATATAAAATATATGTGGTTCATATGTCCTTCTGTTATGGATATTTTACAGTCAAAAGTAGAAGGGAACAAGAACATGAAAGTGTCCAAACTATCAGACACTCGTATTTTAATCGGTGACATGGGCGCAACAAAAAGAGATTCTAACTTTAGTAAGAACTAAGCTGAAGGGCAATGTCTGCATGCCCTTATGTTGCTGTTGAAGTTTAGATTTTCCTGTTGTTTTTGGCAGCGAGGGCTGTCTCTGGGACAGGCAGTGTGGTGACTGGTCACATGGCCTAAGTTGCCAGAAGGACCCAGCTCATTCCTTCCCCCCTCCCAAGACCAGACCAACATGGAACCACAGACTAGGGCTTCATCCCCAGCCTGTTCTGGGCCCCTCTTGACAGCTGAACATTCTTGGGGGAGCAGCCCAGGCCAGCCTCACTCGGTGCACAGCTCTGACCAGGGGAGGATCTTTCCCAGTTGCCACAGCTTTAGTATTGCTTCATGTTTTTTTAAGCCATGTCTTAGAGCCAAGAAGATGAAGTCAATCACTTCAGCTGGTAATCTGTAGTATGAAAACCATAGATACAAAGTTATAAATGAAATTGAGCTTTCAGCTATAGATGTGTGTATTCTTTCCAGAAGACTCTGGCCTGTCCTCTGTGATATCCTTGTACCATCCTCCCCTACTTTTGCCACCTGTTGAAAATTAACTGCTTTTCTTGCTGCCATCATATCAACTAAAAGTTACAGAATATTTTTGCAACAGTCATATGCACAGTGGACAGTTTTACAGTGTGACCTGTGTGCCTGTCATTTCGCAAAGCTCTTTACATGAATTGACTAATCGTTGCCCTGATCCTATGTGGTAGAGACCCCAAGACACCAGGACATAGAATGATTTCTCTAACGTCATTCAGCTAACAAGCAGTAGAACTGTGACTGGAACCAGCGCTCTCTCTGCTCCATTTTCCTGGTGCTCTCTGTGGCATTGTGCTACCTCAGATAAAGTACATCAGCACAGGTGGGATTTGGGCTCTTCCACTTGGGTGAAAGCTTTACTTCTCTCCTGTTTTATGGATAATCACATTGAGGTTGTGAATCTCCATTACACACAAGAGCAGAGAGCAGAGGGAGCCGTAAAAGTGGCTTGGAGTGGGGACCAGTGAAGATCCCATGTTTTCTTGGCCTTCGACTCCCTCTCACACACACACTGTGGCCTCCCTGTGTGCCCAGTGCCGGAATGAGTGGCTTCTGCTGCCAGACGCAGGAGCAGGACTGAGTGCGCGTGGCTAAGCTTGTTCACCGACAGCTTGTTGCTCAGACGTCATAGAAAGGAGTCTGTTGGATTCTGGGTTTTTGTGGGAAAGCTTTTCACACAATGCTGGCTGGCTCTTGAACCTTAAAGTAAACAGCTACATCATCCTGTATAGAGCCAGGAAAAGGAAACTGTAAGAAAATATCAAACCCTGCCACTTGCTTGCTTTCTCTTTTTCTTAAAATAAGTGGAGAAAAAGGTGTTTTAGAGGAATTGCTGGGGTCCTGGTAGTTGAAGGCTCTGTGAATAATGCCCCCTTCCTCAGTTGAGTATTTGAATAAATGTTTCCTACTCTGTCCGTTTTATGAAATACTGTTTGTGATCTTAGGAGGGAAATTCACTGACAGAAGAAAGCATGGCTAGAGCATTCTGCAAACCTGTTTTAAAGTTGTGACTCTCCCTCAGGGAGTGGAGAAAATCTCTGGTTCTCAAAACTGCAGTGTCCACCCCCACCCCAGATCCCTGGTTCTTGGAGGCGCACTGTTCTCACTCCAGACCTCCCCATTGCTCTGGAGAAGTCAGCATAAGAAAACCTCACGGATACAGATGCATTCAGGCTCATAGCTGACTTACCCTAAAACAAGCTTGTTTTCTCCCCAAGGCAGTTTCCCTCCGTTAATGCCCATGTCCTTAAAACCCACAGAAAGAGTCTCTGGAGGGCCTTTCTGGCTCTGTTGCTGGGCTTAGGCATTTCCTGTCATCCCAGAATACCTCAAGGCAATGGCCTTTGGCACTGGGAGAACTGGAAGAACAGTAGACACAACTATCAGAATCACATGACTGTCCCAACCCTGCACCCACCCAGGATAAGGAAGTGCTGTCTCTTCTCCCAAGACACTGTTACTTCTCAAAAGCCATTAAACCATCAAGTGTAGTGCGAAGTAAAGCTGCTTCCCCTAGAATCTCTGAAATTAGCATCTCCTAGGGTTGACAAGCCCTAGCCATGGCAGTTATGCCCCAGCAGGAAGGAATTCTCCACTTAAATGGCTTTGCCCTTTCCCAATCCCAGTGTACCTTTTGTCTCTTCTTGTCCTTCCTGATGTGGATAGTTCCTGTCTTCCTGGACTATGGAGTCTAGGATCCTTGCCATCTTTGTCTTGCAGAGAACACGCATATTTCTTCTCCCCGAAAATAGTTCTCATTTTGTGTGCTTTTTATGGCTGGTGGGAACTTCTTTGAGTGTGTATCTTGCAGAACCCTGTCGATATCATTCAATACCTTGTAGGGAGTCCTGTTTTTGAACAACTTCCTTGTGAACGAGGTAGCAAGCTCTGTATGAATCGAGATGCATATTTAAATGGATTCCCACTAATGCTATTCTGGATTGTTCCAGAGACAGAATGTTATCACGGGATAGCCATTCAGATTTTTACCAGAAATGAAAGAACTTGCCTACTTTTGCCACACTGTTTTGAGACTTGGGCACCATCCTAGGCCTGCAAAATAAAAGGTCAATCTCTTCTTGCTCCTTTGTTGGATTTCAACGTGCTGTCTAGTCTCGCCGGCTGCCTACAGGAGCATAAGTGCTCCCTGCTGCCTGTGTCTCTCATGAAGCCTTCCCTTCATCCTAGTCTGTCTGCCGTCTATTAATTCCCCTTCCCACTTGGCAGCCAGTACATACAGCATGCCTCGCTGTTTAGATTTGTGTGCACAAAAGGCTTATCTGCCCAAGCCAGTTGTAAGCATTCAAAAGCAGACACAAACTTTTTTATCACTTATACTCTGCCTCTGTGCACACACATGCACGTGTGCCCAAGAGAGAAGGGGAAGCCTGCTCACCTGCAGCAAGCACAGCCTGCAGCAGTGATACAGCTGGCGAGGCTGCACCTACCAAGATTCATTTCCAGAATTACAAGCAGCTAGTTTAGCAGCTCTGACTTACTGCTCACCCACCACCCTGCTTCTCTCAGCAGCCTGTGACCAGCGAGTACTGAATATGTCATTCACTCCTCACTGCCCCTGCTCATGGTTCGCCGTTATCACAGGAGAGAGTTCAAGTTCGCTTTGTTAATATCCCTTCGTCTTTGCCCCCCCTCAATTCCATAGGAATTGGTTGTCTCATTTTGAACAGGCATTTAGTTTTCAGGAAATCTATTTTTTTGTCTTTTAACCCCAGAAATTATTTAGAATATTAATAAACTTTGGTTTCTCTTCCTACAGAGAAGAAATAAATCTTCCCTTCAAAAGACTGCTGTGAGAATTGAGGTGATACCCACACCCTTCAGCACAGCACTGGCATGTCACACACATACAACTTTTCAGCTGCTTTCCCGAGTCATTTTCCAACATCTTCCCACGTCGTTGTACCTGTGAGATGGACAAGAGCTAGTAAATTTAGCTTTGATAGGTGAGGAAATAGACACAGATAAATAGGGAATTTTCAACAAGGCCCATGTTTGATAAAGAGCTAGGACGGGAAGAGATGTTTTCAGGCCTGCTTAGTGTCTCTCTTTTTCCTGGGGACGTTCCTTTTCGGGAAAGGAGAAAGGGCAGCCTTCACTCATGCAATGAGCCCCAGCTCCCAGCTCCTGCCTGAGAATGCCACCATCTCTCTCCTAAAATGGGCAAGCATTTGCTGGTGGAACTTGCTCTTAATTGTGGTGAGGCCACCTCTTCACCTCCAGCCTTCCGGAACCTTCCCCGGCTGGCCTCCAGTTGTGTGATTTGTTAAAGAGTACCATGTATTTTTCTCAGTCATCTCAAAGAGTTCCAGGATGACTTGAGAGTTTTTATTGGCAAAACCGAAAAACACCCAGGCAGTGATGATGTATTGATGCTTGAAGACAGATTGGCAAGAGCGAGAAGTGTTTTATGAAAAGCGCCGTAACTCTAGAAGGGCCTAATCGGGATGTTGAGAGAAAAGGATAAAACATTTTAATCCTCCCCGTAATTTCCTCATTAAGAATGAGTCTAATTAGTCAAGGGTAAAGTTTCTCTTTCAAGGTGTGTGCTTTTTGAGATCATAAAACTTCATGTTTCTCAGCTGAAATGCCCACATCACCTAGTCAGTGTCTTGGGCTGGGAGAAAACAACTCTTTGCCAAAGAACTCATCATATACTGGAAAAGGAAAAGCAGGGATTGAAGTAGCTATCATGAGGGCCACCTGCGAAGGTCAAGGTGTCATGTCTAGGGCTGGAACTATCCATTTGGGAGAGAGAGACTCTCTTCTTCGTAACCTGTGTGGAAATTGTAAGAGTAGCAATCCAGTGACCTCTACTCATAATGCAGTGACAGGAAGACAGAATAGAGTCTCTACCAAGATGAATCATTTCTCGGGGGACAGGAGAGGACTTACATATGGACTTAGGTGTATTGTTTTTATCAACAGCAGTGACAACACATTACTACATATGTCAGCATTTAGGGGCAAAGGAAAGGTCAAGTAGCTAGCGTTCTTCATCTGCCTTACTAGGCACAGTGGAGACAAGTCCTACCAGAAGGGAAGCTGTCCTATGGCTTCACGGTGGTGCTCCACACTCTGTTCTAGTGGCCCTTGGACAAGGTTCCTGCTAAGCTGACCATTGCATTGTCCCAAACACTGGTGTGCAAAGGATTCCCAAGGAGCTGGCCCCAGCCCTGGAAATAGTCGTTTAGCAGGCTCAGGAATCAGCATTTTTCAGTGCATGCTGGTTGTTGACCACACTTTAGGATAAAGATCTGGGACTGCAACACTTTATGGAACACTTTATGACAGCCTGATAATGATATCATTCTCTCTTATTGGAAAGAGCTGAATTTGAATCAGTCAGCAAATATCTGGACCAGGGATTGTTCTAGGCCCAAGATTTGGAAAAGATCCAGGTGATGTGAGTCTCGCCTTCAAGAAGGGAGAGTATAAAATGAAATTAGCAGTGATCTGACAGAATCCAGGCTCTACAGTCAGAGCTGGCCAGATTTGAGCAGAGGCAGTGGCATTTCAGTCAAACCTGAGGAACTGAAGAATCCCCATAGATGACTTAGGGGAAAGATGACAGTTCTCATGCACAGAACATCAAGGAGGCATTGCCTTGAGGGTAGCCTTGAGTTTTGTGTTATAGTGTGTGTACATTATTGTCCTGTATAAATATACATGTAGAAGAGGTATATATGTGCTATATGATGTGCATAGTAAATTTGTTTATATAGACAGAATGTCTATGTGGTTTATAATATAGAGACACACACGTATAGACATACATATATCTCCTTACTGTATGGAGGCAAAGAAGCTATCATGACAGATGATCATCCAACACTATTTCTCATGTGTCTAGTCCATGCAAGATACTGTCCCATGTCTTGACTGAGAAGTGAGCAGAATAGCTGGAAATTGCACCCTCGTAGAATGTACATTCATCTGGGGGCAGGAAGGCAATATATAGATTTTTTTTTTAAGTCTGTGATCTCACATAGTGACAAAATGAGACCAAAGAAGTGTTAAGTGTTAGAAAGGTGTGTATTTGCTGTGGTCTTGTGGGGAGGGTCACAGAAGTCTCTCTGATAATTGTCAGGAAAATCTGAGCAGGAAAGGCTGTGAAGGAAACAGAATGAGCCCTTCAGATCCCTGAGGAGAGCTCCGGGCAGAGGAGGCAGCCAGTGAAAAAGAACCAGTAGCAGGACAGCCTGGCATCTCTCCAGAGCAGTGAGGAGGCCAGTATGGCTGGAGGCAGCATGAGCTAAGGAGAGTGTGGGGGAGCAGATGGACCAGAGTGAGAGGGGCACTTGCCTGGCAAGTTAGAAAGGAAAGAGTATGGCTGCATAAAAACCCAACCAAACTGCCAAGGTGAGATGCCACATCAGAACACTCAGAGCGCATGCTCTCTGGCCTGGGTTGGACACGGAAGGCCTCTGCAGGAGTCAGGATTGGAATCGACACAGCACAGCAAGCCGGGTGAACAAACACTTGTGGATACTCCTGGCTGGAGAGACTTGAACAGAGGGTTTGTGTCAGGGCCTAGTAGAAGGTAAAGCAGAAGGTGGAGGTGAGGGCTGTTGGGAAGGACTCGGGTGACTGGCAGAATTGTATAAAGCCAATGGAAGCCCATCTGTTCCACACTCTGTCCCCCCAGGCCAGCAGCATGGCGTAGGCCAGTCCAGGTGCCATCTCTCAAAAGCTTCCCAGGTGCTGCTGAGGCCCAGGCCCTTCCTCCACCTGCCTCCTCTGCCTGCTGCCCATGACGCCTGGGTTTAGCCCCTCCATATGCAGACTCAAAGTTCCCTGTACCCCTTCCTGGGATGACCCTCTTTCGCCAGGTGCACAGATCAGGTTCCCTTCCAGCCACAGATGCCTTCCCAGCCATCGATCTCTGAGATGTGCAGAAATTCTCTTTCCATCTTTCTAGACTCCTATAGGCGAGCGGTGGATAGCTTTTCTTATGAGAACTATTTCTGGGCCATGGCCTGATGAGGCAGGGAAGGCTGAGGATCAAGGTCCGAAACTCCAAGTCAGGCTCACGTGCAAGCTGAGCCTGCAGCTTACTCACCTCCTCCTTTCCATCACTCATTGCCTCTGTGTGAGAAAAGCAGAGGGCATTGTTACTCTATGACATGGCAAAAAGGGATTACCCGCTAATGCCATTTGGTTTAGTGATGCATTGTTACATAAAATACTCTTGAAGAGTCAAATATCCCCTGGGCTAGTGCTCACATCCCTGGGTCTGTAACACGATAGCCCAGTATTGTTTTACTTGCCATTTTTCAAAAGAAGGAGAAAAATACCCACGCCATTATTCAGCCTGGTAATCAGACTTTTGAAGGAATCAACCACAACTCCCCAGTCTTTCTTCTGAGGGCAGGACTTTATAGAGCTATTGTTCCTTCTCAGGCCACCCTTCAACCTAAAAAACTATCTGGGTGACACATTTAGGAGCAGTCAGGAGGCCTTTGGGAATCCAAGAGAAGGTCTTCAAGACGGTAGCCTAACTCTAGCAAATGGGGAGAGGTCGCTGACCACAAAGCCAAGTGCATGCAGGACCACTCTTTTGGGTGCTAGCTAACTTTGCAAGTTACTGAAACTCCTTGAACCTTAGTTTGCTCATATTTAAAAAATGAGTGGGAATGGGGTGATAATGACTATTTCTTAGGCTGCTTCATTATAATGTCTTCAAGCGCCAGATTGTTAGCAGGCAAGAGGAACTTAGGGGAAATGAAGGAAAGAAGTGGAATGTGTTATTGGCAGGCTGAGAGACCTTCCTCCATGTTTCTCTTCTTTATAAGTCGTTTATGCACGTGGTATAATCTTGAGAAATGGCGACATAGCATTTAAAATTCTTTTTTAAGATATACTAGAGGCAAATGCCAAATTATTGAAGTTCCCAGACAAGAAAGCAAATGTCAGGTCTTGGCAAAGTGGGATGGGGAATTTTCTGAGTGTGATATTGGAATAAAGAAATCTAAACTAGGGAAAAAAAAGTTTCCCCAGATCTTATCACTGTACAATGAAGAGTTGTATAAAAACTGTTTGTCCCCACTACATGTTTACTTACAGATGGGCAGGATATCTCGCGGGCCAAAAGTTCAAACTACTATTCGCTCTCAAGCCATGTGTGAACTTACAATGAACTAGTTTCAAAAGAGTTTCCAAAGCTGAGTTGACCCAAAAAGATCCTGCCTCCCAAATGTCCTCTGGTACTTCATATTCCTTGGTAATATGTGCTTAAATATCCAGCAAGATGAAATGGAGGGTTAGTGAAGCACAGCCTCCTCCCAAAAACACGAACCCACGTACCCAGACCGGCTGTCGGGATCTTTCCTCTGATAGTCTTGTTCCATTGCATCACACTTGTAAATTTAGCTGTACTTACAGTGATAAAACAGAGCTTCTCTAGCAACTCCAAGTAGGGAAATGCTAGAAATAGGTGATTTATTATGACTGTTTTTAAAATGGTGGTTTACTTTGGATTTTTCCTATTTGTCACCATAATAACCATGAACATCTTCAACTTGGGAATCAGACCTCATTTATCAGCATTTGAGGTACTAATACATTTTCTGGTTTTTAGTGCATATTCAAAAAATGTTTTCTGTGTACAATTTATGTAGTTAAGCATTTGAAAGATCAAAATGTAGTTTGATGTGGTCAGTGTGCAGCTTTAGATGGTGCCAGCGTGGTTTAAAGGCTCTAACTAGCTGTGCCATTTTAGTCAAGTTGCTTCAGTGTTTCATTTTCCATCTGTGCAATCAAGATGACAGTGGTTTCCAGGGGGCTAACTTGGAAGATAAAATGAATGAGTGGAGCGTAAAGTTTTTGGAAAAGTATATGTCAATCATAGCTGGCCATGTTTTTAAATATCACTGCCTTCCAGTTTTGCATCTCTCACCCCCTGCTTCCTGCCCAATTCCAGTTCCTCTGTGTCTCCTGCTCGGGTCCATCGAGGAGCCAGCTGCTAACAGGCTGCCATTTTCCTTTCACGACTGCACCTGACTCCTCAGAGCTTCAGGTCCCCACGCCATGCACAGCTGATAAATAAATCTTGGCCTGAACCGCCCCTTCTAGTTCTACAGATCATGGTTTTCTGGGTACATTTTTTATTCATGTTACTTTAAAAAGAATTTTGTGTTGTTGTTGTTGTTCCCAGGGTCTGAGTTAGAGCTCTGGATTGGCTCAGCCTTCCTCCCACAGCTTGCACTGGATGATATCCTTCCAAGTATTTTCCTCCTCGCTTTCCTGCTATTCATTCCAGAAATAGTTAACGACAAAGGTGCACATGTGGTCTCCTCACTGTGCACAGACTGGGAGGAGACCAGAGGGTCCCTTAGGCCAGGCTGCTCTGCTGGTTTCTCTGTGGATCCCCGCTGCATCCCAACTCACTCTCCCCATTGGCCCTGGCAGTACATGCGCTTCACGCTTGCAGGCCTAGCCTGAGCCTGCAGTTGCATTTTTACCAGCAAAGAAGAAGACATTTGTTTGGAGTGAATATGCTAGAAAGTCTTTTTTTCTCAAGCTAGTCTACCTGTTCCTCTGCCAAGCTGGCAGTTTCCTGGAGGCAGAGTCAATGTCTTCCACCATCTTTGCCCCCTCCTGGGCTGTACCCCAAGTGTGAGTCACAGCATGTACACAGGAGATAGTCAAGAAGTCAGATTGAACTGGGCCTTGAAGGGTGAGCAAGATACTAGGTGTGAGGAGCATTCCAGAAGAGAATGAACACGAAGAGGCTCTGGGTGGGAAGCAGAAGTTGGACAGAGTAAATAGTAGTTAGCCTGCACATGGAAGTGAGTGGAGGACGGGCAGACAGTGGTGCTTGGAATATCCTACCATGGTGTTGTCTCCTTTGACTTCAGACTGGAATCACTTGGTTACTTTAAAAACATTCTGCCCTCACCAAGTTCCCATGAAACAGCATCTCTGGGTTGGGCTTTAGGAACCTCGTGGAGGAAAGGGAGAGCCTCTTCATGACACTTAACAGAGAGCCCACCTCAGGAGACCTCTTTCCTGTAAGTTACCAACATTCATAAAGAAGTGGTAGCAGCAGCCTCTACATCTTCTAGGAAAGCTCAAAATTTTAGAATGAGCTTAGAAAGAACTGGGGAAAAATAATTAATAATAAAGGGACCTGTTGACCCAGAATTAACTCTGTAAAGACCCTGTTGGGCAGTGAAAAGACTAACTAAAGCTCTGCTGCTCCCACGCTTCCCTTAGTTTATCCTCTGTACTCTGAAAACTACTGATTTCCTAGAAATCGGCTGATGCACTAATAAAAATGTAATTTAGACTTTGTCCTCTAGGTCACAGCTACAGCTACCATATAAATGAAATGTTGGCAAATTAATTAGGGCACTGTTTGTATTTCAAGTACTCAAAACCATTAGATTCCAGTATCCTATTCTGATTTCCTGAAAACCATTTCTGGCTGAAAGTAAATGCCATTAAGACTTCATCTCATTGATAGGTTTGTGTTCCACAGATCTTTCAGTACATAGCATAACACAGTCTTATAGTGGTACTAGTTGTTAACCTAGAGATCTTTACCAGTATTGCCCCGGCTCATACTGGGCACACTCATATGCCATGTAGGAACTTTAAAACAGCTTTCAAGCAATACAAAATGCTTTTCAGGTAGAGATTAGTTTATCTTTCCATAGTCATTACCCATTGCTTTCATGTTCTTAAGTCATGTGTAGAAAGCTACATACATTCTCTTGGGAACACTTGGGACACTTAAAGAGACAAAACACATATGCATATTTTCCCTGTCTTAACATAGGTCAAACACATACTGACTCACAGTAGAAAAGCTGAAAAGTCTACAGAGCAGAAAGTGTCAGTGTGTGTCAGAACTATGGACACCTCTCCGCTTGGTTGTGGATGAACAATGTGGGTTGCTCCACATATCCATAAAGGCAGTGAGCTTGAATGTGTAAGAAGTGGACTGCTGAATTACAATAATAGCTTCCCTGCTTAACCTGGAGTAAGCAGTATAGACCTAAAGCAGTTCCTTGTAAATAACTTCCCATGTGCATCATAAAACATAGATTACTTTACATTGTATAGTTTAGTTAAATTTAAAACTCTATGAACAGAGGAATTTGCCCTGAATTGCACTGCACTGTCAGCAATTTGATAATGAAAAAACCAACCCCCATGTTAATGTTTCAACGTGGATAATCTTACTTTCCATACATAAAACAGCATGAGCTTTTATTTTCAGCGGTTGACTTTTAGTTATCAAAACATGACTTCTATATTACAAGTCCTATTGATGTGGCAGTCACATTTCCAGGAATCTCCTTTCAGTTTTTAATTGCATTTTTAAAATATATGTGTTATAGCTAAGCCCCCAATGTTGATTAATGGAAATACCAACCAGTTTATTGTTAACATTATGGAAAACAGTAAGTTAATGGGAAAGTCAAAGTTGGTAAGCTCATAGTTTGTTATAGTCTAGTGCTGATGGTCTATGTAGTGTGTGGATTCCCAGGCTCTAGAGGGCAGGCTTCCATGACTGCCCTGGACTATCTCTACGAGTCCTTTCTTACTGTCCCCAAAGAATAGTGCTGTTACTTCATGTTCTTCCTGAGGTGAGAGAAAAAAATTCTTCCTATCTGTTTACTGCCTGATCAGTTGGCATTTTTGACAAGCAGTGTTGATAAGGGAAAACAAACAAAAGCACACAGGAGAGGGTAGAGTCCAAATTTAAATATAGTCTAGCCAGCTCCAGAACAGATTGGGCAGCTGGGGCTATGAGGTGCTTATGCCAATGAAAGCCTTTGCCTTTGCTTCTGGAGAACCCACAAGCTCATTGGATCAACCATTTTTAGTACTTCTATTTAATTTCAGTACTTCTATTTAATTTCCTGAGCAGAAATAACTTATTGGAGAGGCCACTTCCCCTGAGGCAACCCCAGCCACAGAGCCCTTCTCCTACTTCTCCTTCTCATAAAACAGTTTTGACTGGCAGTGGAGCCACCAGCCCAAGTATGGGCTTCTTTGGGGGCATCTTTCTTCCCAGGCCCTGTCCTATCAGCAGACACCTCTGTCAAAGCACTCTTGCTCTGCTGTAGCATTTTTAATAGAAATAATGTCAGACGCCAGGTGGGCTTCACTGTAGTTCTTATCATTTCCAGACCTTTCCGAATTGTAGCAGTTTCCTGAGGGTGCTCTATAACATCATTGCACACTCACGAGGCAACTTCCCATCCAAATTCAACATTTGAAGTGGGAAAATTATGTGCGGCCTACAGCCTAACAGTTTTTAAAGGTGTTCTGTAAATATGGGATTATTACTGATCCTTGTGCCAAAGGCATTTTGAATAAAACAGTTTTCGAGCTGTACTTTTACTGACCCAAAGCCCTCTTTCATCAGAATTATGTCCTTAATCTGTTCTAGGATCGTTGCCATAATCTTATCACTCTAATTACAGCCCCCAAAAATGTGAACTATGTTATATAACTCAGAGCTTGTTTGGACTTCTTATAGGCTTGCTTATATGGCAAGAAAAACAACTTCCAGTCCAACAGCGAAGGTTAGGAATCATACATGCTGAGTCTATTCCAGGTTTTTTTAAGTAACATTAGAAATGCCCCATGGATGTCATTTGAATATATTACACTAAACTTTTTATCTTAAAAGGCAGCAACATAACGCTGTATGCTCGAGAGATAAGTGGATCAGAAGGCGGTTGTTGACTGTAAATTTTTATGGGAATAATGGGAATATCCATCAAGCTTCTTCTTTGTTGGTGAAAACAAAGTGTATGGGCCTCTGCCCTCCCTCTGGGAGGCAGTGGAGAAGAGAGCATGGGTCGGGGTTTAAAGGGCACTGGGCTGGAGTGTCAAAGATGGTGCCATCAGAGAGGGATCCTCTTGCTTCCATGTGTTCCCTGGGTCTCTGTTGTAGAACTTCAATGGGAAGAATGAGAAAGGAATGTCCTTATGTCCATCAATCATTATAATTCTGTTCAGAAAATGTGCCCTTGAATAGTGGCTTGTCATACAGATGTCTCTCCCTTTTACTCCTGTGGTGACAGTCTCACCATGGGTGCAGAACTCTGAAGGCCAGAGATTCTTTTGCCTAGGGAGGGTCATGAGTGACTGGCGTGTCCTAAGCATAGCAGCAGTGGGTGATATCATGGGCTCTGCCTTATTAGGACTTCATGTCCACTGCCTTGGATTGCGGGCCGAAATGCTCTTCTAATCCTGGTCACTGCTTATGCAAACTAAATTCAGTTCTGTACTATGGGTATAGAGAATTCTGTGCAAAATTCCAGGAACTAAGAACATAAGAATATCTTGGAACTTAGTGATTATATAGTAACTGTTTGTTGAATGAGTGAATGAGTGAGAAAGTCTGGACTTGCTCTTTATTATTTAGTGAGTAATATTTAACAAAATGAAATAATTAAAGGATACTTGAAGTCTGTCATGCAGTGTGGTTTGTTAGTGAAAGGCACTGGGCTAGGCTGGGGTGGTGGTGGTGGTGGTGGTGGGGAATTTGTGAAGGATGTGAATGGGGCACTTGGATTCCCAGAGATGAGAGTGAGGAAACTAGCAGGCAGACTGCAAGTCTTGAAACAGAGACAGAGAGAAGATCTATATGTGGCATCAGGCAGATTCAGGGTAAGGGAAGACCGTGAGGATACCCACATGACCGGGGGAGTTCTGCTGGATCCCTTTGGCTGAAGGGACAAGTGTGAGCCCATCAGGCAGAGGTGCAGAGTGGCCCCGCAGTGTGCTCTGGCCGCTGTGTGGCAGCATGTTCAGGCTTCGTCTCCCCCCTCTAGCATGTCCAGGGTCTTCCATCCACACGGTGCAGCCAGAAGCCCCCTTGGTTATTCCACTTGGAGACCACTATTTTCTGAACTTTGCCTCAGGTCTCAGACAAGATCATCAGGGTTCTTAACGGAGCTCGTCTGGGGTTTCGGGAACTTTAATTCAAGCGTGATCACTTAATTTTTGACTGAAGACTTTGATATACTAGACACCATTTTACTGAGCTGTGACAAAGTCCCATCTCTTTGCTGTTCTCAGAATCTTCTCATTCTTGCTTCTGAGTTGAGAACTTGCTAATTTGGCGTGATCTTCCTGAATTCGGGGTTGGTGTCAATTAGCCCGCTAGGTACAAAGTCTCATAGGAATCTAAAATGTCTGCAGCCCTGATAAATGGTAAGTGTGCTGAGGTCACTACACACAAAGCTTTAGTTTCTGCTGACTCAGAGTGGTTAGCACATAGATGAGGGCAGATGCGCCAAGTTCTCCCCAGTCTTAGTAGGACTGTGCTAGTGGAACAGGGGACCTACTTGGTGCTCAGGAACTCAGCTCCCCCCAGGGGCTGTACCCTATGCTGAGTATGATTCCAATGCTTAGCTCTCACGTTTTTGGACCTTACAATTCAGTATTGCTGTAATTCATTGTATATGCTGTATACTCATGTGTTTAATCGTTAGGTCACAAAATTCATTTATGCATCTCCATGAAACAGAGTAGGACAGAAAATAGGAGAATATGTAACATATATTACAAGGATTATATTACAATGTAAGGATTACATTGAGTAATTGAATTTCATTTACTTGTGTGGGTGGGTGTACACAAGTATAACACAAACACACACACACACACACACACACACACACACACACACACTTTTATTGGCCACATATGTGTTTTACACTTGTACTTACCAGGCCATCACACACACTCTTTTATATTGGCCACATATGTCTACATACATATTTGCCAGGTCATCACATGTTGCAATTAAAAAATAAATGAAAGACACATGCTTGGAATCCAAGCTATCCAGAAGGCTAAGGCATGAGGATTGTGAGTTCAGGACCAGTCTCAGTAACTTGGCAAGGATCTGGCTCAATATAAAAAATAAAAAGGGCTGAAGATACAGTTCAGTAGTAGAGTGCTCCTGAGTTTGAACCCCAGTACCAAAAAGGAAGCAAACAAGAAAGGAATGAAGGGTTAAAGGATATTTAAAGCATGTTGACTATCCTTTGACATGAGTTTGCCTCCTACGGACACGATTCTTACTGTTGCTGGAGACAAGCTACCCTCGGGCCTACTGGCTGGCAGAGATGTTCGGGCTGGTGATAGTGTAGGGCCCGTGTGTTCCTTTGTTCCTGCTGTCTTCTTCCTCTGGAATGTCAGGGACATTCACTGTGCTGTGGAAATGGAGTGTGTTAGGCCGCAGATCTTGACCTGCATTGTGGGAGATAGAGAAACTGTCAACAAAACAGCATCCCTAGGAGTCACAGCAACACCCAGAAACAGGCTTGGATCACAGTAGGAAGCCTTGGGCACCACCTCCCTTCTCCCGAGGACCCAGGTGCCACTCATCTAGCAGACTCTGGCTGGGATTTGTTCCTGCTGTGAACTCAGGCAGATCCAGTTCCTAAGGGCAAACCAGCCACTGGGCCTTCTGCAGGGCTAGAAGTCATTTTTCCCAGCAGTATGTGGTAACATCCAGTTCCATGGGGGCTGTCTCTAAGACTGGGCCTAGAACATCTGTTTCTTAGCCAGGCATGGTTATTCACACTTGTAGTCCCAGCAGCTACTTGGAAGGCCGAGGTAGAAAGATCTCTTGAGACCATGAGTTTGAGACCAGCTTGGGCAACTTAGTAAGATTTGTCTCAGCAACAACAAAAACAACCTTTACTTCTCATCCAAATTACCTCTAGAGGACGTACTCTGCACTGAGGCCCAGGTGATTTTAATAACCCTTCCAGGGGATTCTTCTGCATGTTCAAGGGTAAGAATCCCAGCCTGGCGGTGCCTTTCATATACATAGCACCTTGAAAAATAGGAAAAAAAAATAAGCATTTTTTACTTTATACAATTTTGAAGATGATTTTATTTTGGATCCTTCTTCTTAACAGAAGTTGACATTGTTGATCAAAACTTTAAAATGATGGAGACCAATCAGCCATTCAGCTACAACAGTGGTACTTCGCTGAGGGTCTCCACCCTGGGCAGGACCCTTCAGGATTCTTGAACATACTGCTTATAAAGGACTTTGAGCTCTTTGTCAACCACACCCCCTTGGATGGAACTCAAGAGGGCTGTGCATTCTTTTCTTCAGTCTTGTCACAGAATGAAATGAAGAGAAGAGTGTTGTTTGTTTTCATCTACCAGCTAGTGAGCAGCGCTGCAAAGCTTACCAGGTGCCAGAAGTGAACTTCCTGACTGTCCTCAGCTCATCCACCTTCCTATCTCACTCCCAAAGAGAGCTCCTTTTAGGCCAGGAGAGATGGAGATGGAAAGACTTGTGGGAAGAGGCGTATGACATTTTTTTTTTCCCCCATGGACACCTAAGCTTTCTGGCCAAATCTCTCCCTCATTAGAGGTGTTTGGAGGCACAGAATTAAGAGGAGTCTGGGCCAGGGAGGCAATGGCTACTTGTCTGGTACCTCTCTGCTGAACAGTTTTCTAAATATGCACTGGGAAAAGAATACAGAAATGTTATCTCTATTGGCCAAGGAGAGCCCAACTACTTGAACTTGAGAAAATCTCGTGAGGGTTTGATCAGCACAGGCAATACCTAGTGATGAGCCAATCCCAGGGGCTCTTTTATAGATCCACAAAACATAGGGCTGGACTCAGAGGAAGGAAAAACGTGTGTGATGGAACTATTGTTCTGGGAAGCTGTCACATCCTCTGTTGCCTGCCCTGAGCTCAAGGTGCCATGTGGGCCATGAAAGGAATGCTTTTGGTGGTACATTCTGCTCAACATGCTAAGTAGAAGACCACGCTGAAGATCAGACCCATTAGTCAGGACAGTCGTGCAAATGAAGGTGGTGTCTTCTTGGCTTCTATATGCTGAATGTTAGAGAAGCTTTGTATTTCACCACCAAATTTGATCAAGACAGACTCTGGACAATGTCAGTTGTTCAAAACTTCAAATCAAAGTGGCTCACCATCTCCCTCCCTTTATTTACTTACTTAATTAACTTTTTATTTTTAAGTGAGAATAAAAACAACTCAAAATCATGGGGAAATTTTTTCAAAGGAGAGAGCGCCTTGGCCCGAAATAAATCCCATCAAAGTATTTCCACTGATTACTAATCTTTGACCGGCCTACAGGAAGTTTTCTGTCAAGTACCAAGGAAATCTTAGAAAATTGATTTTTAAACTGTAATTCTTCTTGGCTTCACAAGGACCAGCTGGGTAGCCCATTAAATGTAAAAAGTGCTTTGAAAAGTTGGAAAACTAACACACATGTAAATAGTCATCATTAGTCATTATATCAGTGTCTTGTAATGTTGTTCATCTTCTTCTCAGTGGTCAAGAGTTCACAGATGTGCCCACCTGACTTGTTTTGGGACACATAGGGGAGTAAGAGGGTTAAGTTTCCCTTTCTTGACTTTCTTGAACTTGCTGTAGGGCACTGGTTCATCTACAGAATCTCTTTGAGCCTCAGTTTCCTTGTTTGTGAAATAAGGAACAGCACTTCTTCCTACCTATTATTGTTTGTTTCTAGATGTTCCCCTAAAGCCTTATGCAGTCATAGATGGGGCTTTTCATAGGTGGCTGGATCTAGAATGTGTGATGCTGGGATTAAGGGTGTGATGTTGAGATTAGGGGGATGTGATTGCTAAATTAGTCCACTGATTGGTTTGCCATAATTGTAGGTGTGGATAATGGGAAGACTCACCCTGGGTGTGAGTGCTGCCCACTCTCAGAGCAGGTAGCGTGGACAGAATATGAGGGACAGAAAGAGGGCTGCCACCATTGCCTGTGCTGCTGCTGCTGCTGCTTTTGCTGCTTCCTACCTCCTGCCTTCCATGCCATGAACTATTTTTTCCTCCTGTGCAATGCCTCTCGGCCATGCCACTCTGCTTTGGAGCCAGCCAGCTATGGACTGAAACCTCTACAAGCCGTGAACCAAATAAAGCTTTCCTCCTTTAACTTTGTGTGTCGGGTATTTGTCTCAGCATCAAGAAAAAAGTAACTAAGACACCACCTTCATTTGCAGGACTGTCCTGAGGCTTACATGACAGCATTTTGAAAAATCTCAAGGTAATAATAGAATGGCAAAATGTTTCTTTTGTATTGCAACCCTCATCAATTTCTGTTTTCTGGGAATTCACTGCCCACGTAGACCACTGTGGCATTCACTGGACATGGTGTTCCACTGATACCTCTTAGCCAGTTCCTTCAACCAAACAGTGGCTTTTGAAGCAATATCTGCAGGTATCTGGGCAGAAAGGCAGGTATGCTTAGTGTCGGTGTCTGTCCTGATGTTCCTGATTCCTTTTTATATTTGGCCCTTCTTCAGGGGAGAGAAGTGATGCTCTGCTCTGCCCAGAAGTTTTGGCCAGTTCTTACTTACCTGGTCAGGTAGAACTAGAGTCTCATAGGTAAGAAATGCACTGGGAAATGAAAGGAGGGCTAACCAGTATGCTCAGGACCTTCTCTCCTGAGAGAGATTCTGCTCATCTAGCAAGACCCAGCTCAGAGTGGTCTTTGCTCTCTTTCTTTCCCCATCCCAGAGAGAAGAGACACTGCCCTTTCACAGTTCAAGAGACGATAGTGAACTGGCCTTGGTTGAAGTGACTCTCATTGATATCTAAGGTCTGACCTATGGAAGAGAATCCAGAAGGTTCTGTAAGCAGTCTTGCTGGATTCTCCTCTGCAGTCAAGAGTCTCAGGTCCCTCTTAGAATTCCCTGATGAATGGCTGTGCCATTCAGCTTTAAGAATTAGAAGAGCATAAGCTCATTATTTTTCCCCCTTCACCCTATTTCACTTTGAGTATTTTCTATTTCACAATACATAACATACAATTCTAGAACTCATTTACAACAAAAAAGAAAGGAAACAAATTTTATGTATGGGGGGGTAGGGTGGGTAGGGTTATGGGAAAAAATTAAAATTAAGTTTTGTCTTATACGGGTACAAATTCCCATTGTGGAATGCAATCATGATGTGTATATGTAATGTACCAATAAAGATTTCAATTAAAAAAATAATTAGAAGGGCAGGAGGAAGAGACAAGGCCCTTATTTTCTCACTGGATTGAGCTTGAGAAAGGTTTTCCACCCCTGTGCCCCATCCCTTTCCCTACTGAGCAGTCTTGGGGCCTCAGGGTTTCAATCCAAGAGCCACAGAGCACTTTGAGTTACTACTTACAATATAAGCCTGGAGGGTAACAAGGCCTCACCTCCCTGGATAAATGAGGTACTGAGATTGCTCCACTCCCAAAGATGCACACAACCCATCCTCTCTTGGGCCTACAAATCCTTTAAGTCTCTGTTGACTTAAATGACCTAAGATAAGGCAGCAGGAGACAGACTTGCTTGTGTCAGATTGGTACAAAGCCCTTTACACACACAGTTTGTGATTCACTGTGAGTCTGGACCAGAGTCCAACTTGTAGGAAGCTGACTAGTTTCTGCTAAATTGTTCCTGAGAATTGCTGTGGTCAGGAAGAGAGACCTCTGCAAGTTTGTACCTGCTCTACAGGTGCCTCTGGTGTCCTTGTGGCTGTGGGGGTCTCTGGTATTGAGAGGCTTCCCTCTGTTTTTCTACTATGAACTCTGCGAAGTTCCACCTGCTCTAGAACATCTTCCTTGGTATCCTGGCATGAGTGTCCTCCCCAACTCCTCCTGCTCTGTATCATCTTAGTTCTTATTGATATCTTAAGTGGTGAAGTTGATTTCATATTTTTGCTTTTCCATTGTGACTAATACTCTAGGGACAAAGACCATGTAGGTCCTCTATTTAGGATTACAATCTCCTGCTGGGACCCTCAAGAGATTCCAGGAGCATTACCATCATGGCCAACACAGAAGGTTGGAGGGTGACACTGGCCTCACTTTCAGAAGGGGTGACTTTTTGCTTTTGCAGAGTGGATAAAATCTCCTCCACTGCCCCCCCAGTCCTTGCAGTGGCTGAGGTGAGCCCCAGGCCTGTGTGTTCCTTGCCAGATCTGTAAAGTCATTCCCCTTCAGTCGTGTTTACTTTTCACAAGAAAAGGGCTGAGGCAGGACAGCTTGGCAAAGACATTGCCACCAAAATTGGAGCACTGGTAATTTCTTGAGCCCTTTGTGACTACAGAGTTTATGAAATGTAAGTAAACAGTCTTGTGTTAATCCCTGGGTCGTGAGAAGCTGTCTGAGGGTTTATTTGCCCAGTGTCCCTGCATGCCTATACTGTGCCACACCCTGGCTCCAGTGTGCTGCTTAGTGGAAGGTGTCTGATTTCTGTAATCACCTTGGAGTTTAATGGGTTTATGCCATGTGGGTTGCAGTGGAAGGAAAACATCATTCTGGTCTTCTAGTTTCTGTGCCAGCCTTCCTCCTCCGGCACGCCTTGCCCCACCTTGGGAACTACACGGATAATAAAACATTAGGCGTGACCTTGTAGGTTGGGAAGGAGGAAAGGTTGACACCCCCCCCCCATGCTGCACCTTGATGTGGTTCGAAAGGTAACTGGGGACAATTTCAAGACACTACTACCCATAGCCTGGGAAGAACATACCTTTGCAGATCTCTGATTTTTGTTTTCCTTCTTTTCTCAGTCATATCCTAAGAGTGACCTGGGAGCCAGTTGAAACATTTTGGATATCTTTCCTATTCCCTTTCTTTTTGTCAAAAGCTCATTGTTTTATAGGGAGAAGACACCTAGTCCTGGTCTTTCCCAGTGCCCTCCAGGAACAGAAATATCTATGTATTAACCTGGGGCAAGGTCCCATAGGCCTGACTCTTATGTGGTGAAGTTGATTTCAGTGACCCTCTGCTCACCTCCTTTTCTATTCTAGACCCAGGGGAAGATGCACAGGCAGGGGCAGGATGACCTATGTGTCCTGTCAGGTTGGCGTCGTTATCCCTTCCTACGTGGGGAAAGCCCACTAGTAAGGACTGAGTGATTCTGGGTTGTCCCACAATAATTCACCTGGTACCAAATTCTCCTTGTGACTACAGTCCTCAAGATACCTTCAGCTTTTTGATGTTGTCATATACTGCTCAGATCAGACCTTCTGGACTGAGTGAGTTACAGATGGGTCCTGATCTAGTTCCTTCTCTCATCTCTGGGGACAGTGTTGCCGTAGCTTTGGGTGATGGACCCCTGGGCTGATAGTTGCTGGTGATCAAGGGCTGTCCCGATACCTCCATGAGCCATCCACACGCTGCTGTCTTTGAGCCATGACACTCAAGGTTCAGAAGCCACAGTCAGGACAGATGTCACAATCTGACTTGACAGATGAGGAAACAGAACCAGAGAAGATATGAGATCCTTAGGTCAGGGCACAGGGCAGTGCCCTTGTCACACTTTCCCCCAGCTGCTGATGGTAGGGTAGCTCTGATGTGTGCTGGAGGACCCTGAGAGTATTTTCTCAATCCAGCATTCTGTGGGGGCACTCTGTAGTTCCTTCTCTCTTTGGGGGCTTTCCCTTCTGCAGACGTTGTTTTCTCCAAACACACACACACCCCACTCTACAGTGTTGAAATATTGGCGCCTCTCAGAGCAAGTAAAGAAGAAAAATGAGATATATATAGTCAGATCACTTTTCTTACAGTTCTTTCTTCCTTCCTCTGGTCGAGTATGTCTGTTATAACCACTTTTAGAAATTGGATACAACCAGCACAGCCCTGTATGTTGAAAGAACGAATGATATGTGAATATGGACATGAGCCTCCTGGACTAAAGAATAAGTAGAACAAGGCACAGGACACCATTTATATACTAGCCATGAATGGCCCAGAAGTGAAGTTAAGGAAATACTTACATTCACAGAGACATCAGAAAGATTTTGGATGCTCAGGAATCAATTTAACAAAAGAAGTAGAAGACCCATGTGCTAAAATGTGCAAAACATTCCTGAGAGAAATTTTAAAAGCTTAAATAAATGGAGAAAGAGTCCATGTTTATGGATTAGAAAACTCCATGTTACTAAAATGGTAATTACTCTCCCCAGATTGATCTATACATTTAACACAATCCCTATCAAAATGCCAGCAGCCTTCTTTACACAAATTAACAAGCTGGTCATAAGATTTTACAGAAAAGAAAGGACTCAGAATAGCCAGAACAATCTTGAAAATAAAGAACAAAATGAGAGGGCTTCAACTTCCTGATTTCAAAACCTGCTAATAAAGGACAGTCATCAAAACAGTATGGAACTGCACTAAAGACTGGACATTCGGGTCAGTGCAACAGAGTAGAAAGTCCAGAAATGAACCTTACATTTCCAGCCATTGATTTTCTACCAAGGGGCAATAAAAGCTCTCAGTGGGGAAACAATGGCTTTCAGCAAATGGCACTGAGACAGCTGCTCAGACTTTCCTATTTCTTGTCTTAGCCATGTTCAAATGAACATCTGTCTGGTATTAAGTACATTCTGGATGTTGTGCATTTATCATCACCATGCATCTCCACAGGTCTTTTTCATCTTGTAAAACTGAAATTCTACACGTATTAAACAGCTCTTCATCTTTCCCACACACATACACTCCCTACCTGTCCCCTGCAGTCACCTTAGCACCGTTGGAATCTCTGAGTCTCTGTTTAATATCTCATTTTAATAACATCATTCAGTGTTTGTCCTTGTGACAGGCTTTTTTTTTTTTAAACATGATCTCCTCAAGGTTCATCCGTGCTGTATAGATGTCAGGATTTCTTCCCATTTTGAAGCTGTATAATATCCCACTGTAGACCTTATGTTGCTGATCTGTTCATCAGTTGATGGGTGCTCAATTTGTTTCCCCATTTTGGCTATTGTGAATGCTGCCGCCACAAACACGTGAGCATAGATAACTCTTTGAGACCTTGCCTTCAGATCTTGGGTGGTATATACCCAGAAATGAAATTAAAATTAAGTCCTTGTTCTGTTTATTCAATGAAATCAGAATTCCATATTTAATTTTTTGAAGAACTACTGTACTGTTTTTCCATGGCAGCTGTACCACTTGTCATCACCAGCAAACCCATCAGCTGTGCCTCTTACCTTGGCGTGGTCCTACCTGTCACTTTCTGTCACTTACAATCTCCTGCTGTGATAGAAGAACAATCATAATTGTCTTTGCTTTCACTCAACTCATTTTATGCTTCCTTGATGAAAGGTTCTATTCTGAGCACTTTTTGAGTTCTTAACTCTTGGGGTTTGCACAACAACCCTAGGACGCAGATACTATGATTACTCCAGTTTTATGAAGATGAAGTTGAGGCCAGAAATGGCTTTGTGATTCGCAGCTAGTCAAGGAATCGCTGAGCCCACATCCAGGCAGCCTCGGGGCAGGCACACCCAGGAAAATGTAAGGATCCCCTTCTTATCAATCCCCTTCTTATCACCCTAGTTCGATAGGAGGAAACTGAAACCCAAGGACACTAATGATTCATTCATAGTTACACAGCAACGTCGGTTTCCTGGCACTTGTTTGAGTGTTTTTCTCTGCTAGGTGCTGCCTCGGCCTCTGCTCTAAGTCTCTGTGCATATAAAAGTGGTAGGTGAAAAAGAATTGCAGAGGACAAGAAATCTTCAGTTTACAGGATAGTGCTGGCCCATTGCCACCCTGCAGAGAGTCTCAGGATGTGTCGATGTCCCTTTAAGGTCCTCTAGGTCACGCTAGGCAGGAGCCAGAGTTCTTCCCCAGCTCATCTCTTCTTCCACAGTTACACATTTACCTAAGAGGAAACTCTCCTTGTGCCGCCATTGGCCATGGCTCTCTGCAGTCTCTTGATCTGGTCCTGTGCTTCTGAACTAGGCTCTGTAAGTCTAGTTTGACATCCATTCACCTGGTCACAGTACAAGACTCAGGAGAACAGCTTCCTGGGTTCCAGTCCTGGCTCTGCCATGAACACCCTCTGTAGTGTTAGGCTTTGGGTTTTTTATTTAGAAAATGAGAACTAGTTGTGTAGCAGAGAATTAGGTAGGCGAAACTGGTAGGAACTCAGTCAGTGGCTCCCTGTTACCATATTTGGAAATAGTACTTATATTTTATCTTAATCTTGATGATTAATATCCCTGGTGCCATCTCCCCCACCCCACGGCTCCTTTAGGGGTCTCACTTGCAGATTTCTCTTTTCTGGGTGTGCTTGACTTCACATACTACCTGTGAAGACCTTCACTACAACCCCCATGCTGTACAGCAGGCATACAGTGACTTTTATAGGGAATTAAATTACATTTTCCTTAAGGATACCTGTGATACACTGTTCTTTTTTGACATATCATGGAACAGTACTTTTCCCAAATCCTTTCATCTTTCCTTTCTCACAAGATATTATGTTAAGACAAAAATTGACAGCAATTTGTGAACTCAAGTGTTTCCAGACTTTAGATCCTTTTACTCCTTAATCTGTTTGTAAGAGCTTTCCTGTGCCTTGTGCTTTCCCTACCACCAAATAGTGGTTACCAGCAGCCAAACTTGGAGTTAGATCTTGTCACCATACCATCCTTCAGAAAGTGGTGGTAGAGTTGAAACTACCTTTTCTCATTCTTAAAGATCTTTAATACATTTGTCAGGTAACAGGATCCATGCTTCTAATGGTGATAAGAAAATCTAAGTGAAAGGGCTCCTCCTCTAGTGGAGGGGAACATGGAATGGTTTGAGAGCCAAGGCTGCAGAACAGCTCACCCTCACACCCCAAGGCCCAGGCACTGGTGGTGGCTCAGGGCTTCTGTGGAGCCACCATCAGAGCAGACTGAGTTGGACAGAAGCAGCCAGGGTTGGACTATGCGTCCCCTCCCTGCATGGCCTTGACTTGGGCTTCCTTGCAGCCTGGCGAGCTCAGAGCAGTGAGACCAGTTAAATGACAGTGGACATTTTCAGAGACAATTCCAGCCAGGTGTTGGATGCATACCTGTATTCCAACTTAGCAGAAAGGCGAAAGCAGGAAGTCACTTGAGCCCAGGATTCAAGGTCAGCCTTGCCAATATAACAAGATCTTGTATCTGGAAAGGAAACAGAGACCTAGAGGATGTTCTGGGTCGCAGTGTAGAAACTGCATGGCCTTCCATGGTGTAGCCGTGGGGATCACTCAGCATGGCTTCTGCTGCAAAAGCCCACTCCATTTGCAGGGCCTTGTGGCATGGAAACCATCACTGCGACTGCCTGTGGAAAACACAGTATTCTTCCCACCAAGATCCCCCCAACTCAGAGCTCTATGTTTTATAAAATTATGGTTATAAAGTACTCGAAAGAGTGTAAGATATAATAAGAAAACAAATTCTGCATCTAATTTGCAGAATCATTCTATGAATTTGAGTTTTGTTTTGTTTTGTTTGAGTCTGTAGTTTTTACTCAGGCCTTCTAGAATTTGGTTTGTCCCTCCTCAAAACACAGAGATTGGGATACAGCTCTTTGTCTCCCTTGCAAGATGCTGTGAGCATATGATAAGCAAATATTAGTGAGAAGATTGGAGTATAAGTATTCTTGTTTGAATTACCTAGTGATTCCTCTTGTACCGGCTAACACACAGGAAAGGCAAAATGATGCTTGCTAGCTGATGACAAAGAAAATGCAGCCTAGTGGCCTAGGAGGCTGAGGCAGGAGGGTTGAAAGTACAAAACCACTATGGACAACTTAGCAAGATCCTGTTTCAAAAAACTAAAAGAGGTTGGGGATGTATCTCAGTATGAAGGCCCTGGGTTCAGTCTCTAGTACCAGCGACAAGAACGTGGTATCAGACCTCAAGAATTGCCTCCTCACTTAATCTTTTTTCCTCTGCCCCTGCTTTCTGATTGGAAACAGCAAAATAACAGACACATTCACTCTTTCCTCATGGCTTTGTAGGCCAAGCTGGAAGAAAGCTGAGGGATCATCTAGTGCAGTTCCTGTTAGGTAATGTGACCTGGACAGGCTGGAGGGAGGGCTAGGGCGCATAGCTTCAGCAGCGGGTGCCCTCCTCTCTCCTTGGGACACAGCTATCCCAGGCAGAGTGGCCCAGGGAAGGTCAGAGAGCAGATCAGGGGCAGAGCGAGCTCACTCAGAAAACCTGGACTGGGCATGCGCATTGCGTAGGGCTGGAACGAAATGTTCCCCAAGGAACCAGTTCATTGTTCAGGATGCTAAATAGGATTTGATCAAACCAGACTTCAACCCAAGAAGCCAAAAGGCCTCAATTTTAAATCCCATCAGTTCAGCTGGAAGCAGGCAAGGGAAAAGAGGAGATGAGAGTTGTTTCAGGTCATAAAATCTGGCCCTGGTGTCACCACAGGATGTACCTGTTTCGTGGAGGGAGGGGGTAGCGCCCTGGCGCTTCTCATCTAGCGGTCCCACGTGCCCGACTTCACTCAGCCTGGACAGCTCTGATCCTGTCACTTAAACATGGCCCTTTTAAATGGAAGGGCATCAGTGCTGATTTAGCTGCACTTTATTTCCTTGGCCAGAAAAAATTTTGCTTTTCCCGCTGCTCAGTTGCAGGGTCTTACCCCAGCTGTCTGTATCCGCCAGAGAGCAGCCTCGAAGCGGTTGCTATTGCTGATTTTGCCAATGGTCCCGCGCAGATGTGAGAGGCAGCTCGTGCTTTTGGTTACTTCCTGCCCTCCTCAGCAACCTGAAAAGCCTACTTTGGGGCCTGGCTGTCTGCTCGCCACATGTAATATGCTTGTTTCAGACAGCGTTTGAATTATCTTTGAGATAGACCGAAATTGAAGAGATGTTGAACATCTGAGAGATCAGCCAAGTGCTACTTTGACGTTCACTGCTTCCTGCTTGTGGCCACGTGTTTGCATCATTACTGCACATATAGTAACAATTAAAACCCATATGCATGTAAGAGACTCAAGACAAGATGCACAAAGAGTAAATCGGATGTGAATTATTATGTAGTATATTGAAGAGCATCAGAGCGTATCTTTGGTTCTGAATCATATATGTCTAAAGAGCATATTGTGTTCTTGTGAGAATGCGTTTTCAGCCCCCAGATCTGAACTTAACAGCGTGAGTGTCTGAGGTAGCAAGTTCCTGTGCGGTCACTATCTATAGAGCAGACAGTGAAGCCTCCCATGAGCACTGCGTGGACGGTGGCGTCTGCACTATTAGGAACGCAGTTTCATCCACAGTGTTCCGACACTTGCCATGAATGGGACTGGGGTAGGCAAAGTGCAGGATTGAGTAAGTTGGCAGTGCCCATATTCACCAAGCCAGAGCTGTACCCCAGGGGTATGGGCAAGGGCAGAAAGGGGAGCAGTGCCTGCCTGCACTCCCACATGAAGCCTTTCCCTTTGGGGACGACAGGGCCCCAGGAGAGCCTCACAGGAGATACACTGAGCACTCGCTTTTGCAGCTGCATCTGTACATTCATTCTGGGGACCCAAAGAGGTGCCCTGTCTAGTCTTGTCAGTCTTGTAGTCAGATTTTGTTTTATCTCTAATGATGTCCTATTTGCCCTCAAAGATCTGTTCAGTTGGTGTCTCTGCCCCAGCGGAGGAGGGATGTCTGGGTTCATGGTTACCATGCTGAGACCAGAGTGGAGGGCTGTGGTTTCCGGCCATTTTGGGTCATGGAGTCCTTGCTTCAGATGAATCCTGAGGTGGGCTGGGGTGCAACTCCGTGTCAGAGCATTGGATTAGCACGTGCGAGGCCCCGTGTTCTGTCCTTGATATGGCAACACAGAGAAGTATATTATCTAAAATTAAATAAAAGAGGAGTCCCCCTCCCCCCATGACTGAGCGTGCCTACCCCCCGGCGCCTCCTCATTCTGCAGTGGATTGTCAGCCCTCGTTTTAGTTGCTGGGGGAAAACAGACTGGCAGTCAGTGTCCTGAGATGCGCAGGGTGTTGCTTTCCGAGCCCTCCTTTTGTGTCTCTCCCTCTCACCGAGGCGTCATCGAGGGACTTCTTGCCTTCCTGTGGGTCTAAGTGCTGATGTCAAGCACTGGCCACACGGAACGAGCACACCGAGCAGTGGTTCGACTTCCTTCCCGGGGTGGGGGAGGTTGCTGCCCCTCAGGATCCCAATGTGATAGGAGGGCTAGGCTGAGGTTGTATTGGGGCCCGGGTCCTCCTCATGGGTGCTACCTGCACAGACACACCTCGCTCCATCCATGTTGTCAGGCTTTTTCATGCATATCATTGTCCTGGAAGCTGTGAGAACCCATATGCCAGAGATGGCCTGCTGGAAATCTGGAACTGTCTCTGGGAGTTACAGTCTGGCAAAAGGGGTAAAGATTGAAAGGCCAATGATAAAGTTGGACAAAATGGTACCTGGAGTTCCCTGCAATGTTTTCTTTGTTGTTTGACGGCCCAGCCCACCAGCTCCCCTTTCCCTCTGTATTCTTTGTCCATATAACATGTTTGAAGAGCTGTTCTGAGAGTTGAACTCAGAGTTTTGTGCATGCTAGGCGTGTTCTCTTATGGCATCACATCCCCAAGCCCTATCACTTGGATTCTTCAAGAATTGAAGGATAAAAGCTAAGCTCATCAATGTACTTTTCCCACTGTTAAATATAATGCAGTTATCCAAGCAGTGCTCCTATTTTACTGAATGGAGTCTTAGAAATCACACGAGAAAATGAAGTGGAGAAAGTGAATGCTATTTTCTCTCTACCTTCAAATTACTCCGTAGCTTGTAGTTAACTCTTTCTGCCACTAGAGGGCGAAGATAGTTGAAAGGCCGAGCTAAGTGGGTCAATATTGATAGAATTATAACTAGTTATTATGTTTGGTCCATCCAAGGTCAGGAACAGGTCATTGAAGTGCTTCCATCCAAGGTCAGGAATAGGAAACTGAATACCTTAAGTGCTTTCAATTGTATCTAGGTGAGCAAATGTGCAACATTATGGGAGAGAGAATTTAGGAACAGTCAAAATATTTCTGAATTTCCCTCGATTTGAGAGCACAAACCCCAGACAATCTCAGAGACCTGGACCCTAGATAACCCATCTGGTGAGGGGTGGAACTCATCTTTGGAGAGAGCGATTTGAGGCTCTTAGAAGTGGCTCATGTTTACCTATTTTCACTTGAATTGGAAAAATAGAAGTTAAGTGTACACCAGAACAGAGAATCCAGCAACTCGGGCCATCTTGGAAGGGTCAGTAAAGGATTTACTTCCTGCTTTGGTAACATCCTAACCAGCCTCCCAACACCTCTTCTGCCTGTGTGAGAGCAGCGTTTTCCTACTCAAATCAGTTGAGCTACCTACAGATTGTTAAATACCTGGGAGGAGGGTGTAACATTCATTACTAGTGAATTCATAGGGTCCCAGCTCCTCTCTGACGTCCCCAGTTGCAGACTCTGAGCCTGTAACCCTCAAGTCCTTCATTGTCTGATTATGTGTTGTTATCACTGAAAAAGGTTAACTTCTCTTGATATCTACAGTCTTATTTCTTTGACAACTGAAGTCACTTAATCACAAAGGAAGTTCTCATGTGTTTCAATTGATGCTGCATTTCTCTTTACTAACTGGCAACTCCAGAATAATCAGATTTCCTTGCACTGATGATTTCTTTAATAAATGATATTCAATGAGAATGGAAAGACCCTTCTCAGTGGCTCATGTTGAAATCATAGCCCACAGGATCAGATTATCATCAGTGGCCTGCACTAGAGGCAGAGTCCTACTGAATGCCGTTTTCTAGATTAGATAGAAAGAAGAATTAGGGAAATGCAAGAGAACATTTACTGTGGATAATTTGTCTTTTGGTGAACTGCAGGAATCAGATAATGCCTCGTTGTTCTAAACTGATAAGTTGATACAGAAGACAGAGTAACACTGACAGAATTTTTGGTAACTCTCTTGGGCTTTGTCCTTTGGCTTCTTGGTGTGGGCAGCAGCGTGTGGCTTTATGCTTGCTGTGTCTCTCTGCTGGTCTAAATCCATGGCCTCTGGACACAGTCTCCTGTTGCTTGTGGGTGTGGGGAGAAGAGGTGGGGGCAGCAGGCCTGAGGCAGAGCAGAGTGCTGCTGCTCACCGTGGGCTCCAGCTTTTTGCAGATTCTGGGCTTCCTTGTTAACCACAGAATGAAGGAGAAAGTGTTGACTTCCTAAATGGGAAACCATGGGTTTTTTTGTTTTTGGGGGTTTTTTTTAAGGTTTTTTGAGACAGAGTCTCGCTTTGTGGTTCAGGCTGGCCCTGAGCTCAGCCTCAAACTCACATCACAGCAATCCTCCTACCTGTGCCTCCCGAGTGCTGGGATTACAGGTGTGAGCCACCACGCCCAACAGTGTGGTATGTGGTACTGGTTGCTGCTGGGGTGAGTCTCCACGCCCAGTATTGTTATGTGGTTACCAGGGATCGAACCTTGGTCCTTGTGCTTGCAAGACAGGCGCCGGAAACACTGAGCTATATCCCCAGCCCTGGAAGACCATGTTTTTAAATGATAGGACCCTTATACATTCTTGTCCTTTCAAAATGTTTATTTAAATTTTGCCACACTCCAAAATTAGAGCTATGGATTTATATTCATTCTCCAAGCTGCTTTTATTCAAACAAGCAAAGTAGTGGAGAAGAGGGATGATGATGTCACTGCTGGACAAGTTAAACCTAAAAGCCACTATGGTCAAGAGTGTGTAGCCCAGGGGGAGAACACTTGCCTAGCATGCGTGATACCCTGGCTTCTAACCCTATTCATGTTAATTAAAGGCAATTATTAAGATAGAGAAAAAGGAGATATGCTGCTGAAGTTCTGGCTCTTCAATAAATGATCTTTATGTACTATCTCAAGAGGAGAGGGCTGTGTAACTGCTCCAAGAATCTCAGTGAGGAACAGTGGCTTGGGTTTGCCATAACTTCTCACATTCTCTTGAAGTCACTACTTGCAAAGACATTCTCCACCTTCTACTAAAAAAAGCTACCTCCTCTGCTGTCCATTTAACTTCAGAGTCAGGAGAACAACAAGGCCCAAAGATTCGCCACTCTTCCCATTAGATTAACTAGGAAATATTTGTGTGTAAAGGCTACACAGTTCAGATAAGATCTGTCATAATTGAATTTGGAGAAATTACTTTTTTTATTTCTGCAGAATGCCCTTTACCTTCCTGCTCTAGAATTGGATATATTTCTGAAGGGGCATCTTTATGATCTTCTCTTCATGATCAAGACCTGATGTCCCTGAAGGACAGAAATGTACGTGAAAAAGAAATTTTGGATATTTCCCAACATTCAGAATGAGAAAGTTACCCTAAAATACTTGTATTTCCAAGCCAGAAGTCATTACAGGAGCTTTGAGCCATCTTGTTGGTCAGGAAAGTCCAGAAGTTTAAGAATTAGAACTAAGCATTTGAATGATGCTATAGCTGATAGAATTGTCTCTTAGAAAACTAATTACATACATGCATCATAAAGATGAAGCTCAATGGAACTGTGTCTCAACTATGACTTCAGAGACAGTGTTCCCTCCCCATTCATGTCCACTCATTGGAAAGATCCAGCGTCCCTTGTGAGACTGAAATTTCACAGACATTCAGAAAAGTGCACACAGGCAGCTCAGCTGCCATTTTGATCTTGGCATTTCCCTTGAGAGGGTGTGGGGTGACAGGCTGTGGCCTGGGGGAGGACCTGGAAATGGGAAAGGACTTCAGGGTTGTGGGATCATGAGATAGCCCCTTACACTATCAGGTGAGGAGGAAGTATTTGTAAACTTCCTTTTCTTTGTTTGGTTGTATCTGTTTTCCCCTCTGTTTCTGCCAATGTTCCCACATGAGTGCTGGCTAAAGTCACCCCAAAGGAAATGTTGAGGTAATAGAAGTCACAGACCTCACTATTCATTTTGACATCACTTTCTTTCCTCTTTCTTTTCCCCCAAATTTATGAATGGAAATAGATAAGCAGGGGTCGAATTGGCCAAGGCTATACATTGCATCTTGACTTCTGGTTTCCAGGGGAAGAAGGCAGGAAGCCATCTATTCACATTTGGAATCTAAATGTACATTTATTTTACAACTTACAGTACCCATTACATTTTTGTTTGGAAATAATGTGAAAGTATTTGTAGTGCTTGGGACATAATCTGTGAACTGATCTGTCTGTGTCTTTTGTCAGTTTTCCATTTGGATAACCAGAGCAGGGCTTTTAGATTACCAGCAACTGAGGTTACTGACTAACCTTTGGTTTAGGTCTGTGGGAACCATGTCCTTGGTTACAGAGACAGGCAGAAGAGCTCATGCTGTGGTCTGTCCGGATTGGAGGGAAGCTCCTCTTCATTATTGTTAGCGCTTCTGTGTTAACCAAATTGGCAAACTTTTATCTAAACAGAGATACACAGCAAAAGAAAACAATTTGGGCGGTTAGAACTGGTGGTTGATCTGAGCTGTGTGGAATGTATTCAAAGAGATGACATTACTTCTTTGTGGACAGGAATCATAATTGCTGACAAATTGTTGCCAGGTGGCTAATGACTTGATAAAAAGGTAGTAATTTTAAATATCTTGTTTGTGAAACAGATGAATGGTGCTGATAGGCTCAAAAATGTATAGTCAATCCTTGACTTATGAACTGGATTCATTCCCAGGGGCTGATTGTAACTCAAGTTGGTTGTAAGTCAATATTGCTGAGATCTGAATGTTTACCTGGGTACACACTATAGATTACAAGAGGCTAAAGAATCTTCCATTAACTTAACTAACCCAAGTTGTTCATAGGTGAAGCGGGTTGTAACTTGAGGGCCCATGGTATGTTCTTAATTTGTTTTAAATGACTTGATGGATGGGAGAAGACTGTCATTAAGCATGCCCTGGGACCATGAGAAACAGCTTGAGTGTCTGTGGGTTCTGCTTTTGAAGCTGAGACAGGGGAGGACTTTTAGCCTAAGATAATGACTTCTGTACTATGGCCTTGTAGTTTTGCTTATCTCTTTGGCATGTTCCTTGCATGTTCAGGTTAGGTCCTGTCTGCCTAGCACAAAACAAAATACCAATTGTATGTCAAGGGTGGACATGTCTTAAGTTCAGGGAGAAATATGAAGAAGGAGCAGGTCTCAAGTAGGTACCTTGCTGGCATCAAGCAGGTACTCACAGATACCTGGAGAGGACTGGCTGGTAGCCGTGAAAGCCATGCCCAGCACTTCCAGTTAGCTTACCGCTGAACCTGCAGGTCCAAGTGGAGGTATTGCTCCTTCTCAGGAAGTCAGTTTCCTTGATGATAATTGCCTGGCTGCCCTCCTACCAAGAATCTGACACGCTGTGGGGGTACAGTGAGTTATGTAAATAACCAGTTTTCCAAGCACTTGGTTTAGTTTCCTGGCATTGGGTTGCTCATAGGTCAGTATTGCACAGGAATACTCTTCTATTACATAATATTGTAATTTGTGTAATGTCTTCAACGTTGGAATTCAACGGAGGAATTAGTCAGAAGGCAATGTAACGATCTTGTTTGCATTGTTCGTGGGAGACTACTGCACTTTCTTTGTTGTTGTTGCCGGCACTTTCACATTATTGGTGGGTCAAAACCCCGGGTGGGATTTGTTAAGGTTTAGATCTAAGACATCTCCCGAAAGTCTCATGTGTTCAGGGGCAGAGTTTTTAGGTGATTGGATCACGAGGTGCTGCTGAGTTCACGGCTGAATATGTGCCACAGCGGGGGCCTAGTTGGCGGTAGATCCCTGGGAGCTGACTTAGGCTATTGTCTCAGTTACTTCCTTGTTGCTGGAACAGAATATCTGGTCCCAACAACTTGAAAGAGGAGAGGTTTATTTTGGTTCATGTTCTTTAGATATTTAGTCTGTAGTCACCTGGCTCCGAGCAGACCCTGGCTGCTCTCTCCTTATTCCACTGGCGTTGTTTTTCCCAGTACTGGGGATTGAACCCAGGATCTTGCACAGGTCTGGCAAGTATAGTATTACTACATCCTCAGCCCTTTTCACTTTATTTTGAGACTCACTAAGTTGCCTGGGCAGGCCTCAAATTTTCAACCCTCCTCCCTCACAATCACACCTAGCCACTTGGGGATTCTTAAAAGAAGATCCATAGTTGGGAGGTTGAGACAGGAGGATTGTGAATCAGAGGCCAACCGAGATTACACAGCAAGACCTACCTGTCCCTGGTGAATTTATTGTGTAATGCAAACATGTATTAATAAAAAAAGGATAGTGGATCATGATGAATATAAGTATGGGTGAACCACATAAGACATGAGCTGTTAATTGATCAGCATGCATAGTCTGTTAGGTTCAGTAAAGCATTCAGACAGGGGTGTTGGGGTCTGCTGTGGTAGTCAAGACATGACAGAGAGTTGGGTTGTCTAGAACAGCGATCACTCATCTGGATAATTCAGACGATGTGAGCCACACAGAACCAAAATTAGGTTAAATAGATTGATTGACCTGTTTAATCAGTAATTATGCATCACTTGCTTTTGTTGTGGACTGAGAAAGTCCAGTTGAAGAACTAGGGTAGAAGCACCAAATTAAATCCTCTCTGATTTCAGAATATGCGGCAGTGACATGAGGTGTCATGTACAGAATAAGGGTAGTCATCAGATGGGGGTTCCACGTGGCCGTGCATCCAGAAGAGGAAGTATTTTCTAAGGGCTGCCTTCATTCAAGTAGCCATCGCCTCAGTGAGGAGAATCAGAAATGCTCAACACGGAAGAGGAAAAGCTTGGCTCAGTTGCCCAGATGGCTCAGCGGTGACCAAGAGCAAGAAATAATTGTGATTTAAAAGCAAAACAAAGCCAATTCAAGTCAAAAGTAGGAAGTCGTGAGATATCCACTGGAAATTTAGCTTATTGACAATTGGGAGAAGTCTAACTGGCCACTCAAAGTGTGAGTCCCAGGACAGAAGCATTGTGACCTGGGGGTGCTCATTAAAAAGTCAGGACCTCATATCCCAGTCTACACTGACAGACTTAGAGTATTTCACTCGAGCATCTGAGAATCTGTTTTTAAAACTTCCCGAGTTGATTCTTCTGCACACAGAAGCAGCACCACCGATCAGTTTGGCCTTTGTCCCCAGCAATAGCAGAGACGCTTCAAAGAAGAGAAATGGCACTGAGGCAGCTTTGTGCTCTGTGTCCCCTCATTTACTGCCTAGCACCCGCAGGTTAAAGTCTCTCCAGATCACTATTACCAGTCTACTGAAGTTAGAGTTGCCCACCTGTTCTCTGAAACGGTTCCTGAAAGCTGAAGGTAGAGCCTGTGTGGATGCCAGCTACAGTAAATGTCTACAAGTGGGGATTTGCTGTCAAGTGTGTGCTCTGCAGAAAAGTATTTAAATCAACAAGAGGTAGTACCTCTAGAGTGCTTATGTTGAAAACATAAAACTCACATTCATATGTTTTTTGACCTTTCATAAAATCATTGCCACTGTCTTGAATCAATTCATTTATTGAGCATTTGAAACAGATTTCTCTGGAGATTCAAAACTACTTGTGCAACACGCTCTAGAAACTTGGCCGCACACACTTTTATTTTGGATGAATAAAACATGAGCTTTGTTGAGTGATGTGCAGGGTGACTTCTGGTGTCTTGGAGGCAGACATGGCCTTGGAATGGACTCACCTGATCTCAGATGCTGACTGTACTGCTTAACTAGCTCTGTGACTTTGGGCAGGTCACCTACTCTACTCCTTAGCAACTACGGAAAAGTAGCTCAGACTTGATGTAGAATAATGATTTTAACTTGTTATTGTAGCCTCACATTTGCCGTGAGCTATAATTTGCTAAGGAGAATTAAAAAAAAAAAGACTGATTTGTCCCATCCATACTAGTTATTAAGTTCACTGAGTTCAAAGACATCTGTGCGCCTTCACGTTCTTTGCACCTGGACACCAGACCCTTCTCACCTTCACCTTCTCTCCTTTGTGAGGCCTGTTTCCCCAGGAACCTTTCCTTCTAAAGTGACACAATTCCCTTCCTGCCACAAACTCTCTACTGGAGCTTCTCATTTCTCTAACTAGACCACGGACTTTTGGAAAGCCTTCTTACATATCAGTAAACTAACTGATTTCAAATCTGTCCATTCCAAGCCACATGCAGCTATGGACAGGGGACTGATGCATAAGAAACTAGAAATAAGATTTTCCTGTGAAGTGTTTAATGGACCAGGTATCTAGTATCATGATAATCTCTCTTAATTTTTCACATAGTAGCTAGGACTTAATCTCAGTTATACAGATGGGGCTTCCGACATCTCGGGTTCACACAGCCGGGGAGTTTTTCTGAGCTCAGCTGGGATGCAACTGAGCTAGGACTTGACTCCAGGCAATTTGAGCCATCAGCTAAAGAGGGTGGAAAAGAGCTTTCAGAAAAAAAATCAAACACCAGTGGAAAGAGTCCTGGGATGGGGATTCACCTGAAGCTGATTGTGGACAGCTTCCAGGTGAGGTCCTAGGCACCTCCCTTTTTCCCACTCACGGCACTAACACTCCTGTGAGAGAATAGATTTCCACGCTGGGAGAGACCGGTCTGCGATTTAGATTGCTGATCCTCAGTCCACTTCAGAGCTTCAGTCTCATCCAGCCGCTCTTACCTTCTGTGTCTACATCTCAACCTCTCCAGGCAGCAGAGACAAAAGGCTTGTGGACAGATTAAACACAGGCTGTTTTTGTTCTGCTCTGTGAGCACCAGTACCGACCTCGTGCCGACTGCATGTTGTGGACCCGAGTCGGTGCTCACATATCTCAAATAAACAACATGTGCGGGAATTCGGTACCTTCTTCCAATAGTGCAGTGGTTCGCCACTTCTTTGCAGAAGGCCTGTGCTATTACACTAAATATTTATAGGTTTTATCTCCCCACCCTGCCCACTGTTCAGAGCAAAGCCAAGTGGAAATATGTAGATCAATTAGTTCAACAACCTATAAATCCCCGTTCACGCTCTAACTGTCATCTAATGAAAGTCTTTGTGAATTCATACAGAAATTCTCTCCAGCATGCCCACAGCCTTCAGCCTTGCCTTTGAGATGTAAAACAGCGTGACCCAGCCTTCCAAATCCAAAGCACTGACGTATATATGCACATCAGTGTCCTGTTTGCAAGACACCTGTTTCCCCAGATCAGCATCTCTTAGTTTCATCTCTGTGAAAAGCTTCAGAACGTGAAAGAGGATTGAGTGGAGTAGAAATGTCACCAGTGCTTTCTTGTTTCATGCTGTCACGGAGTGGTTTAGGGGTTTAGTGGTTTAGGGCATAGAACCCAACAAGACATCTGTAGGACTGAACCAGGGGAGCATGACAAGGAAGCCTTTCCCCTCTCTTTGTGTGATGTTGTCAACTGCAGTATTCCCAAGCGAGTTATAGGTCCTTTCCAGAGTTGAAGAGAAATGTTGATGTGCCTTCTTTATTTGGGGTCTGTTTCTTTTCTTTAAAATTGTCATAACAACTTCCTCCTCCTGCTTTTTCTCCTTCCAATCATTATTATTATTATTATTATTATTATTATTATTATTTCTTCTTCCTCCTTCTCCTCCTCTTCCCTTTTCTTTTCCCCTCTTCTCTCTCCTTCTTTCTTCTTCTTCACCTGAAATTAAACCCAAGACTATACCCTCAGTCTTTTAAAATATCCTTATTTTGAAATATGGCCTCACTAAGTTTCTTGAACTTCCCAGTCCTCCTGTCTCAGTCTCCCAGAGTGCTAGGAGCTTAACTGCCCAGTTCTTAGAGAAGAAATGATGAAGATTCAGTCACTTGTATGTATGTAAGATTGAAAGAAGTTTCCTTGATGATCTTCCCTGACTTGACTTACCACTTTGACATGGATGGGAAACATTTTAACAGAATTTCTTTCCAAACAGAGTTAAGCAGGCAAAGAAGAAAGATAGAGGAAACAATAGAACAGTGATAAAATGGTTCGAGCCTGACCTAACCAGGGCTGTAGGCTTTATTTACAATAGCATTCAGCTCTCCTGGCAGTTGGAACTCTAGTGTGACCTGCATTCTGTTGACTCAGACAATGATAAGGTGACTCAGTTCTGGACAGAGGAGCTGCAACATGGCTGCTCAGGTGCTGTGCAGGGCCCCACCTCCAGCAGCAGTGAGTTGGACACCCAGGAAGCTCTTTCTGTCCTTTATAGAGCTTTACAAGCACTGAACCTAGGTAGGTGGGGATTCCCAAGAAAGGGAAATTGTGAAGAAGATGTGTTGGCCACACACATCATGTGTGCTAGGGACACAACAAGTTATACCTACAGACCAGGCAGAGTTTGGTGCCATCTGGTGCCTGGATTGTATGGGCAACCAGAGCTCATGTGAAGAGTGTCTTTAACTATCAAGACCATCATTTGGACCTTACCTGAGTTGACAGATGAGATTAGAACAAGAACAATTTTAGGCAGATGGCTAAAAGACTTGTAAGGAGCCTTCCACAGGTCTTTGGCTTTGTCTTCAAAAAGGTGACTGTTGATGCCATTGGGCTCTAGAGAGAAACCCACTTTTTTTCCATTCTGCTTAAAATATTTATTGGTAGCATCAAAAATAATTTTGCCTGTGCTATCCTCTTGACAGTAGGTAGATCCCAGGCTTCCCACAGAGTGTGAGATGACTAAGCGTCTGCATCAGGCAGGAGGCTGAGGGGAAGGTACTAAGGACTTATTGCTTACCTGGAGTCCAAGTGAATATCTGGGGACACAGGACAGGAGCTGGCAGTCACACCTCATAAGAGGTAAGTGGTGGAGAAGTCAACCACAGGAGGAAAGCTAGGAGGAAGCCAGGATCCCGGAAGATGGTGGTGTAGCCAGACACAGGGCAAAGGAGTGAAGACAGACAGTGCCATTCTCCTTTCTGTGGCGGTTTCCTTGACTGAACTCTTGATTCTGTCATTTTCAAAGAGAAACTGATAGCACACCCTGCCTATGTAACTGTAGATACTGTGGCTCTTCTGACAGGACACCTCGCCAGTGCCCAACCTGAGACAGGATCTGCCTGAGGCCTGCCCCACTCGACTCTTGTCATGTGGATAGAAATTTTGTTTGCCTTAGACACAGATGGCCCTGTAGGAGTGAAAGTGTTCTCTGACTGATCGGACTGAAACTCTGCTCTTGGTCCTCCAACTTTCACACGCAGATAGAGGTGTGGGATCCACTGAGGCAGCGACTCGGGGTTGTTCTCTGGGGTAAGTGCAGCTTAAACAGAAGCAGGAAATGTTTATTTGCACTTTGCCAAGAGTCATTCTGGTGCAGCTTTAGGTCATGTTAAATGTGGGCCATCCTGTTTAAGTCAAATCTGTATAGTTTTAAGCAATTAGACACAAATAATACACATTCATGGATGAAATTTATACTGTCTTAACCAGCGGACTCAGTGTGGAATTTTACTGTCTGGCCAATTGTCATTGTGATAAGTATTTCCAAGAAAAGGTATCTCTCCTTTGACTAAAAATAGGATTGACTCTGCCCTCTCTGGCTTATTATAAGACACAACCACATCTATATATTATTTAGCCTTGAAAAAGAAGAGAATTCTGTCATATTGTAGTACTGTACATGAAACCAGAGGCCATTATGCTAAGTGAAATAAACCTAACACAGAAGGACAAATATTACATGATACCATTTTATATGATAAAACTAAAATAGATGAACTCATAAAAGCAGGGACTTGCAGGACGTGTTGGTGCACACCTGTAACTTTAGAGCTTGGGTAGGATCGCCCAAGTTAAAGTCCAGTCGGAGCTACATAGTGATATGTTCAAGACCAGCCTGAACTGCATAGCAAGATCTTGTCTTGAAAAACAAAACAAATGGCCAGGGTTGCTAAGGACTTGGGGGGGGGATGGGGAGCAAAGAGGTGTTGGTCAAAGTTCCAGCTACCTACGATGGGTACATTCTAGACATCTGTACAGAAGAATGCTTGTAGTTTGTACTACCATATTACGTATTTAAAATTGTGTTAGTAGTAGTTCTGTTGAGATCTACCACAAATACACAAATAATAAAGAGGGTAGGAAATGTTTTTATGTCACAGATTGTGGTGGTGGTGTTTTCACTGGTGTATACTTACCCTTCAGCTTCCGTACGTGAAATATTCACAGCTTTTTGTACATCAGTTATGGCTCAATAAAGTGGCTCTTAACAAACAAATGAATGAAATGAATGCGTTGTATTCAGAAAAAAAAAATAGAAGCAACCTTGTGAAAACCTATTTTATATTTCCCAGACTTCTGTTGGTGATGGAATGTGGAATCCATAGGATTCAGCTGTCATAACCCTGAGTTTAGGAAAAGGCCACATCATGTCATTGCTGAAGTGACACATTCAACAGTGAGAGAGGGCTTAGAGCCCTTTCAAAAAGGGCTGAGAGTGTGTGGAAATGACTTTTTGAACATTATGAAGGTGATTGTGGTTGTTATTAGATAGGAAAATTTATATTATCAATGGTCATCATTCATCAGATGAGTCTCATTTGAGAAGAAAAAGATTTCTTTTTCGTGTCTGCACCAACCTCCCAATGGTGACAGTGGGCAGTTCTGTGATATCAACATTTGAAACTGCACCAGGGTACAGACTGTCCATTGTGTCCACACAAGTTGTGTTGGTGGCACAGCTGCAAAGTTGTTTGCTTCATGTAATGGGAACTGTTCTTTCCTCGTGGCTTAACAGTCAAAACTGAGGAAATAAGATTTATTTGGGTGAGTTTCCCAGTTATCGTATCTTTCTTTTGATTCCACCAAGAAAGAAGGAGTGTAACTTATTATCATTTCCTTTTTAAATTTTTTATTTTTTTATTAGGCCATGTTTACAATACATAACAAATGCATTCATCGTGGGGAGTTGACATATCTATGTGTCATACCTGAATCATTTTAATGTCACCTTCCTCTCCCCTCCCTTACCTCTCCCTCCATCCCTAGATCTCCTGTGTATCTGACAAATGATTATTCTTTCAGGGGCCAAGAAGATACAAACCACATACACAAGTTTCACAATCGGATTCAGGGCCGGAGAATTGAGTACATTTGATATAGCCTCTTACGTCGCATTCTATTGTTCTCCAAGATCCATTCCGAGCTGGTAGAAACCAAAGCCTTGGCTTACATCATTTTCCATCTCCCCCAGGCAACTAGCTGAAGGCTAAGCACTCAGGAAAGACTTATTGAATTGATAAGTTGGGTGATTTGGACATGAAAAGGAAAAGGAGATGGTACATTGAAGAAATCGTTCATGCTGTCACTGCTGCATCAAAGGCAGAGTGTTCCAAGTCTAGTCTTTTGTTGATCACTCATGTGAAATTGACTTGAAAGTGATAGAATCTTTGCACATGTAAACATCTCACAAATGATGGAGATTGTGTGTCCAAACAAACTCAGTTGGCAGGACATGCAGTGCTGCCGGGAGGAAGCCTCTGGCTATCTGTCCATCACACCTTGCGAGAGGGACAGGGCGGGCCTCGCTCTCCTTGGAGGGGCAGGAAGGTTGGCGCTCTGGGAAAGTAGTACTCATTGGAAATCTCAAACACATGGTGTGGCCCTGTCAGCTTGTAGGTCACTATTAACTATTCTTTCCCTAAATGGCCATGACACTTAATCTCTTTTAATTTTATTTTACTTGCTGTCACAAGACCGTAACTTTTTAGGCATTCAGGGGAGATTAAGGGAGGAGGAGGTAGAGTAAGGCTTTTAAAAGCTTTGATTACCTCAGAAAACATATTTGCTTACTTTACCAGGAAGTTGGTTTTTTGTTTTGTTTTCTGCTGATGCCAAGAGGGGATTAATGAGTAGCCACCAGGTTTGCCAGCTTTCTTTTGATTTCAGTTTATATAATTAAGTGGTTCCCAGAATGACTTAGGTTCTTGCCCTGTATCAAAACACGCTTTCAAATGTGTGTGTTGGAGTTGGAGGTCAGCAACAAGCCCGATTCACTGAATAGAGTGAGGGGAGAGAAAAACTTACTCTAAAACATCTCTGACATCTCCAAAGGGTTGATTATGCTTCAGGGCCATCCATACTGAGCTGCATTGAGCAAGAGTAGGTTAAAGTTGGAAGTGGGGAGGAGTAAGAATAATTCGAAATAAGATTAACAAAAGAAACTGTTGGAGTGCAGCACTGGGTTACTTTTGAAGTTCTAGCACTGGAAACCCAGGCCATGGTGGGATTAAAGATTGCAAACATTCAATATAGACACACTAGCAACTGTCTGTGTACCAGGCTCAGCTCTGGAGACACTGAGAAGCTCAAGCAATAAAAATTCCTCTCTCCCAACGATCAGGAGAATGAACAGATTTGACATGAGCTTTATTTGATGGGGCTGCTCAGCAGAATAAACTGTTTCCCAGAGGGTAAGAAAAGAGCTGTTCCAGGCTGTAACCAAGTGCTGACCTGTTGACACAGACACACCTGATGTGGCAGAAACTGTCAGAATGATCACCTATCTCCAGAGCCTATAGCAGAAGGTGTCCCGTGGCAGGCCAACTCTTCTTTAGCTCATTAAACAGTAAAGACCTGCAGTAAAAAATATTAGACTACCCTGTGGTTCTGTTTGTTTTAAAGCCCTTAATCTTTCACCATTGTAGCACTTTTTAAAAAAATAAACTGACTTTATTGGTACACTTTAGGAATATGATACCATCAGATTCCTCATTTCAGATCTGTAGTTGTACATGATGTATCTTGATTCATATTTTTTCCTATTCCCTTCAATGCCCCCACCCCTTTTATATACATAAGCTTTATTTCTGTCTTTCCTTTGCACCATCAAATTTTTTCTTTCCCTTCTTTGCTTTCCCTTGCCCCTAGCCACTTCCCCTTTCCCTTTGAACATTTTCTTCCTATTTCACAATACCTGTCATACATTCTGGACCTCATTTACACCTTCAATCTCTTACACTAGAGAAATAATATGGTACTTACCCATCTGTGTCCTATTTATTTCACTTATGAGTATGGCCTTGAGGTGCATCCGTTTAGCTGTAACTGTCTCTAATTTATCATTCTTTATGGCTGAGTAATACTCCCATTATACTTTTTAAAAATATCCATATCTCCTTTATCCAGTCTCCAGTTAATGGGCAAATCAACTTTCCAAGATTTATCTATTACAAACTGAACTGCTATAAATAGGGGTGCACATATGCCACTGTGGCATGATACTTTTAGTTCTTTTGTGAATATATCCAGCATGGATTTTGTAGAGTCAAATGTAGCACTTATTTTTAAAGGGGAATTCTGGAAGCTTCTCTTTGGAGTTTTTAATTCCTTTAACAACGTAGGCTAGAATTACCAAGAGTTCCTGCCTTCATGAAGCATATAGACTGTTGGGTAGGGATCATAAACCATTACGTGAGTAAGACTCCATTGGGCTGAATGCTCTGACAAGGCACGAAGCTCACAGTGGGGGATTTGACCTTGGCAGAGAAGTCAGAAATGGCTTTCTCAGCGAGGAGATCCTGACAGTGAAAGCTGACAGCCAAGGAAGAGTCACCAGTGGGAGGAGAGAGGGAAACACAGTCCAAGCAGCAAGAAGAGCATAAGTCAAGGTCTTGGGTGAAGAGAACTGGAAAGCAAATGACTCAGAAGATCATACAGGCCTTGAGACATATTAACAAGTTTTCTATTTATTCTAAGAGTAGCAAGAGGTTTAAAAAAAAAAGCAGTAGAGTGGAAAGAGGAAAGGGGTGAATTGTAACCAGAGTTCCATTTCAACAGGGTCCCTCTGTCGGTAGTGTGACCAGTATTTGGACAGGGACTGGGATGAATGTAGGGAGTGTTACTAACAAGGGAACACAAGAATCTAGACAAGAGATGACAGCTTCTTGGGCCAGACTGGTGATGATGATGGGGGAGATAGAAGCAGATACACGTGAGATCTGTAGGGTCACCATAGATGACAGCTGCAGGGTGTAGTGGCAGAGAAAGAGATGAAGGAAAGGAGGATTAAGGATTACTGCCAATTTTTTGACTTGTAACACTGGCCTCAGGCCAGCTTGCTGAGGAGGTGATGGAGTCAGTTTGGACATGTTGGGTTTGAGTGCCTGGGAGACATCTGAAAGAAGGGCAGACATGCAGCGGAGGAGTGGAGCTTCGGGGGAAGTCCTGAGGGGAGGCTATGACGAGCCTTCTTGGGAGAGAGCCTCAAGAACGGGGTCGGTGGGGATGGTGATCCAACGTGAGTAGAGCGAGGAAAGGAGAAGGCCTGGGCCCTGGCCTGGCCTGTGGGATCCCCTCGCTTCATTGTGGAGAGGAGGAAAAGCCTGTAGGACAGGCAGAAGAGCCTCTGCCAGACACAGAGCAAGAACGCCAGTCTGAAAGCTGAAGGAAAAAGTGTCCGTGGAAAGAGGAGATGATCAGGGAAGAAAGCAGAAGAGAAAGCAGAAAAAAATAGAGATTCAGTAATAATGACCGCAGTCTAATACTGTTAATAACAGTAGTCATGGGCAGCCAGTGTGGAGTTATGAGTTCATACCAGTTATGAGCCAGGCATTTTAGCATATAAATTAATCTCAAAAGAAGTCTATAAGGCAGTTTATGTTACCTTTATCTCTATAGACCAGAAAACTGGATACAGAGAAAGTCCTTTGCCAAAGGTCACACAGCCAGTGTATTAGATTGTCTTTCTCATACGTTGTTTACATATATATTTTCATTTAAATGTATATTTTCAGTGTTGGCAGAATAAAGGCGGCCAGGAAGGAAGGAAAAGAGGGGAGGATTTTTTCTTTGTTGCTACTGTTGTTTTTTGAGATGGGCTCTCATGTAGTTTAGACTGATCTTGAACTCACTATACAGTTCAGTGTCACCACACCCGGCTTGGATTTTTCCTTTCACAGATTAGGATTCTTTCAATTACAGTTGAGGAAATACTCCATTGTTGCTGTAACCCAGGTTCAGGGTGAAGAAGGTGAGGATGGTTCAGCTGTGTGTGTGTGTGAGGGTTTGCCCAGGTACTCCAGGCTGCAGGTTCTCAAAATGTGGTCCGTGGACCAGCAACAGCAACATCCTCTGTAAACCTGCAGGAAAAGCAAGTTTTCAGGCTCTCCCCCAAATCATCGGAAGCAGAAACTCCAGGGGAGGGATCCGGGAATCCAGTTTCTACTAAGTCCCCATGTAATCACGATACACATGTTTGAGAACTCTTTTTCTTAAGAGGGTCCTTCAGAAGAAAAAATGAAAAAGGAATCACTTCTAATGCTTATTTCCCACAGATGTAAAGCAGCAGGTCACAGTCTGTGGTCCTCAGCCCTGGCGCCTTGTTGTAGTCACCAGAGGGCTTTGGCAGCAGCAGAGGCTAAGGCCCCACCTTTAGAGGGGTCGATTTCCTGGGTCAGAGTCACGTGGGTTTTGGACTGAGGATGGAAGTGGAGGAGGGATGATAGACCGAGCAGTCAGCGAGGCGGCCAGGTACTGCCTAGTGTAGGTCTGTGCTCTGGGGGAAAACCAGGCAGGCCTTGACCGGGAAACACAAAGCAAACGGGCAGTTGGGCCTGAGGCACTTTGTGAATACCAGTGAACCCTGACTAATTCCTGAGATTTGAGGGGGAGAAGGTGGTTAGGATTGGTGATTTTTAAAAAAATTTTAGCAGTTTTTAATGAAAGTTGTATGTGAGATTATTTGATCCCTGCATCATCTCAATTGTTTCTTATATTTTTCCTTTTCCTTCCCTACTTATCCAGATGTGGCTTCCAGCATCTTTTTAAAGTCTTTGTCTAGATGTAACCTGGTGATGCTGGGGTGAATGTCCACATGGACAGTTGTGCCATTTGCCTTTCCCTTCTACACCCATTCCATGTTGCTGACACATTTCTTCCTATAAACCGGGACTCCTTTGCCAATCTGCTGACCTTTATCGTGTCCTCGAACAACCTGAAGCCATCAAGCTCTTGGATGGCATAGGTGAAGCTTTGTACTTGTGCCTCAGCTCTTTGGAAAGAGGAAGACATAATCTTCCTATGAATGTGGGGAGGTGCCTTGAAATGCCTTTTACACTTCTTGGTCTGATCCAAAATCACAAAGGGATTGAACTCCATTCTGGCCCCTGCAGTTCTAGCAATCCCCACTAAGAGTCTAACAACAGTTATTAACGCTGGCCTTCTTATCCCACAGGGGAACATAACGAAGGAGTGTGTAGCACCAGGGCTTGCTTTTATAGTCTAGATGGAAAATTCTCCTTTGCAAAACTTCGCTTAGACACTGTCTCGATGTTAAGCATACACCCTCCCCTTCTCGTCCTGTAACATTCCTTCCCAGCTGATCTGTTCACTTTGTTGGTCGCTAAGATACTCACTCTGTTTTCACCTAGAGCACTCCATGCCCCTTGCATGTCAGACAGTGGGCCTTGCTCTGAATCCTTTTGGCACCTTCTGTCTCTGTAGACTCTGTAGACTCTGTTCCTGCGTTGTTTTTTTTTTGTTGTTGTTGTTGTTAGGTTTTTTGAGACAGGGTCTCGCTTTGTAGTTCAGGCTGGCCCTAAGCTCAGCCTCAAACTCACATCACAGCAATTCTCCTGCCTCTGCCTCACAAGTGCTAGCGTGAACCATCACGTCCGGCACTGTGGTATGTGGTAATGATTGCTGCCGGGGTGAGTCTCCACGCCCAGTATTGTTATGTGGTTACCTGGGATCGAACCTGGGCCCTCGCGCTTGGAAGACAGGCGCTGGAACCACTGAGCTATATCCCTGGCCCCCCTGGGTTGTTTTTATTTCCATCCTTTTGCCCATTCCCCATGATCAACCTGGAGGGCAGGGCAGTGATGGTTAATACCCTTTCTGCTGCTGCCTAGCACAGCATACCACAGGCTAAGCGCTTAGAAAAACCAAAGTCAAGACACTACAAAAGTGGATTTCCATCCATCCTGTCTCCGACTTAGCACAGATTACAGATCAGGAGCTGCCTCCTTCAGTGAGGTGTGGCTGTAGCACGGCCGTTCTGAAGGGTGCCTTAAGAATGAGCCATAAGTAGGTGCACCCATATTTATAGCAGCTCAGTTTGTGATTTCTAAATCTTGGAAACAACCCAAATGTCCATCAACTGGAGACTGGATAGAGAAGATGTCATTCTTTTTTAGAATGGAGTATTAGTCTGTCATTAAAAATGATAAGATTGAGTCATTTGTACTCAAATGGATGTACCTTGAGGATGTCCTCTTAAGCGAAATAAACAGGTCACAGATGTGTAAATATCATATCTTTTCTCTGGTATGAGAAAATGAAGTTGTACATGAGTTGTAGTATGTGTAGTTGATATTGTGAAATAGAAAATATTTAAAAGGGAAGAGAGTGTAGGAGTAAATAATGAGGGGAAAATGAATGTGGTAATAATAAAAAAGGAAGGAAATTATGTATATGGGGGTGGGAGGATGCATGGTGGGGGAAAAGGAAAAAAATGAGAATCAAGTTGTGTCATATTCTGGTACAAACCCTCAATGTTAAATGCGATGATGATGTGTATTCATAATGCACCAATAAAGATTTAAAAAAAAAAAAAAAGAATGAGCCATAAGAATCTTGGAAGGAACAATCTCCAGAGCCAAAAGTAGTCCTCCCGGGGAAAGGTCATCTCCCACTCTTTCCTCCATGTCACTATTATTGCAGAAGATATTATGACTTATTTCACATTACATTTTTAAATTTCCCAGAGCTGCCTTTACAAATTAGCACAAACTTAATGTCTTTAAAACAATAGAATGGTTCACAGTTACAGAGGCCAGAGTCTGAGACTGGTATTGCCAGAGCAAAATTAAGATGTTGGGCATTAGGCCAGTATCCTTCCAGAGTCTCTCTTCCCCGCTCCTTCTGGCTTCTGGTGGCTTCCTGCATTCTTTGGCTGGTGGCTGCACCACACCAATTTAAACCTGGAGACCCAGCGTAATCCTCCCTTCTTAAGATTCCCCATTTAATTATCATGTCTGCAAAGTCTTTCATGCCCTATAATCATTCACACATACCATGAGTCAGGATCCTCCATTAAACAATGTACTGCCAAGGTAAAAGTGACTAACATCCAGAGACTTGTCCAGTGCCACAGCTCAAGTTACTATCAAATCAAAGACCTGTGATAATAATAAAGAAAAAAGCAAACAAAGATTATGCATATAGAGGGTAGAGGGTTTCAGGGCAAGGGAAGAGGAGAAAAATGAGAATCAAGTCATCATATTCTGGTACAAACTCTCAATGTTGAATGCAATGATGATGTATATTCATAATGTACCAATAAAGATTTAAAAATTTTTTTAAAAGACCTGTTTCTCCTGTTTCAGGCTTCTTCCACTAGAGCAAGCTGATGTCCACAAAAGCAATACAAAGATATTTTAACAAGATACCCTAATTCTTATCCTAATATGTGTGCTTTATTCCTTTGTCTTCTTTTTGGATTAGGTGCTACCAGCATTCGCCCACCTCTGAGCTTTCTTGCCTTTGAGTCTTGTTAGAGTACATCAGGCTCACGTCCTACTGGCTTGTGTAGGCAGCTGCCATGAAATGACCTCATGGTAATTTCCTTTTCTCCTTTTAGGATCGCCTCTTTTTTGTTATGGAGTATGTCAACGGTGGAGACCTCATGTTCCAGATTCAGCGCTCCCGAAAGTTCGACGAGCCTCGATCACGGTTCTATGCTGCAGAAGTCACGTCAGCACTCATGTTCCTCCACCAGCACGGCGTGATCTACAGGTAGCCTCTTTTCTCCTCTCTTTCCTGAAACTCAAGAATAAAGACTTCTGCAGATATTTGCCCTGACTTTGGCTCCTGCCCAAGTGGTCTCCCAGCAACCAGCTTTAGATTAGTTGTTTGTTCTAATTTGCTTACAGAGAACTTGGGGGGGGGGTGGCTGTTTATCACTGTGAATGTTAATATTTGAATGGCCTCAGGAGATTTGACCAACTGTTTGTGCCAGTTTTGATTTAAAGCTCAAGCATGACATTTAAAGGCTTGGTGCTAGATGACCTTGGGGTGACCTTCATTTCTCTGTCTACCCCACCCTCTTCCTTGAACATCAGGGCATTCGCTTGACTTTTTTCCTTCTGTGCCATGAACTTCCTCCCCTTCCCGATCTCTTGCCACTTCCTGAGTTTGTTTGGCTTAGTTGTCTCCTGTTGATAGAATCAGGGAAGGAGGAGCCACTTGGGGTCTTGGGGTTTATGATCTGGGGTGGGGAATAGCAACTAGACATTATTCAACAGGAAGTGACATTTTGCAGATCATCCAGTTCCTTACTGCTGCCCAGTGCCTTTCCAAAGAACACACACACACACACACACACACACACACACACACATTTTCCAGTAAGGGAGCGTAAGTATTTACACAGACTCTTCTGTGAGGTCAGGAATTCTGAGAGGAGTAAATATTTATAATTAGTAACAAGGACGTGAAAGTTCCTTAAGGTTTTTTCAATGACTATCAATTTCTTCACTTGGTCTTTGCCCCCTCCATTTTTTGTCTTATTTTGTTCCTTTAATTGGGTAGGAGAGTAGCTGGTTTGGTTTAACCCAGAACTTAGTCATCACCTAAACTTTTCTGATCTGTTCCTGGAAACAGTGTCCTGTCCTGATTGAATGCTCTTTGGAGGCTCTGGTCAACCCCACCCAGACTTCCTTCTGTCTGCTGTCTCTGAGCTTCCCAGAGTGAGGAAAAGCCTTCCAGTGCTTTCATGTGGCCCAGATGAAGGAACTCATGGCCCTCCACTTGGGGGGCTTGTATTTGTTCCTTATTGCCACATCCACCATCACCACCTACTGCAGAGACATTAAACAACCCCTTTTGTTCTCCTGGTGTTCAAGCGTCAGAAGTGTAGACACACTTCTCCAAGTCCTGTGCTCAGGGTCACCAAGCTGTTATCAAGATGCCAGCCATGCTGGGCTCTCATCTGACATCTGAACCCCTTTTCTAGCCTACCAAACTGAAGACAGAATTTTTCCTCACATCTTTAGAGCTCAGGTGGCACTAGTTTGGTGAAGGCTACCAAGAAGGAAAATCTTCCTTCTTTAACCTCAGGGAAGGGCTGGACCCTCTTTTAACACTTTTAGCTGGCCTGAACCCCCATGGTACAAGCATAATGGTCCCATCACATCCACTGTGACAATCAAGTATGTAACCACCTGTGGCTTAGAACTGTCCAGCAGCAAGACAGACAAATTACTGCCCTGTTATGAATGTATTCAAGGGCTGTAATCATGCTCACCCAAGATCTTGTTCCTTTTGCTTTATTCAGACGATTCAGAGCTTTAATCATATCTGCGAAATCTCTGTGCCTTTGCCATATGATATAGCATAATCACAGCAGTGACATGACATTGCTTTTGCCAAATTCACTCTGTTGGTTAGGGTAAGTCTTGGGCCCCACCTGGGTGGGTGGGGGGAATGAAGAGATTATACCAGTGCCCAGCCCCTGGGGATTGCCTTAGGCTGTATCTGTGATGAGCCAACCCACTTCTCTTTCCTCTCATCCCACAGAGGCTCTTAGCTTTTCCTCCCACTCACCTACCAGCCTCTAGCAGTCCTGTCTCCTCTGTGCCTTCTCCATCTAACCAGAGGTGCCGTTAGCAAATGGAGTCTCTTTGGCTGCTGGTGAATTTCAGTTTGAGGCTGTCCTTGCTACATTGGCCCTGGCTACCTTCTATTTAAGTTGGGCTTGCACGGACTCTGCCTTGCTCTCCAGACCCTCTCAAGAGCCATTCATTGTCTTTTCAACCCTTAATCTTCTTTCATTCTTAGTGCTGCCTGCTCTGAACTTAGCTGCTGTAAAGAGCAAGTATGAATGCTGAGTTCATTTAGTTTAAAACCCCAATCCTACCCCCTCAAAGTAGTTGATAAGCTAGTTAAGGAGGAAGAGAGGAAAGGGGAAGTGACATAAAAAGAATTGGGATGTGTTATGTACAGGTACTGATGCCCCATGATAAGTATAATCATTGTATACTGCAAATATGTCTTAATAAAAACCCAAAAGAAAAAAATGAATAGCTAGTTAGGAATCTGAGAGTCAGCTATGTGAGACCACCCTTATTTACTACAAGGCAGGTCCTCATGATTTGCTAATGACCAGAAGAACTGCTATTCCTTAGGGTGTTATTCCCACACTGTCCCTTTGAGAGTGAGTATAATCCCCATACTTTACTGACAGGGATACAGCCGCACCTGGAAAAATGGGCCTCAGGCCATACTTGGGACATGACAGATATTGGAAATAAAGGGCTGCTGACCTTTAGCAGCATCCTCCCAAACCATGCGTCGCTCTGTCATGACCTCTAGAGGACCTGAAGCTCTACACCAAGCACCACTCTAATTTCTCTGGATCTTTTCCCACTGACCCTAGAATTCACTTGTCTTGATCACATCCAGGTTGACATCCAGAGTCTAACTCAGAGTCCCTGCTTTAAAGAAAAAAAATGTGCCTTTCATAACTCAGGAGGAGGAGAAATAGATAAAGATACAAAAGATGGCCCTGCATTGATGATTACTGAATGTGAATGAGGGGGTCCTGGAGATTCCACTTTGCATCTGCTTCATTGTACGTTTTGTCTTCATAATAAAAACAGACTGTAGATTCCAATGTAGCATACCTAGAACTTTCCCATCAGTAGACCTGGTATGGGTTTCAGGCATCTGTGTGTTCTCTAAAGCGTTCCCAGGTGATCTGGGGACTAGAGCTCTGGGAAGTTCCATTCTGCCTACTGGAAAATGTCATGTGCCCCAGCTGTGTGTGGCTTTCCCTGACCACCCAGCCTGTCATTCCCTCTGGAGATATAGCATCTCTCTGTACTAAGCATTTAGCAGGTTCACTTGGTTGGCCTTGGGCTTTTATTTATGACCCCAGTTCTGTGATGGGGAGCTGCACCTGGAGTGTTTACTCAGTGGCCTAGGAGAGCATCCTGCTTGTACTTGGTGTCCAACACATGTTTGTTCCTGTCTGTGTTGCCCCTGAGCCTTGCAGTCCAGGGTCGGCGACCTCAGAAGTGTGTCCTTGACAGTCAGTGGCCTAGGAGAGCATCCTGCTTGTACTTGGTATCCAACACATGCCTGTTCCTGTCTGTCTTGCCCCCGAGCCTTGCAGTCCAGGGCCAGCGACCTCAGAAGTGTGTCCTTAACATTCCTAGGGGAGGCATCGCTGAGACCCATCAGACACAGACGTGCTCTCCCTTAACTCTGAAGAGCACCTGATTCCTCTTATCTCCCACATTCTACCCTCATGAGGACCACAGGGTCTGTGTCTCCCACGTTGCCTTTGCCCACACTGGCCACCAAAGGGTTGTGTCAGGCAGCCGGTCTGAGGTTAACTGAGAGGCTGTGAACCTGAGTCTTTGCCTTTTCCCTTCCGGCTCTTCTGAATCCAGGCAAAGACTGTGTGGTGTGTGATATTTGTATGATGAAGAGGATCTAGTTGGGAAATCGACAAGACCAGATTTTAGAGAATTAACTCCATGCTGAAGTTGAATTTCTTTCTGCTGAAAAAGGTGGAATGGTGGAGACTTTGAAGGGCAGGTTGTCTATGCAGAGCTGATTCCAAGGACTTCTCTGCGTTGGGCTCAGGGCCCGCATGCAGGCGATAGCTGCTGACTTCCAGAGCCCGCTCCTCTGTCTCTGTGGTATGAAGGGGAAGAGAGATTGTGATCTGCCTCAGGGGGAGGGAAGGACCCTGGGAGGAGCTGGGCGGACAGGTGACCTTCTTACTGTTGTGCGATCCAGAAGCCAGGTGCAGCTGTGGGAGAGCGAAGGTGGGAGAGCGCGCACCTCAGCCCTAGCCAAGGCTCTTCGTGCTTTATACCTCATCTATACAGTGCGGCTCCTGGACCTGCAGGGATTGAGGAATCAGTAACCAAGTGATTCTGAACTGTGTCTGCCCCCCAGCAAATCCTCAAACGTGCTCACTACTCACACTATGCTGAGAGTTGGTTTTTACGAGGATGTAGCAAAATGACATTGGATCTTTTATCCAGTCCAGATGACAAACGGGATTCTGGGACCACATTACAACACTGAATTCCTTCTTACTTTTTTTCCTCCCTGATAAAATTGAACATTTTTCTGTGTTATGACAAATAAAAATGTAAGCAATCAAATGTTGAAGCCAGTTTCCCTATCACCAACAACATAGCTGTCCAAGGGTAAAATACCTTAACATGTTCCAAGGGTTCTTTGAGAGATGATGAGCAAGTCAGGGGACCTCTTTGAGAGTGATCTCTGAGAAGCTCACTTGCCTTATGTCCTTTGGGAAGGAGGGAGAAGTCACAGCATGACAGAGTGGATGGAAGTGAGTGGGTGAGGACAGGACCGCCATTGTATTTATGTATAGTGAATGACGAACATTCCTCATCTCAAGCACCACAGAAGAAAGTTGGAAGTTATGGAGCCCTTCTCCTCCTTGGCTTCCCCAAGCCTTCCCATCTTCAGTGAGCCATTGCTATTACCCCAACAGAGTCACCCTATGTATATGTTGTACTTGCCATCACCCCAAGCCTGGCCTCCCTGGAAAATGCACACCAAGGTATATGATACACACATAGCCCACTGGTGATGGGAAGGGTGGACCTGGAAGCATCTGCTCTTGGCACAGTTGGGGATGTCCTAACCTAGAGGTCTCCAGTTACACCTGCATTAATACCTGAAAGGGCTCAGTAACCTTAGTACTCTGGGAGGCTGAGGCAGGAGGATTGCAGGTTAGAGCCCAGGGCAGGCAATTTAACAAGACCCAAAAATGAAAAATAGAAAAAGGGCTGGGGAGGTAGCTCAGTGCAAAGGCCCTAGGTTCAATCCCCACCACCAGAAAAAACAAACTAAAAGCAAACAAACAGAAAAAAATGAGAATGTCTAATGCTTAAAGCCCCATCTCCTTTCAACATATTATCAGTTTATTTAAAGCCAATACAAAGCAGGGATAGGGGCTGGAGTCATCTACTCCTTTTGCCCTCTCAGTCTTCTGGGACCTAGACATGGAGAATTCTTGGACACCATTTTCCACACAGAGCACTGTTCTCTGTGGTCAGCTTCCCTTACCTTTTAGCTAGACACAGGGCCAAATGCCTATAATCCCAGCACTTAGGGAGGCTGAGGCATAGCATGGCAATTTAGCAAAATCCTGCCTTAAAAAAAATATACATAAACAGGGCTGGAGATGTGGCTCAGTGTGAAAGCCCTGAGTCCAACCGTTAGTACTGCAGAAAGAAGGGAGAAGGTCGGGAAGAAGAGAAGGAAGCGGGGAGGGGTACAGAAGAGAAAGGGAAGGGGCAGTAAGGGAGGAAATGGTGTTTGAGTATACAGTTTATAAGAATCTGAGGCCTCAGTGGCTGATGGGAAGATGCAGGTACTAAGGTAGGAATCAAAAGAACGTTAAATCAAGGGCCTTAGAGACTGTATGATCCAACTCTTTATTTTTATAAATGTGGAACTTGGAAACCAAAATTGGGCAGTAACTTGCCCAAGTTTGCATAATGGAATAGTATAAAGCTTAAATATTATTTTAGTCAAAGATATAGATAATCGTACAGTTCAGTAAGATTTTTGTGGAAATAAAGAACATTTCCCGCTCTCTCTCTCTGTCGCTCCGTTTACCTTTCCAAAGAAACAACCACTTTCAACTCTTTGAGTTTTCAATGTAGACCTGTATGGTTCTTAGTAACATTATTTCGCTGTTGCCTGTTTGTATTTCAGTATTGTCTGGTGATTTTACACTGTGAAAGATGAGGATTTAATTCTTTCTCCTACGTACCACCTCCCCCAACACCTTATTTGATCACAAACCCTTCTCAACTCTCCATCCTTCATATAATTTGCTGTAATTTGGGATAAGTAAATGTATTCCGTATATAGTATCACACCTGAAGTACTCTTGAGAATTATCATGTGAAGTGCTATAATCTCTTTTCCTTTGCTACACATCTTGGCGGGGGGGGGATATTTTCCTTGGAAATAATAATTATCTCCATGGTTTCCAGGTACTTGTTAGTAATTCAGCTGCACACTTGCTACAGACTATCCATGTCACCCCTTAAGCTGCTAGATGCACTTATTCGCCTCTCAGTTTCATGTTCTTAGGTGCATTTCCCTGTGCCTGTCTCAGCTGTTTCATCAGAAATGTGCTGCATGGGGTCCTGGTCATTGTTTTTCTGAGGTCCTTTTTCTTGCTTTCCTGTGTTGAAGCTGCTAGTTTCTGTACCTCAGATCTTGTCTTTCTTAATATGAAGTATGATAGAAATACAAACTGAAAGTTTAAATTTAAAAGATTATTATACCACAAGATACATTACCCCAAGCTCCCTCAAAATATTCCCTCTTCCTCCAAACACATTTATCCCATTGTTTGTGTGGCTTCCTGGGGCAGCTCTAGAAAACTCCTCTTTGGTAAGTGTCTGTATAAGATGTGGTCAAAATACAGAGAGAGCTGCTATTAAGTGCCATTCAAACAAAAGGCAGGCTCAGGAAAACATCAGAATATTTCTCATCCACCTTCTTCACTGTATCTGGCACCATATGAAATTTCTATATGTTCCCCCAAGTCAAACTGACCTAGAAAGGTAAGCACTGTGAATGAGTTCAGAATATTGGAGCAATCGTAACAGTGCACCTCAAGACCTTCCCGAAATGCTTCAGAAAATACCAAGAACAGTTTTGTTTAAAGTGAGGAGGAGTATTTTTTTTAGGAAGGGTATTGATACTTTTTTTAAAACTTTAAACATTAGCCATACTTTTCAGTTCCTCTTTGTAGACTACTTTGATGTAGTAGTTTTTTTGAGAAATGATATGAGAAGTGAATTATTATTATTATTATTATTATTATTATGATGATGATGATGATGATTTTTGAGACAGAGTCTCGCTTTGTAGTTCAGGCTGGCCCTAAGCTCAGCCTCAAACTCACATCACAGCAATCCTCCTGCCTCTGTCTCCCGAGTGCCAGGACTACAGGCGTGAGCCACCACGCCCAGCACTGTGATATGTGGTACTGGCTGGTGCTGGGCATGAGTCTCCACGCCCAGTATGGTATGTGGTTACCGAAGATTGAACCCGGGCCCTTGCACTTGCAAGACAGGCGCCGGAACCACTGAGCTAAATCTGCAGCCCGAGAAGTGAATTATTTAAACTGTCCTTTTATATCTAAAATCACTTTTGTTTTATTGTCACATTTAATGAATAGTTTGGCACTTTCCTGATCCTCTAGGCTGAGTATGGAATTCTAGAGTGAGACTATTTTTTGCTCAAAATTTAAAGATATTGTTCCACTGTCCCCTAACTTCGTTTTGCTATTAAGCATTTTGATTCTTGATATTCTGGATGAATCCATTTCATTTTTTGATAGGAATGTATTAAAGCTTTTTGCCTATGTTATTTTCATAACAATGTAATGTACGTCTCTTTGTATCAGTTACACTGACCCCTGGATAGATTTTTTTTTTCAATTTGTAAAATCAAGGCCTTCATTACCAGAATATGTTGTATTTATTCCTTTAATGACTCTTTCTCTTTCTAAAATGACCACTTGCATCTTGGATGTATCTAAGTGGGCTGGCTATTTAGTTGAGAAAATTTTATTGATATTTTCAGAATTTCTCCTTTCCCAGCTTTGATAACCCTGGAAAGAATCTTCAGAGTCTGCCTCAGTGAGAAGGCCTGGCAGCCAGCAGGGTAGCAGCCAAGTGAAGGGAGAAGAATAAGGCGTAGTTTCCAAAGCAGAAGTATCTGTGCGATTCTTGGGCTTCCAGTGCTCTGCCCAGTGCTCAGCCCCTACCCAGGTCTGAGAATCCCTGCTGTCTTCTGAGAATAAACCCTGGGGGATAGTGAAGGAACAGGGCAGAGGGAACAAGGGAATCTTGGTGTGTAATTTTTTTAACCAAGGCTTTGAGTTCTCTGCACATCACCCTCATCTCTAGGGGTAACTCACTACTTACACTTGAGCTTTAGAAAAGGGAGATGCATTCAACAGCATAAATCCAAGTATTCTCCATTTCCCCATTAGTGGTTCAGGATTCAGCTTTTTCAAGTCTAATAAGTCAGTTACTACATGTCAGTTTGCTTTGAAAATCAGGTTGCTCGTTTTTCCTCTTGTTCCTCATCTTGGTATATAATTTTGGAAAGGACAAAAATAGTGGATAATCAACATATCGCTTTATCCAGAAGTCAGCAATAATAATAATAATTATTATAGCAGTGTTTACCCCAGCCCTATAAGGTAGCTGCTGTTATTACCCACAGGATTTATGATCATCCCAAAGAAGGAGACCTCGCCAGATCCCACTGCCTTTCCTGGCACTCCAGGTCACCCTGTCCCTCTTGCTGCTGCTGGCCAGTTTTGCCTGGGAATCAACATTGTATATAGGAGACAACGCAGAATTTGGAGTCAGAGAGCTAGAGCTAACTGCTGAAAGCTTCATCCATGTTGTTTCCTAGGGCAGAAAAATCAGACTGTTTGAAATCTAGTGTGTTCACTAGGCCAAGGGAATTATAACACAAACCTCCCCAGACTTTCTGAAAATTGTATGAGAAAACATGAGCAAAAGCGTAGAGTGTAATAGTTAGCCTGTAGGAGGCTCTGTCTGTATTTGTTGGATGAAGAGAGAGCACCAGGTTTTGGAATCAGAGATTCTAAGGGCTGAATTGTGATCACTTCGCTCAAATTTATATGTTGAAAAATATCTCAAAATATGGCTCTACCTGAAATAGTGTTGTTGTGTTGTTAAATAAATTACATAAATTAAGGTAAAATGAGGCCTCTAGGATGGGCTTCAGTCTAACATGACTAGTGTTCTGTAAGAGGAGATAGGACTCAGAAAGTCACAGAGGAAAAACCTACGTCAAACACTAAAAGAAGATGACAAGCCAAGGACAGAAGCCTCATAAGAAACCAGCTGGCTGGCACTTGTTCTTGGACATTTAGACTCTGCAGTTGTGAGAAAATAAATTTCTGTTGTTTAATCCATCCAGCCTGTGGCTTTTTGTTGTGGTAGTTCTAACAATTAGTATAGAAGACCTGAGTGCGAGTGTAGTTGCTGTGAAGCCCTGAGCAAATGCCCTCATTTCTATGAGCCAGTTTCCTGACCTATGAAACAGGATTTAATAATAAACATTAAGATGGTAAGCACTTTGGATTGGTATAAGTTGCAAGACTCAAAGTAAGCTAAGGGACATAAAGCACTCATGGAGCTTGTTTGGGGGGACTGCAGACCATCTGCAGTAATGGTCGTGCTGTAAGACCATCTCTGGAGGGGCAGGCTGGTAGATGTGGAGTCTCTGTCCTTTGTGAGGAATGAAGGACATCTAGGACACGGCCTCAATCTCAGGACCAGGCGCTATTCCACAGAAAGGAGACTTTCAGGATCAGTTTCCATTCTGCAGGTAGTTCGGGGCCTCCAAGACCTCATGGGCTGGTTCCAGGGCCTCCAAAGATACTCAGGTCCATTGGTGCTCAAGGGTCTCATATAAAATGGGACATGTTACGTGTAATCTGTTTGCATTCTCTTGTGTTCTTTAAATCATCCTGAGATTACTTACAGTAACTCAGTGTAAGTGCTGTGGAAATTATTGTTGTATTTCTTCGGAAATAATGACAAGGTGATTATCTGTACATGCTCAGTACATGTACATGTACATGTTTGAGGTTGGTCAAACATGTAGATGTGCAACCCATGAAGAGGAGGCCCAACTGTGCTGCTAAGTGTGCAAGGGCTGGGACGAGCCCACAGATCTGCTCGGGTGAAGGCGAGAGAGCCTGACTTCCGTGCCTCAGCCTCCCAGTCAGGTTCCCTCTGCTTCTAGCTGTCTTCACAAGCTCCCACCCATACCTACCCACAGATCCTGCAGGACTCAGAGAAGCAAAGAAGCATTTGGTTCTGTGAGTCATCCTGTCCCTCTCCATCCTGTGTAAGTCAAGGGCTTGTACCCCTAACAAAGGAATGCTAACTAGCAACTTGGGCTTTGGAGAAGGAGCTACTTTTTGTGGGTCTCTATTTATGTGAGGTGTGATCCTTTCTGCCTTGAAATGAGTTCAGGCAATGTTACCTGCTGATCACAGTGTGGGGTGTGGAGCGAAGACACTGTGACAAGACAGAGGGGAAAAGAGAAGGGAAGAGCAGAGATGGAGCTGGGTGGGAGATGAGCCAAGTTTACATTCTTCTGAGGAAGCTGCTTTATTGCTGACCAGATGCGAAGCAGAATTCTGACTCCCGTTGACATTGGAAGTTCAGAGCAAACAGGAAGTTTGGAACCAGAGGGAAATTCCTGCTGAAATTTGTTTCAGTGTCTCGGCTTGTAATGTGTATTCGAAGAGGAGGGACTCTGTGACCTCCTAAATTTTGTCTCTTGTGGTCAAGAACATAACTCTAGAAGACCTGGGCTCAAAATCCCTCAAAATCATTATTTACATGATCTCTGATAAGGAACTTTTCTAACCTCAGCTTCTCCATCTGTGAAACAGAGATATTACCTCTCTCGTAGAGATTCTGTGAGAATCAAGTGAGTTATTGCATGGAAAGTGCTCATGTCTGGAGCAGAGAGGCTGCTCAGTAAACTTCAGTGGCTGAGTATAGAGTTGATAATGTTCACTTTGTGAGACTCAAAAGTTATACTATGGATACATCCTGTCAGTGAGTAAAATGATGAAAACACTTCATCGGGGTCTGCCCCCTGAAGGGGAATTTTGTATCAGTGTATTACTTTTATTTTACGACTTCACAATGTTCTGTACAAAGTAGAAATCTTGGAACGAGTGTTACTGTGATGCATTCAACAGTAGGACCTGAATTCTCCAAGCCTGAGTCATAAGATTTTGTTTCTTTAATGCCTTTGGTTAATGATTGAGCTACTAAAAATGGGAATTGTTTCAGCAAACAATCAGCAGCTTTGCCCTGGTAAGCAGAGTCCTGTGTGAATGTCTGAGGGCTCCACAGGCCCTCCCCATTGGTTGGATTTATTTCAAGATGACTCAGTCTGAGGTGGAGCAGGGAGGGGCGCTGGGAACGATGACCGTGAGTGGAAGCAGTAGGGGCTTCTCTCTTTGGGCACATGGTAATAGGCTAAAGGATGGATGCTGGTGGGCATGGCTGCCTTCTTTCTTCTTGCCTTTGGTCTCTTCTCCCACCATTCCTGGCTAACTCTCATAAATGAAGAACTGGAGCACTTACTTGCTCAGAAATTGATAAGGACTCCATCTTATCTGCAGATGATGTTCAGACTCTTCTGCTTCTTCAGCAATGCCATCCACAAGCCCCCTGGCTCTCAGCAGCTTCATTTCTGGGATTTGCATGCAGGTCTTTTTGACTTTACAGTCTTTCTACATGTTTCTCCCACCAGCCTCCTCTTTGAGTCACTTCTTGGGCATCACAGGTGTGCTTTTTCCAGAGTTCTGTCCCAGCCATGGACAAGGTCCCCTTACTGCCTCTGTCCTGAGCATTAACAGTTTCCACTTCTGCAGTCTGTGACTTCCTAGAACTCATGCTTCATTTGTTTTCCTTCTTAGCCTCTACCACTCACTCATTTTCCCAGCCCTTTCAACAGACTTAGTTTATCCTCTTGTCACTGTTGCATCTGCTCCATCATATTTTAGCTTGCCTCATTCTATATTGCAATAAGGATGTTCTTGTGAACATCCCACATTCCCAACAGTTCATGATTTTCTTTTTCTTTTTTTGCTTTTGTTTGTTTGTTTATTTTTGCCATTTTATTCAAATTTATCAAAACCTCTCCAAGAGAGGGGGAAATTTTCTAAGTGTTCTGTGTTTGGCCACAGAACCCATTTCCTAATGGACCAACCTTTCTCTGATTTCCTTTCAGTGTGCTACCTCGCTATCGTGTGTCCTTTTATTTTTCCTCAGTCAATATATGACTGCTGTGAAAAGAACAATAGGAGAACTGGGCCAGAACTCTTAAGAAAATTGTCTCTGCTGGGTAGTCTTAGGCAAGTTACTTCTTCTTTCTGGTCCTCAGTTTCCCTACCAGTCCAAAATGGTGGCCAGATGGGATGGTCTAGCTTTATGCCCCTAGGATGGTTTGGCCTACGAATGCCTTGAACAGACTCTAAAACTAGTAACCCCAAGTTACCTAGGAAGGCTGCAGGAATGGAATCCAAGGCGATTCCACTTAGGAGCAGGCCCATGATTGCTGATTCCTTGGAATGCAAGACTTCCTTGGCCAATGGCTGCATGCTCAGCTGGATTGCTAGCAGATCACCCACAGCTGATCAGCCCCTGTCAAATTTATCCACAGTTCTTGCTCTCAATCATGGTTCTAATGTTGCCAAGGTAAGTATTTATCCCTGTGGTGAGCAGAACTCTCTTGAGAGCCTTCGAGCAACTCCAGGAGCAAGGACTTCTGGCAGAGGGTCACAGTTGCTTGCTCGGGAAGTCCTGGCCCTTTCAGGGTTGAGAATCCTAAAGCTCTGTGGCAACACCTTCTTGAAGGCAGGGGAGAAATTTGCTGCCTTTTCGTACATTTGCTCTTGCAAAATTGTTTGCGTAAAGGGGATTTCTTGGTTGGTAAGAGCAACCAAGAAAACATATCTGTTGTTCGGTGAGCTGTGGGTTTCAGCACACGTGCATTTGTGTGGTCAACAGCAGTTGGTATGTTAGGTGCAGCCTTCAAGATGCCATGTTAAGGAAGAGAAACCATCTCTCTCTTGGCACTTATAGTTGGGCGTGGATCATAGATAATAAAACAAGCAATAACAGTAAAAACTGATAAGAGTTATAATGAGGAAGCATAGCAAAGACAGATACCTTACCTGGTCTGGAGGAAGTCAAAAAAGGGGAGAAAGACCTCTCCCAGAGGCCCAGTGGGACAGGTGGAAGGTGGCCAGCACAGAGGACATGTAAGTCATGCCAAGGAATGGGGACAAGATGTGCAGAACCTTCCAAAGGGAAGAGAGAACCCCAGTGGGCCCATGACTCTGTCTGCCCAGGGGGCTGGTGAGCAATGAGATCTGAGGGGAGCCTGGGACCCTCTCCTCGGGATAGAGAATGATTGTCAGAGCACTGAAAATGTGGTCTGTTGATCTTGGATTCTAAGAGTTGGGAACTTAGCCAGACAGGAGGCTGCATAGTCAAATATTTGAGGTGCAAGAACATTTGGGAGGTGAGCTGCTCCAGTTACATGTTCTGTGGTTGAAGAAACTGACTCCCAGAGCAGGTTACTCAAGGTTACTCGTTCTCTTTGTGACAGAGACAGGACCCTGAGTCAGTGCTTGTGTTTGATGACGTGTGCTAAGAAATGCCCTCTCAAAAAACAAACCAAACAGACCTGAATTGTTAGCATATGTGATTTCTGTGGTATAAATATTCCCCATGGGGTCCATTTTAATCTACCCACATTCAGTAGGCAACTTAACAAAATTCCTGAAAATTTTGCAGCCTGCTCTTATGAGTTTGGTGCAAGCCGGCCAAGCACTCAATAGAAAGCAAATGGTATGGACATCCATCCAACTCCGTGTTCAGTCCCATTGTGGTGATATTTTGAAGTGAGCCACCCTGGAGATATATTTACTGTGGAGATTGGCAAACACTGCAGATGGAGGTCCCCACCCCCCAGAGCCATCATGAGAGATTTAACCATATGTCACTGAAGTACACTTTCTGCTGCTCAATAGCAAAGATTCTCCCTTGGAAGATATAAGAAAGCATTTAGGGACACTCACTATCCTACACTGCATTACCTGGAAGCTCTTGGCTTGATTTCCACATGTGTAGAATGAGAATCTCAGCTCAATAAATTTAAGACATTTTTATTTTTAAGATATACCATTTTGGGGCCAGGGATTTAGCTCAGTGGTTCCTGCCCCTGCCTTGCAAGTGCAAGGGCTTGGGTTCAATCCCTGGTAACCAGATACAACAATGCTGGGTGTGGAGATTCATGCCCACCAGTACCACATACCAGTAATCAGTACCACGTACCACAGTGCCAGGTGTGGTGGCTCATACCTGTAATCACAGCACTTGGGAGACAGAGGCAGGAGGATTGCAGTGAGTTTGAGGCTGAACTTAGGGCCAGCCTGAACTACAAAAAGCAAGATCCTTTCTCAAAACAAACAAAAAGAAAAGATATACCATTTTTATTTAAATAAACTATTTTAGATCAGTTTTAGATTTACATAAAACTTGCAAAGATAATTCAGAGAATTTTCTTATATTCACACCTTGTTTCCTATATTAACATCCTTTATTTATTTATTTATTTATTTATTTATTTTTCAGGTTTTTTAGACAGGGTCTCCTTTTGTGGTTCAGGCTGGCCCTGAGCTCAGCCTCAAACTCACATCACAGCAATCCTCCTGCCTCTGCCTCCCAAGTGCTGGGATTACAGGTGTGAGCCACCACGCCCGGCACTGTGGTATGTGGTACTGGTTGCTTCTGGGCGCGAGTCTTTTCGCCCAGTATGGTATGTGGTTACTAGGGATCGAATCCGGGTCCTTGCGCTTGCAAGACAGGCGCCGGAACCACTGAGTTAAGTCCCCAGCCCTTAACATCCTTTATTAACATGATATGTTTGTCATCATTAATGGGCCAATATGATACATTATTACTAAGTCTGTACATTATTTAAATTTCCCAGCATCATATCACATTTACTTGTCATGTCTCCTTAGACTAATGTTAGCCTTCATAGTTTTTTTGTTGTGATGATTTTTTTCATTTTAATGACCTTGTCCGTGCAGGGAGTACTAGTTAGGTGTTCTGTTGATTACCCAACACTGGGATTTGTGTGATGCTTTCCCTATGAGCAGAGCAAGACTGTGAGATTTAGGGAAGACCACAGGGTTCAAGCACTTTCCCATCATGTCAAAGTGACATGCTATCAGCACGACTTACTGTGGACAATGACCTTAATCAATGTTTGCCAGATGTCTCCACTTGGAAGTTATCCCTCTCCTCGTATTCTTTGGAAAGAAGTCACTATTCAAAGTCCTTACTTAAGAATAGGGAATTACATACATTCCATCTCCTTGAGGGGAGGTAGGGCCATAAGTTTTTCAGGATCCCTCTAAATGGGAGATTTGTTTCCTCCTTCTTTATGTATTTGCTCTTTTATTTCCATCAATATGGGCTCATGAACATTTACATTATACTTTGGATTATGATTCCATACCACTTTACTAATTTCATTGCTCATAGCGTTCCAAATCCACTCGTGGAAAGCTTTTTCAGTTGATTTCTATGTTTCCTTAGCAACTCTCACCATGGCAGGTGAGTTTATTTTGAATACTTCCTCACTTTCTGACATTATGAAATACTGCAGGCTGTTTGTGCATTTCCTATCCCAGACTGAGAATCAGCCATTTTTTCAGAGATCCCTGGCTGTTTTCACTGGAGAATGGTAATAGAAATCAAGAGCTGGCAGTTGGTGTGCTCACTGTCACGGGGAAGTTGTTCTTTCACACCTTCTAAATGACAACACAAGGAATTACATGTGTACTAATTTCGGAACATAATCATATCTGTAAACATTTACATGGGTAACATTGTGTGTATGTTGAGACTAAACATAAACTCATACTGCTGTCTTTGGTTCTAGCTTGTATCTCGTGGATCATTTTACCCAGCTTTTCCTGAAAACACCCCCTTTGTTAGTAAGGAACCTGGCTCTCGCCATCTGCCATCCTTGTATTTAATCACTCACTTCCAGTATACATCTATGCGATGTCAGAATTTTGACCTAAGTTAACCTGATAAATAACTTTATCAACTAGCATACTGTCTGCCCTAAGAAAATACCACAGACTGGATCATAACCAGCCGGGGTGTATTTTCTACAGTTCTGGAGGCTGACTATCCAAGACCAGATTGCCTGCAGATCTGGTTTACTGGGAGGGTCCTAAAGGAAAGCTCGTTTGCATGGCTTGCAGATGGCAGTCCTCTGCTGCCTGTATCCACAGTCTTTCTTGTGTGTATATGTGCCGATCTGCTGTCTCTGTTTGTCCTGATATTCTCATCTTATAAGGAGTCAGGTTGGATTAGAACCACCCCTGGCCTTATTATAATGACCTGTCATACCGTCCAAACACAGTCATATTATGGGCTAAAATTTAAATATATGATTTGGGAGAAAACAGTTAAGTCCATTATAAATTGAATGGCAGTTTGTTTTTTATATAGTCTTACCAACTCTACTGATTTCCTGAGTTACTCTGGTCAGCACCTTTCCCAAATCCTTCAGTGAAGTCGTTGGGTACATTTATAATACAGAGAGATTAATTTGTCACATTTTGCATTTCATCCTGGGATTCCTCAGCCTCTTAAGTGACTTTTTAATCCTGTGGATGGTGAGCTCACTCTTTGTGCTGTCCAGTTCTATAGACTTTGCAAATTTCATATATACCCTGTTGCATCTCTTTCCCTTAGCACAGAGTTAGGTTGACTCATTTCTCTGTATTGCCGAATAATATTCTGTTTGTGGATGTACCATCATTTATTCATCTATGAGAAGAAATCAAGGCCTCTCCTAGTTGCTTCTGTGTGTCGGGCTGTTGGGAACATTTCATACAGAGGGAGTCATACAGTAAGTGCTCTTTTGTGGCCAGCTCCTTTCATTTAACATAGCCTTTCTAAGATCCTTCTGCTTTGTAGCATGTATCGGTACATCAATCCTTTTAATGGCTGAATAAAGCATGTCAAATGTTAAGTGGGTTTCAAATGGATCAAACACTCCATGTTTGACTGTTGAGGGAACTTCCAGACTGTTTCCCAGCACAGCTATACTATTTTATATACTCAGAGGACTCTGATATTGCCAAATCTTACCAATACTTGTCTTTATCTTTCCTATTCCTATCACTTAAATGGACCTGACATCTAGGCCCCTGTGGTTTTGAGTTCTATCAGTTTTTCTTTCAGTCAGTTTTGATTTTGTGTTGTTAAGTACATACCTCTTTAGATTTTTTTTTTAGGCCATTTTGAAGAATTCTTCTCTTTATCACTGTCTCTTTATCACTATCCTTCTTTAGCTCTGAAAAATTTCCTTGTTATTGTTTTAGGTCACCATGCATTAATTGTACGTATTAATGGGGTTCAGTGTGATATTGATACTTGTAGCATGTCCTAGTGAAACCCAGCCTCGCTTTGTCCACGCATCCTCCCTAACCCTTTCCATGCTCTCATAATCACTGTTCTACATTCAAGTCAATTATTTTTTTAATTATCATGTATGAGAGAGAATGTGCAGAACTTGTTTTCCTGTCTAGTTTATTTTTTTCATCTTAAATCTGCTTTGTCTGAAATCAGTATAGGCAATTTTCCTTTAGAAAAAGGCTGTTTCTGTTTCTACCTGGTTATCTACATTTCTTTTGATTAATGGTAACATAGTATTTCTACCTGGTTATCTACATTTCTTTTGATTAATGTTAACATAGTATTTCATTCTCCATCTCTTTGCTTTTAACTTATATGTACCTAATATTTCAAGCGAGTTTCTTATAGACAACATATAGTTGGATTTGAAGGGATTTTTCTGTTTGGTTTTATCCATTCTGAGAATCTCTTTTAATTGCTACTTAAATTGTTGATTTAGTTGAATTATTATTATCTAACCTCTTGATAATAATTTTCTACTGATTACATTTGTCCTTGATCTCCCCTTTCCTTTTGTTATTTTCCACTAAAAAGAAAAATCCATCTAATTTTTAATTTGTTGTTAAAATGCAAAAGAAAAGCTGTTGTGGAATCGATGACATATAGTCAGAGTAACTCCTCATGGAGAAGTTTTGAGGCTAAAATAGAAGAATACAGTGATACACATAGTGCAGTAGGTTGGTAAGTGAGCATTCGATGTTAGCCATTACTGTAATTCTGAACTACTATTTACTTTACGGACCTCACAGCTGCTTTGGACATTCCAATCTCATCAGTGGATCAAGGCTGGGTGTAATTACTCAAAAACATAGGTGTAGACTCCTTATTTTGGTGGCTACATGCTGTCAACGTGTTCTCCCTGCTGTTTTGTTCCACAGTCCACAGGTAGTGAAGAACTCTAGTCAAACAGCTAGCCCTAAGTTTGGGTCCCAGACTGACACCTGACCTTGAGGAGGTCTCTTCACCTCTGTAAGTCCCAGTTTCCTTATCTTTGTCCTGGAATGTGGCCAAGGTCAAGCAGAAGCCCAAATCATAGATCGAGTTAAAGCTATTGGTGGTTACTACATCTCTTCATCACAATGAGGTGCACCCTGTGGCTCCCTTGTTAAGCCAGAAACTCTGAGTAGAAACACTTTGGTCCTGATGACAACAGAGGCTGTGTGTAACAATTTGAACATGGGCTGAGAAAATATGTTGAACCATAGCCCTCAGCCTCTACCGGAAGGGTTTTCCACCGCTGACATCCAGGAGAAAGAAGATGGTGCCTCTTCCGTGTATACCTTGTATAAGGGGCTTGCTCCTAGCCCTGGCCAGGGTTGCCTTGGGAGAAAGTGTTTCCTGAGTGATGAAAGCAGCAGGACAGCATGCCAGTAACCACCCTCATGAACCCACCAGAAAACAATGAGTTGGGAAGAAAAACCAGCTAACTGCCCTTCACCATCCTAGCTGTGGTGAGGATCCCAGGTAGGTGATAACATTTCACTCCTGCAGTTTCTCTTCAGAAATATTGTAAATATTGCTAGTTCTTGCTTTTCGTTTATTTTCTTTTCTCTTCGATTTTTATCTCCTGGATTAGTAGCTTTGGTTGCATGGGAATAAAACACAGCTTTTCTTCTCATTCCCCAGACTCATGTTTAATATCTGAACAGCTGCCAAGCTGTCCCATTGCACTGCAACAGGCCCAGAGAGGACAGAACAGGAGTCCTGAGGGCTCAGCTGTGCTGCTCAGCAGAGACAGAGTGTTCAGGTCCTGGGCTTCCTTAGGAGGAAATTTCTGAGTCTGTTTTAGTTTCCTGTGGTCAGGGGTTTAGTTAGGATCAATGGGGCAATGTTCCCATAGACTGGGCATCTCCTGGACAAATTACTATAAATAACAGCCTTCTTCCCAAGTCCCACAGCTTCTGGGAGAATTGAAAACTTTTCTTTCCTCAAGAGAGTCCCATTGCCATGGCTTATGATTCAGAGAGAATTCCAGTACATTGGCATGAGGGGTGTGTATGTGTGCGTAGGTAGGTAGGTATGTAAATTAGAACAATTATCTAGGTTACTCAAGCTTTAAAGAAAAGGGAGGAGATGGAGAAAAAACATATTTAAGGCCCAACTAGTATATATTTGGAGACCCTCTCCCCTGAGTTACATATTCTAAAAGTTCCCAGGAAATCCTGTCCCTCTGGCCTGGCCTGCTGGAAAATATGGGGAAAGTTCCACCAAGGCTTCCAGCCTGTCCCAAGTGGGCCTCCTATGGGTCATGCTGCTGGGAGATTGTGCCATTTTATACTCCCCCTTGACACCGTGGCACTCAAGTTCAGCCTTGCAGACTGGCAGCTTCTGTTTTGGAGAAGGTAGCAGGGAAGCAGTATGCCAGCTCTCCAGAGCACAATGAAGGTTCTGCCCTGGGCTCACCTGGATCTTGTGCTGCCTCGACTTCCTGCTTCCACAGGAAGAGGCTGCTTTCCATCTTCTCCCAGTTCCTGTGGACAGTGGAGGTGATTACCACCACTACGACTCAGAAAACCCAATGTATTTTGGATAAAGAAATGCAGATCTTCAATGAGAGGTGTCCAAGCAGTGAATCTTGTCCAGAGATCTGAGGCAGCAATGATATCTGGAAAAACAAGGCAAGAGATACAGGGAGACTAGGGGAGCCTCGTTTTCCTGCAGGCTCCCCAGTATTCTCCAGTGGGGACCACTTCATTGCCTAAGGGCATGCTGTGTGTCTGTGTCATCATCTCCCTCCAGAACAGACCTATTGCATGCATGAGGCCAGATTTTACATGGCTCTCTATGGGAATCACTGCTCACTTCAAAGGTAGCGAGGTTTTACGTGCACCCATCTGAATTATAAATCAGTGTTTTAGATGGGAGCAAGGTCTGCAGCTATAATTAGAAACTGGTCAGAACCAGACCCAGGCTGCTTTCCCCACTGTCATTAGCATCCCGTCCCAGAAGTATTCTTCGGAGCTCAGCTCACAGAGTGTATTCCCACTGCTCGCCTTCTTGTCTTTTATCTTTGTACATGATTCTTCATCTTTATTTTTCTTTTCAATACAAGATAAACAAACATCATTCCTATCAGGAACCTGTGGCTCCTGCTCAACCCGAGGCCTAACATTACAGAGGGAAAGAGCTTGCTTGGTACTGTGACAGGAGCAGAAGCAGAACAAGATTTTCCCAGTGGTTCATGGAATTTCCAAGTGTGGAAAGGGATGACGGGTATACTCAGTACTGAAGTGTTTCCGCGTTGTGAGTGTGACTCCCCACCCATGATGTTAGCCCTGTAGATCAGGCACCATGAGCTTGCCTTCTCTTGGGTGTGCCCAGATGCCCAGTTTAGGCTGGGAATGGAGTACCAAGACCACTTCAGGTGATGCCACCACACCCAGCCCAGCCCAGAGAGGCCTTTGGAACTTCTCAGCATGGTGCCCAGGTGAGTCTGAGCCACCTTGCAACTGCAATCCACAGGATTCTGATCTAAAACATTCCCATGACTGAGTCGTAAGCAATTTGGTGACCGTAATCTGGTTGCTTTTATCCTAGTTTCAAATGAAATGGAACAGTTAAGAGTAATGCAAAAGGAGATTGGTGAGCTGCTGAGAAAACCTGATACCGTTGACATCTTAGAACAGTTATGAAATAAGGTGGGGTTATCTTGAGTATGTGTTCCCCCAAACCATCCCACCACACCCCCATCTGTCTTCAAGTGAGACGTTTAATTGCTGGGACTTGTTCTATGCTAACACTTCCACACCCATAGCCTTTCTCTGCCCCCCACCCCCAGGTAGGTGCTTGGTCTGTAATTCTCTGTGATTGGCCAGAGATGTGCCTTCAATCCCAACAACAAATGCCACTCCTGAGAAAGATGCCTGTTCAAAGAAAAAAGCTCCTCGAAAGGCTGACTAGAGAAATGGGTGGAATAAAAGCTTCCTACAGTGAAACTGATAGAAAGAGAGGAAAAGTAGCAAATGAGAAGCACGTTAGAGGCTAGGTCCAGCTAACAAGGACAAATAAGAGTGGCTAGCGGATAGACACTTTGCTTAGACAATCTAAAGAACTGTGTTAGCTGGATGTGCTGGTACCTACTTGTAATCCCAGCTACTCGAGAGGCGATGGCCAGAAGTCACAATTTTGAGGCCAGCCTAGATCACTTAGAGAGATTCGATCTTGAAATAACACAAAGGGATGGAGTATAGGTCAGCGCTCCGTGGGTTCAGTCTCCAGAACTATCACACAAAAAAGAAAAGAAAAAAAAAGAAAGAAGCCAGAAGTTAAGAAAGTTATAGGCCAAGTGTAAAAAAGAATATGAAAGAAAAAATTTTATCTTTAATAACTAAGAATCCAATTTGATATTTGAAGGTAAGAGATAGCACAATTCAACTATTAAAAATGTTATAGAATCGGCCAGATTAGTATTTTTTAAAAAGCATATCATGATAAGGACATCAGGGATCTGGGAGTTTTTCTGTTTAGCCGTAAGGAAACAGACCAATCACTGTATTTTTAAAGCAAACATACCAGAGTTTATGCATCCTGAAGAGTATTGTCCTCTCCTTTAATAGTCCTCTCAGGAGATTTTATCTTCAGGCCACACATGCTGCCTGTAGTTTGAATGTTTTTATATTATTTTCTAGATTTCTTTGAGAGCAATCTCTTTTGTGACTAACTAGTCCTATTAAATGATTAATGAAGATCATTTTATATCCAGAATAATGTGTGCATATTAAGAGAAACATTATTTTTCTGAGTGCCTTTGAAACAGTGCATCCTGAAAGATGTTTTCCAGAGATCAAATAAGTAGAAGCCTTAGTGAATCCCACATTCCCTCTGAGGAGACTGGCACGCATCCTAGCTGGGGATCCACACCTGTGTGCAGGCACACTTGGGGGGACCCTGGCTTCATCTGGAGCTAGAGGACTTGCCTAGCCTAGCATATATGAGGTCTTGAGTTTGATCCCCAGCACCACACATAAATACATACATATATACATATATACATACATCCCTGAGATAGTAATAATGATTACTCATGTGGTTACCGTGACTAGTAAATGACATGACGCTTGGAAACTCACCTAGAAAGGGTTTAGTAATTGTTCTTTATTATTGTTGGAGTCAGGTTACATAGTAGACTATCACTAAATATTTGTCCATCAGTTGCAAGGGCAATACCAAGTTTGCGAGGTTTGGACTTGAAAATCCACCTGTATTTACAGAACAAAGTCAGCTGTGTTCACAAAAACATTTCTCTTCTGGATCCCATAAAACTGCTGCAGGATGGCATTGGCTCCTTTCTAAGGTCTACCCCAGCACCAACAGTCTGAAATCACAATGCTGAAGCACACGAGAAAGGAGATAAATATAAACAACAAGAAAAGACAGACTAATAAATAACATGGAGAAATGAAGAATAAACTGGCTGAACCAAGAACCCTAGAGGAACATCTTAGAGGTCAGTTTTGTGGAACTGTCAACCAGAGAAAATTTTCTTTGGGTATGTCATATAAGGTGATGAAGGAATCACTTGGCAGGAGCAGGAGAGGTATTTCCAGGAAGAAACCGCCTGAAATTCTGCACACAGAGGACAGTGGGCACATAGGTGGCTGTGGGGGAAGATGAAGAAACTGCCCAAAGACAGCCAAACATCTAATCACCTTTTTATCATATCAAGTGAAGAAAGGAGGTTTTTACAGCTTTTCAGAAGGTTTAAAAGACTAGTTATTTATTGACAGGTGTGAAAACACCATACTGGTTGCACAAACAAGTATAATTTGGTATTATACACAAAGTGGTAAAAGTTGTCTTAAAATGTAGACAAACAGTAGAGAACACTTTCTATGAAAAGCCTAGAAGTAGAAAAAAAAAATAGAATGGCAGTGAATGCATGGAAGCAAGCTACTATGTGACGGTTTTTGCATAATAATTGACTTCAGTCAGAAACCGCACAATCCACCTTTACAACCGCAGAAGACAGAGAAGTGAACTTTAAGGCCAAAGATGGGAAATGGGGCGTGAGCAGGAAGACCTTCGGTCCTTTTGGGAGAGAAAGCCTAAGACTGAAGATCCCTAGTGACAGACCAGAGTAACTCTGGAATCTGGAGTTGTAAGCAGTGACCTGTCTGAAGGCAAGTCTGGGGCACTGACCGTAGGAGCCTGGGAACCTCTCCAGATCCCAGGCTTGATCCAAACCCTCTCATCTGAGCAACCTGTGACAGATGGAGCAAGTGTTCCATCTCGTTAGGAGGGCAGGGTCTCTGATCGTGCAGGAGGAAAACAAGTGGCCTGTGGAGATTTTCCTGTCTCTAACTCCTTGGAACTATGGAGTCAACATGATAAAATTAGCAGAGCTAAGTAGGCAGATTTGTGGGTTTGGAGGCATAATTGGTCCTGTTTTTCTCTAGTCTTGACCTAACTGGAGTTCACTGGGTATGTAATGGAAAAAAAATAACCAGCTTGATATAAAAATACAGGAAATGCCTGCAATCACTGCTGATTACAGTAGCAGCTTTCCTTCTGTTATTTTTGTGAAGGAAAAAAAATAGGATTTGTAGAAACCCTATGGTAGAAACTACTTGAACTGTTCTTGTTCTTTTTAGGGCATTCTTTACCCTAGCTAAATTATATGACTTAATCTTCGTAAATAAGGAAGATGACCTTCAAATTCTTATTGTAAGTAAAACTCCTGTGTCTATAACAAATAGTTTTAAGTTTAGTTTTTTGATTGTTTGTTTGGGGATTTGGGGTTGTTGTCCCCCCACCCCAGGGACTTGTATTTATACAATTCCTACAATTTCTGATCTTTCTTGGCAGAAAAGGATTGGTTTAGTGTTTAGTGTAACATCTCCTTCCATAGAAAGATTTGCATTTGTGCTGAGAGGTAAGACTCTTTCTAGAAACTTCTCTCCCAGAAACCATTGCGGCTTAGTAGGTGAAGCCACACCTGCAGAGGCCCTCTCACCCAATGGACAACCAGATCCATTGTTCCAAAAGCAGAGAGAGAAAACTCTAGATTCTCCCTAAAGTGGAGCTAGCAAAGAATACAAAGAATGCTGGTAGCATCCATTTCACTCATTGTAACCTTGACCTCATGATCTTTAATTCCTGTTGCTGGAATTTATATAGAGCTTTAGAAGTCTGTAATTATATTGTGTCTTTTAAAACATCACCTTGGAATTTGTTATCTTCTCCTGACTTCACGTTGGTGGATACCCTGGGAGTTTGCAGCTGGGAGGCCTCTGGGCACCCCTATGAGTAGCTCTGCTCTACCTAGTAAGTCTGGATGCTCCTTTTTTCATGAAAGACCTACTGTTATTCTGGGCCATAGATAGAAAACTCAAGACTCCAGCTCAAATGGAAATAGAACTTGTTTCTTACATTGTTTAGGCCAAAAGCAAGGAGCTCTACTGTAGATACTCAGTGGCCATTTTTCTTCATCTCGCTGATGAGACCAGGTGATTGTTGATGTTCCTGTAGCACAAGGCTCTTGATCACTGGTGATGACTTCACCCCCAGGGGACATTTAGCCATGTTGGCAGACATTTTGGCCGTTAAAATCTGTGGGGGGAGTGGAGGAGCAGCAGTGTGGGGCTGGCATCTAGTGGGCAGAGACCAGGGATACTCCTGCCCATCCAGTGCCCAGAGGCCACCCCTGTGGCAGCGAACTGTGTAGTGTAAGAGGTCAGCAGCACCCAGGCTGGAAACTCTTCCCCAGCTCCCAAGTGCTGTGGAGAGGAGACTGAAGGGTGGGGAGGTTGTGAATTGACTGTCCCCTTGTGTTGGCTGGTGAGACTGATGGAAATGTTGCCATGGTCCTCAGGTGGAATACTGCCCCCGGGTGCAAGTTTGTACATCTGGGAGCTATCAGATAGGGAGAGTAAATCCTTTGTGAGCTCTTCAAGATAGGAGGAGGCACAAGGGAGAGATTTCCACTTGTTCAGTTTCATTTCCCTACTTTCATTTCCCTCTTTCAATCTAACTTCACAGATTGTATTAAACTCTCAGGTAATACCACCATCTTTGAAAAACCAAGGCCTTTTTTTCTATAAAAATGAAGACAGAAATAGTTCATCTGTACTGTAAAAACTAGAATAGCCTGAATACAAACTTCTCCTGATTGATGTGTTGACATCACTTTGCCGTCACTTGTGGCCTTTATATATATTCAGTATGAATATGTGGCACTTGACCTATGTGACCAGACAGATGATTTTTACTTAGCCAAGGCTTCAGAAGTTATTGCCTAAGTAGATATGTATCCTTTTGAACCATCTGGATCCATTCCCCAAGTGAAAACCATTTCTCTCCAGAAGAATTTTGTTTCAAACCAAACATTTTCTTTGATAAAAGTCACTGTACCTTCACAACTTGATCTGACCAGAGTATCCTACCTTCACCCACCCTTTCACCATCTGGCAGTTCATTGACTGGCGCCAGTAAGTGGTTTAGTGCTCTTGGGATTAAAAGAATTAAAGATACAAAAGTAGACTGTTTTCACTTCCACCTTGGTGCACCCATTGTAGAATTTGAATTTTTATGGCCTTAGGGACCAGACTGCCTTGAATGTTTTATGGCGTGAGATCTCTGGGGAAGGGTGTCCCTAAGCTCTGAAACAGGCTCCGCCCTGTGCAGAGTGGAGTCTTTCTGTTCCTTCTGACCCCACAGCGCTTGGGTAATGCCCTCCCTGTCTTTGACACCCAGAAGTGGGTCACTGTAAGTACCTACCTCACCTGTCCAGCACCCTGCAGCAGGCTTGAAATGTTATAAGTATCCATGGGGAATGTATAGGCCCTGGAATGGCGCTAGGCTTGTAGGGTTGCGTAAAAATTATTGACCGTGTTTAATGGGGATCACTCGGCTGGCAGGCTTCTGAATCTTAGTCCAAAGATCATGTATTACCATGCGTTCAGCGCAGGTCAGTGAACACGTCTTCATTGGAAACAAGCATATATAGTTTCATGGCATCATACACATAAATTATGTCCCTCAAATGATACTCATGAATGAGTATCTGACCATGGAATAAACGCAGCACTATTGTTTCTTGCTGTTCTTTCACTGAGTGGGCTTTTAGGTTTGCAGCTGATTATTTAATTGTTGCTCATCTTGGAATTGAATCCAGGAATTGAACTCAATATATGAAGCGAATGCTCTACCACTGAAACTCAGACCCAGGTTTGCAGGAAATTTAAAAGGAACACATCAGGCTAAGGGAAAAATCATTTGTACTCAGCCCAACCCAGTTTTTAACTTTCTTTTTCTCCTTCCTTTCTTCTTTCCTTGACCTCCTCATTCACTTCCTCCAGTCCTCCATTTTCTTTTATTCCTATTGTGATATAAGTATGCCTTTAGTGAAGTGCACAATTCTTACCTGTTAGTATATTTTTGCATAAATATCTAAATATGTAACCCATTTCAAGGCATAAGAGTCCCAGCAGCCGGGAGACTCTCCTAGGCCCTCCAGTCAGCACCTGGGAGCAGTGACCTCCATTCTGACCATAGTTAAGTTCTACATTAAGTCTCATTTAAACCAACCTCAGTGGTCACCAGCCCTCACTATACAGTCTAACCTTGCCTTGGGTTGATATCCGACTCTCCTCATTGTGATAACTATGAATAATTCTGGTTAAGGGGTCTGAAAAGATGGGTTTTCTACATACTCTCTTACTGAACCCTAGGGAGCACAGGCAGATAATACTGCTCCCATTACAAAACTGAGGCCTTACTTTGTATATGAAACAAAAACGTTCAGCAACCCAGAAGTAGGGGCCAGCATTGGAACCCAGCTCTGCACCAGCAAGCATCTATCTGTACTGTAAGTAGAAGAGTCCTTGTCAGGCCAAATTATTTTTTATGTAAAATTATGTCCTCCCTAGCCACATTTGAGAAAAAATTTTGGAGCGTTGAACAGAACTCCTTGTGTCAGTCAAGATGACAGTACTACGGTCAATGACCATGGTTTTTGAAACCATTGTCCAGAATGTATACTTAAATGTTAAGTAACAAATTTACTTAAGTTCACCAGCAGCAAATATACAGCTATGAAGAAAGGAAAGCCTTTACAAAGGGAAATATCTGAGCACCCCTCCCTTTTTTTCCCTGTCTTTCACTGATTTAAGGAAACTCAGAGTAAAAAGATAAGTAACTCACATGCTTTTATATCTTAAACAGTTACTTCCAATTGTCAGGCCATAACTGGGGGAATAGTGAGACTGAAATGAGGATCAACAAGATAAGGTGGATAAAAGAATCGGGTGAAAATCAAAGGTACTACAAAATATGAAGGAGGAATTACCTGTATTGAGAGAATGAATGATTTGGCCTCTTTACTCTTAAAATGCTTATAAATTCTGTGTCAAATAGATCAAAAGCAAAAGTAATGGCTTTTATGTTATACTGTGCCTCATTACTTCTTCAGCCCACCTCTGTGTTTGGAGGTAGAGATTAGTGTCTTTCCAAACCCAAAGAAGTCAAGGTGCCAACAAGGAATGAGGCACATTACTGATCGAAGGCAACACTGAGTTTGAGTGATTTCAACAAACCATACTTGCTCAGATCCCCCTGCCACTCTGTGCTGAGGATTAGACTCAGAATCTCATTCAGTGAAGCCTTCACTCATGAACTCAATCGGTTTCGGGGGCTGGTTATAAAACTAAGTCAGTACTGGGTGAGATCTGGATGTTTACCTGGGTATGTACTATAGTAAACAAGAGGCAGGTGAATCTTCCATTAACCTAATTAACCCAGCTAGTTCATATGTCAAGCCAGTTTGTAACTCGAGGGGCCACTGTGCTAAGCAAGTAAGTGCTCTACCACTGAATTATCCTGCCAGTAATGAGGAGTGATTTTTTTTCAGTGTTTTCTTGTTGAGAGATACTAGTGTCAAGTGGCTGGCACTATTGCTGTATTTTAGTAGTAGTGTAACCTTCTGAGACATAGTGGCTACAAGTAATTAGCTATAGAGAATTTCCTTTTCAAAAAAATGGCTCAATCTAGTCAATTGATATTAATATAAACAAGTCCCTTTTCTATAAGCCTTATTCGATCAGTTCCCTTGATTCTGCTCGATAACTTTATGTTCATTCCCCATTAGAGACCTGTATTTGTGATAAAAATGACTCCATATTGAGCTGTAATGACACATTCCTGTAATCCCAGCTCTTGGGAGGCTGAAGCAGGAGAATTAGGATTCTGAGGCCAGTATGGACTATAGAGTAAGACTTTATCTCAAACAAACAAAACCGTCATATAAGTCTATGGCTCTACATTTATGTTTGGATTTCAAAGAAAAGGAAAGAAATCATATTCTTTTTCCCAGTGGTTCACTCATTTATAGACTCTTTAAAGTCTAGAAAGGAACATTAGACTTCTCTGAGCTCACACTCTGTCTGGCTGATGTCCTTGTGTAATCAGTTTGGGGAGTGACCTGTGGAGACAGGTATGATTACAGAATATCAGGTGGCCCTAAACAATTCAAATATTTCTCTACTAGCAACCTCCACTTAATTAATGAATACAGCGACCTTTAAAAGAACCTATTACCCACATTTAATCTTATCTTTACAAAGGAGTGTGTCACTTGCACTGTCTCACACATAAAAAAACCTTGACAATTACATGCAGGGATGTCTTACCTACTTCAGCCTCTTAACTGCCAAACATTTTCTCTTCAGTTTCTCTAAGTTCATCTCCACCTCCGAGCTTAGCTATATATCTGTATATCTATCTTTATATATATTTATGCGTGTATAGGTATATATACTTCAGAAAACTGGGATTCAATTGATGTACAGTTACATTTATCTGGATATTAGAAGAAATATCTTTGGGGAAAATATGTGGGAAAATGAATTGATGGTCAGTACTATAGCTCATCTATTGTATACAACTCTGATTCAAATTCTGCTAGAAAGAAACAATTCATCATCTATGTTAGATGGTTTGACAAAGAGGATTGTTTGGCTTCTGATATACTCAGCTACTCTAGAAAGTTCTTTGGAACCAGTTGATAACAGTAACTTTTTGAAAACATTTTAAGTAATAATGATTGCCCTTAAAAATTTCAGTCTATGGGATCAGTTTATTTAGAAAAGAGGCATCTTTTCTGAAGACTGTATATTGGACTGGAAGTTATCTGTCCCATGCAGAGCATAAACAAGGGAGGGGGAAGAAGATCGACTTCCTAGATATCATTCTTTTTATGTATATTTAATTTAGTTATTTCCACTTTTTATTACTGCTTATTGCTTATACAGGTTAACAGGTGTCCTTTTGGGAAGGTTGAAGATACACATGACATGATTTGTTACCCATACTCCCTCCTGGTTCCACACTGGAGAGGGGTTGCAATGTGTATATTGCATTTTGATTATATTCATGCCCCCCCTACTTCCCCTCTTTCTTTCCTTCCTCTTATCTAATTATAGTCTGTGTCCTTTCTCTTTTCTTGTCATCTTTCTTAGACTCCACCTATAGGGAAAAACATGATGTTTGTCTTTCTGAGATTAGCTTATTTCACTCAACATAATGGTCTCCGTTTTTCTGCAGATAAAAATGTCATTATTTTTTATGGCTGAATAATACCCCATTGTGTATATATACCACAGTTTGTTTACCCATTTGTCTTCTGTGGATACCCGGCTCTCTATCTTGGCTATTGTATTTTATGCTGCAACAAACGTGCTGGGCATGATTTATATATCATGAATTAGTTACTGACTTCATCTAGCTGAATACAGCTGGCTTACAGACTTTGTTCACTGTTCAGTGTCTTTGGCTAATTCCCTCGTACTAAATAAATAGAGACATAAAAGAAAGTCTCCATTAACAATACACAGACCCTATGGGTTAGATAGGAAAGGACCCAATGAGAAAAACTAAAGTTTAGCTTATGACAGTGAGCCATTTTCAGTGTACATTTTGATTAAATAAGCATATAAGCCAGATTCCATATGTGATTGTTGCCCTTACAAAATGGAGTGTGAATTAAAATCCAGTTGTACATGTCTTCATTGAGTCAAATGATTAAAAGTTATATAAGATAAGTGAGTCCATTCAAGCAGCGTACCCTATATACGCAGTAAAGTCAGCATTGCCAAGCCAGGCAGTAATACCCCAGCAGGCTGGCGCTTGTTGCCTGGGATCAGGCAGTGTTGTGTTAACAGCCTGGCATCCAAGTTTGGACATGAGCAACATTAAGTTTCCAGAAGAAAATTATTTAAGGGATCTTTCATTAGTTCGGTGCCTGATATCTTGGAAGTGGATGCTGTGTAGCCCACAGAGATTTCTCTGGGTCTCCCCTGAGTCCCTATGTTGATTCTTAGTGACCAGGTAATTCTAAGTGGTCGGGGCGTCCGAGCACTCTGTAAGACCCTCTGAGGATAGAGTGAGAAACCACATCCGGTCCCCTTGTCTCCTCTTTGTGGACCGCACAGGCGTCTAGGACCTATTAGGAGAAGCATTAAACTAACTGGGCGAGCACATGCGTGCTTCCTGTCAGAACTGATGTGCATAACTGACGGTTGAAAAGAAGGAAGGAGTCACATGAAAAGGAAACCATTTATGGAAAAGTCTGAAAGTGAACATTTAGTATTCAAATCTTTTACTTGATATTTATCTAAATATATATTTCCCATTTTAATGCCAGATGAAAAGCCTTTTCCTGGGAGTAATTCCTTCTTAGCTTTCTTGACCTCCTACCCACAAACCTATAAGTCTAGCACAGACTTAGTCATGGCAAGGATAGATGAAAGTGAGTTCCCTTGAGCATTCCTACCGGAGGATGAAGGGATGCTACTGTCTCAGCTTCCCTGGAAACAGGTGGGGGAGGGGCTGGGAAGAGCTTGAAGCCAGTGGGCCCTGGAAGTAGAGAAAGGACACCGCCAAGGACAGGCATGGGAGTGTGAGGAAAAACTGCACCGGTGAAGATGCAGTACCACGATTTCCTTTCCTAAGGCCTTGCACAAACACCTTTACCCTGCATGGGCTCCTCCAAAAGATGGGTGGAGCCACGTTTAAAAATGGAAAGTCAGTGCTATTTCAAGCCCCCAAACGTTTAGCCTAGGAGCTGAGGGGTAAACAGGCGGAGAAAAAGGCATGTGTGCCAGGAAGCCTACAGATTTGGGTCTTCCTGGTCTGTCCTGCTCTTTCACCTTCAATTCCTTGTTTAGATTGAAGGTTTGTGCAGCACAACATCGTGGATCTTTGAGAAGTTCATCAGTGACGTTTTCGTCCTATGTCACTAAAACCGTGGACTCCTATGATCTTTGCAGTACAGCTTCCCTCACAGTGATTGCTCCAGATTTTAATATCAGGCTTCCTATCTTCTCTTATTTTCATGTTGGAGTAGAAACAGCTGTATAGACTTCATGGTACATAGTAGAGAAAGAGAAGTGAGGGAAAGGAAAGAGAGAGGACAGAAGGGAAGGGGAGGGGAGGACAAGGCAGGCAGAGAAACAGACAGAGACAGAGCAGACAGGGACAGCCCAAGCCTAGGCTAGCGTTTGATCCTAAGCTCCTTGCTTCTGGATGGTCTTGTGCGTGTTAACGTCCCACTCTGGCCTACTCTCAGAGCAGAGAAGCCCAGTCAGCTTGCCCTTGGCTGTCCACACAGCTGGTGATTAGCAGGTACCCACGGTGCCTGTGTGGTGGCTAGAGGGCTCCTTCACTCTCACATGCACAGCCCGGACTCCTCAGACAGATTGAAACCTGTATGTCTTGGGCAGTGCAGTGAATGGCCGTCATCATAGACAGCCTGCCTGCTCCCTTAGAAAAACAAGGGGTTTGATCAGTGTTTTTTAGAGTAAACAAAGCTCTGGCTAACTTGCAGAGAAAAAGATTTTGCTGGGAAGAAGGGACCGCTTACACATACAGCTGGAAGGGTGGAAAATCAAGGGACAAGTGGTTAAGGAGCAAGAGGACCAGACACAGCCAGGCTAGTTAGGTGTAGCTGTGGAAGGGCACAGCTGCTTGGCCCACAGCCTCCTCACTTTTCTGCCACTGCCTCGGAAGTCACAATGGCATTGAAACAGTGGCTAAGCCTGTCCCCTGTGCTTCTGGGATGCTCACACAGAGGCGCAGTCCCACCCATGAGTCTGCTGTGTTGAGAAATGAAGAGAAAAACAACCAGCTACAGTCGCCATTCCACAGTTAAGCTAAATCCTAATCAAATACCCCATTTATATTTCCTTGCTCTGCTTCTGGTCTCCACTTCTGGTTTGTGTCATTGTTTGCTGTTATGTCACCTGTGATGTGGTCAATCTAAAGAACAAAACTTCAGATCTGTGGAACAGACAGTAAACAAAATAAGAGACTAAAGGCATGAATGGTCATGTCTGGAGATTGCTCATGAAGTGGGAATTAGAGCTAATATTTATTAAGAGTCCACTCTGTTCCAAGAACCCTTTTGAACCTTTCCCACATTAGCTCACATAAGCATCACAGGAAGGCTTTGGAATGAGTGTTTTTATCCCCATTTTGTAGATAAGGAACCTGAGGCTCCTTGAAGTTAAGTCATTGTTCCCACAGGTCATTAATAAGAAGTTAGAGTAATCTTCAAGCTGAGCTCTGTTAGACATTGTGTTTTTCTGCTTAGTCCCCAGTGGTTTTGACTTCCTAATCATCACTAGCACCATGGAGGTTCTCTGCTTTGGAAAATGATCCATAATCTTAGACTCCAAGCTAGATTTCTGATTGACCATTAAAAAGATGGCTGATAAACTTGTCATTGAGAAGTCAGAGCTAGACCACCAGAGAAGTGCCAAGTGGTCGGGATTTCCTGACCGTCTCCAGCCTTTGGCCCTGGGGACCTGGCGAAAATACAGTCAGTGTAGTAATATGGGTCCTTCAGCTTCCCAGGACCTCATCTCACCACTGAGCCTTGACTCGATGCTCATTCTGGGGGTTCCTTCACCCCGATGCGAACCATGGGCTATGGGCTTTGGGGAAAGGTATTTACTCTGTTTAAAATAGAAGTGATGATAGGACCCATTTCAGAAAGTTCTGAGGAGAATTAAATGAGCTCCTCTCCATGCAAGACATGAGTAAATGCTCCCCAGCACAGAGTGTTATGACTTTCTCTGTAGTTCCCATACCACAGCAGAGTCAGAACTCTATCTCCTACAAGTCATCTCACAAAGATTCCGGCACACAGAAGCTGCTCAAAACATTCCTAGTAGAATGGAAAAGAAATAAGGGCCTGGACCAAGTGGATTCCAGCTAGAATGTCTGTAGCACTTTCTCTGCTCCACGTTACATTATTTGTTGCTATGGCAGCTAATCATGTCTCTTTGTGCTAGAATGTAAGCTTTGCGAGGACAGGGCCCTGGTTTCCACAGGACCAAGAACAGGCCATGTCACCCAAAAGCCCTATATGTCACCCTCTAAGATTTGAATGCATGGTAGGCATCATAATTATGTCAAATGATTATTGAGTCAAATTGTTGCTAGGACAAAATGGCCAGACACCAACTATTTAAAGGAAGGTTTTGGTTCATATTGTGCATAGATTAGTCCAGAGTCCACTTGTTCTGAGGCAGGATAGTGTGGAAGAAAGGCATAAAAAAGGAGATCTGCTCATGGCCTAGCAGACAGGAAGCAGAGAGAGCAAAGGGAAGAGCTGGAGAGGAAAATCAACCCTTCATATTCATGTGCATGGTGACCATCTCTTTGAACAAGGTCCCGTCTCCTAATAGCAAATCAGCTACAGCACTGCATAGTCCAGTCACCTTCCAAAGACCACGCCTGTGGGCCTGATGAGGACCTCTAGCTACCAACCATAACAATAGGGACAACTTTTTCCTATGAAGAGATAAGAGGATGAAGAACTTGCGGGAAGCCTCTGTCTGAGAACTCTCTGAGCCCAGAGACTCCATCACCTCATATTGCAGCTAGCCTCCACTTCTCACTGGAGTTCACCCCAGACCTGCCTGTGCCTGTTCCCTGCCCCAGCACTGACAGGGCCCATGGCAGAGTTCCACAGGTTGGCAGCTGGATAATTCGATGTTGTAAGACTGAGTGCGAGTTACTGCCATTTGGATTTATTACTGTAATTGTTTTATAGTTTATACTTGTGCCCTGCAGTGATTTTCCATTAAATCAGAACATTTATGTTCTCAAAAAAGAGCAGGTATGGCTGTAAGTATTTATCTCAACAGCTAATCTCTGGCAATACACATTATTTGCCAGTCATCAACAGATTAAGAAATTAGCATTAGTTTAACCTCCATCAGGGACTGTTAGCACATGCAAATATTGATTTTTGTGTGTGTGTGACAGATTTTGCGTTTATATATTCTGAAAATTTCAAGATAGTTGTTTTTGTTGTCATTTCTATTTCTACTAGCATAAATAATTGGCCTGGTACAAGTATATTGCAAAACTGGGAGGAGATCAACAATATTAAGTGTAATATAATAAGTTACCTATAATTAACATTTTTATTTTCTCTCATGTATACATGATATAATAATACTTTAGTTTACAAATGCTTCACCAAAGCATTTGACAGAATTGTTCTTAGGGTGAGCAAAAGTCTGCATCAGGTGACAAACACAGCCACATCCACCTTCCCCACACAAATGCAGGCATGGTGACCTTCCCCAAAGTTAGAAAATAAATCCGTAAACTGAGGTGCCACTGTATATACAGGTATTATATAGACACAGAAAATATATATGCTGTATTATACATATTAATCATGCTATTGTTTGTTGTATACATACTTTATAATGTATATAAATAGTGTAACATAACTCCTAATATCTCTCCATATGTAGTATATAATAATCATAATGCAGATTTTGTTACATAAGTGGTAGTATGTATAGTCACACCACAGGACTCAATCAACTTGTTCCTTGTTGTACAATGAGTACTGAGTACATTTTTCCCAAAAGAAATAGTATAACTAGAAATATTTGTAAAAATTCCCTGAAACTTTCACATTTTATTGGCTTAATATTAGCTCTTTACTGGCCTAATATTAGCTATTAGGCTTAATGGTTTCACTGTTAACCTTTTTGGGAGCCTTGACTAGCACTTTCAGTGTATAAAACAGTACAGATGAGCATGTAGGGGCTGGTTTAGCGTGTGTAAGTACGATCTATAATGTTCACTTCACAGGAAGGAAGCTCACCTCATGGTGCAGTTCTCAAACATGTCCCCATAATTAGGCAATGAATGATTATATATAAAACTAATATATGAGGTGGAGAGATTGAGGGTTATGCATTGCCTGGGTTTATTCTCTCATCATGTCAGTACTTTATTACATAATGGACTTTATTATATATAAAGGTCACAAATGACTCAATAACTGTCTTGTTTCTACACCTCTGCTTTTCATTAATTATACTGTGCATTATACATACACTTCATTTTATATTGTTATACATGGTTTTTATTTTTCAAAAGACAACATTATAGGACATTGAGTTATTGATCTAATTAGACTAGAATTCATGAAGTGAATCGAAGCCTCCGATCTATCCAACAGAGTGAGAGTTGCCACTAACAAATAGAATCACGGGTTTTATAAAGTGGGAACAAGGGAACAGAACAGAGGGATCAAAAAGTCAGCATCGGATTCTTTTTTATGAGGGTTAAAGCACACGAGACTTTCTTATCATGGCAGCTAAGCCTGGCCTGTTTGGGGATTTTTCAGTTATCTCTCCTGATTTCTGGGAAAGTCAGATAAAATACTTAGCTTCGGCTTGGTGCCTCAGACCTTAGTCATGAATAACTGCATCTGCTGAACCTGCTCCAGGAGAAGCTCAGTCTGAACCAGTGGCTTCCTGTGTATTTGCTTAACAAATGTGTGGAATAAAGTTCATGTTCTAATCAATGTACTGCAGGCATGGAAATATGTAGGGAAGGAGCTCAGGAGTCACATGTTACCTGGCACATCTTCATGCCCAGTCAGCCCCCTTCTTAGTTTTCATCATAACATAGCATGATTTTTTTATTGCAGAATCAGATCATTGAAGGACTTGTTATAGAATTAACCAACAAGTTAATCAGAGCACTTACCATCTGTCTAAGAAATACCCTTTTTATTCTTCCAGTCATTTGTCTCCCTTTGGTCTGGCTCATTTGATGTTCAGCTGATTTGTTCCACACAATAGTTTGTTTAAAAACCAAATTAAAATATGAACCCTACATAGGTAAAAATTGCTACTCAATACTCAAGAATTATAAGACCATAAATTCTAAATGTGCATAGTAACCTATATATGCATCCTGATGCCCTTACTGTCTTTCTGTGACCTGAAAGACACTTTGCTTAAAAGCATCACTTTTTCCTGATGCAGAGGTGGGTAAACCTCCCTCTACTGAGCATAATTCAATATCTTGTCCACACATAGAGCCAAATCACATACCCTGTGTAAGGATCATATGGTGATTTCCAGCAAAGTCAGTGCATAAACAGCTATCTGAATAACAGCTGAATGACATCAATAAAATCCAAATGCTGCTCCAGGAAGACTGTAGGGTTAAAAAAGAAAGATAGAAGCAGTGTCCTGGAGAGGCTAAACCAGGGTCCCACTTGCCAGGGAATAGGGCTGCCACCATCTCCCTGATCAATCTGTAGGTCCCCTAAAAAAAGTTACATTTCAGGGTGCGTATGCCCACCTTAGCTGAGGGACACAGAGCAAACTTGCAAATAGTTCTGAAGGGCTCATCAAGTGGAGAAAGATACATTTTAGTAGAAAAAGAAGCAGCAGAGTGCAGATTCCCCTGCAGTGGAGCAGTCAGGTACGAATGCTGGCAGGAGCAGTTGGCAGACATCAGGTACAGAAGGACAGAGGGACAGAGAGAGCCCAGGAATGCTGACTTGCTGTTGGGTAGGAACACCACCCTGAGTAACCTGCTTCTTGGGCATAGCTGGGTCACAGCATGGAGGAAAAGCCGATAGATCCTTCTACAGTAGAGGACGGGCAGGCCGTGGGGAGCGTGGAGCTCCCGGGGCTTTTCTCTGAGTGGGCTCCATGCTGCATGTGGACTGACGTGGCCTCACACAAGGGCATATCTTCTGTGGTCACTTGTAAAGCTGCTGCTTTCTTTTCTTGTCTTCCCTAAACGAAATCCTGGAAATTCCCTTCCTCTTTCCCATTGGAAGGGTTGGGGTTTATAGCTCTTGACTAAAGTTGTTCAGTGGGTCAGCTCTGGTACATGATATATCGGTTGGCCTGGGAAAGTCTTTTTCTCAAAAAACACATCTACTATTACTTCCTGCTATAATTTTTAAGTTACAGGTTTTTGTTTATTGTTCTTTGTCTATGAGGCTAGGACTCAAAGCCCAGGGCCTCCTGCATGCTAGGCAAATGCTTTACCACTGAGCCCTGTTAATAATAACAGCCCTGCTATTATTTTTAAGTTGGAGCATCAAAGCTCAGAAAGAAAAACTAGATAACTATAAATAAGGACTGAGAACTTTATCTCCCCAGGCCTGACTGGCTGAAAAGTCCTCTGACTTGCTGGCCAGACCTGTGGTTCAGATTCTGTCCATCCTGGTTTTCTAGACCCCACAGGCTCCGGAGTTTCCTCTCTGGCTGTGCTGTCACAAGTCTCAGCCAGTCGACATTGAGCCTGTTCCCAGTCTGTCATAGTCCTCTTCTATTCTCACTGTCCACCCTTTCCTTAAACAATTTCACCCATGCTCCTTTCTCCAGCCCAAACTTCCACCTCTACTCACCTAGTTGGCATACCCACTAGGATGTCCCCTAGATACATCAGACACAGCACATACAGGAGAACTTCTGGTCTACCTGCCCTCACTGCCAAGCTTAGACCTGTCTAGTGTACAGTAGTACTCAGTAAATATTCATTCCATGAATCAAGGGAAATCTTGGCTTTTTAATGAAGTCCCCAGATTGTAGCAAGGGAAACAAGGGATCTTCTCACCCTTCCCCATCTTTCCTGATCCTCAGGATCATCCTTTCTTCTGTCAGCCCATTCCCTGGGCCCATAAGGCACGTGCAGGCAGGCAGGAGCACACCCCATTCCCTTCCCCACGGGCATATATGCATAGGCCTGCACACAAACTTCTGACCTGCTGCAGTGCGCCATGGGTCTGAGAGCAGATTTGGCCTTCCATAGCCAAATTAAGCAAATACAAATATGAGACTTCTTTCTAAAGAATAATAAATTCTGTTTTCTGTCCCTGTAGAGGTCAGTCCGTTTTCAGCTTCCTGGCCTCGCAGGAGGCCTCCAGTATCCTCCAGCGACTTGGGTGACCCGGCTTTTGCAGGAAGACGTGCTTTCTCTACATCCCCCTGCAGAGTGTGCAGGGCTACATTTGTGTTTCCTCAGCTCTTTTTCTGGGTTGGGGTGACCTGCGAGGGGCTGACTGCTCTCTAGCACGTGGCTGTTTGTGTGCGGGACATGGAAGATGTATGCTAACTTGTTTTGGCAGCTTCTAGTCCTGACAGAGAAGCTGGAAGGCTGGTTTTCTGGCTTTCCTGTCCGGAACTTGAGGCTCTGTGTCGCTCTGCAGACCGCTTCCACCAGGTTCCAGGCACACCCTCAAAAAGATCACTTGTGGTCCCTTAGCTAGAGTGGGCCTGTCTGTGATGGCAGAATGTTTGCTGAACTAGGAATTGCCCATCACTGAGCCCACAAAAGGCATGGCCAACAGCCATTGTCTTCTACAGCAGGGGTGCTGTCCCCTTCGTCTGTTTGCTGGGGAAGTAGCCTTCCCAGTGTCTTCATCTTCCTCTAGACCCAAGCAAGCCTCCTCTTTGAGGAGAGGAATTGTGCCTTCTGTCTCCACATCTTCAAGGTTTAACATAAGAACAGACTCTTTAAAAACTCAGTAATTATTGTAGAAATGTTGCTTGTAGGGCCAAGGAGACAAAGAATGTATTAGTTTTAAAATCCCCTACTAACTAGACTATTACTAACATGGTCTTTCCCAATATTTCTTCCAGATTCAGAACACAATAATCCCAGGTCCTCTTTAAAGGTTCTGGGACCAAATTGTGGACACAAGATGTCTTTGTTCTCATGAAATCCAAGTGAGCCAGTCAGCTAGCAAAGTGATTACAAACTGTGGTCATTGCCACAGAGGAAGGGACCAAGGTGTTGTGGCTGTGATTAAGCAGTGGGAGGTAAGGGACAGAGTGGCTGAGAACTGTCCTAAATAACCAAGATTCTGTTTTCCAGAGGGAGAAGTTGGTAACGTAGCAAAGGTCTCAAGCAGGTTAGAGTTTGATGAGCTTAAAGAACTGTCAAAGACCCATCCTGTTGGACAAAGAGGGAGAGTGGTCCCAACAACAGGAGGGGAACCAATCTCAGAGCTGGACTAAGGCGCATGGCCTGCTGACTGCTATGGGAGTTGCTGAAGGCTTTCCAGAGAAGCCATGGCGTGAAAAAGAGGTCTTCCTGAGGACAGTGGATTGGTTTACAGGTGCCAGAACCACTGAGCTAAATCCCCAGCCCTGGAAGGATTCTTAAAGATGAACTCATCTCATGTTGGAGGACGTATTGTTCAGGGAAGAAATTTCCTTGGGATCGTTATGGTCCTTGGCTTAAGTCTGTATAATGAGCCTCTGATGGCTGTCTTGATCAGCAAGTCAACTCATGGCTTGGGAGGAGAGAGAGGACCAGGTCTGTGTGTCAGGATGGTCCTAAGGACCCATTCACATCCTGGGGACAAAAATCCATCCATGCCCATTTTCCCCCAGCAGACATTAAGACATTATTGCGGACTATTAAAAATAAGAATATGCTTTATTTACAATGCATTTTTTAAAAGGTACTGGATAATCTTGCACTCAGGTGAGTTGTTCCACAGTGATTCCAAGTCTTAATTCCTAGGTCCAGCACATGCTGTCCATTTTGGCTATAAATTGGGATGCTGTGTGACACCTAAGGTTCCCAGGGACCGCTCATTTGGTGAAAATAGCCTTATCCAGCTTATCTGTTACCTCTTCTACATACATTGCCATAAATCGAAAGTCACTACCCCAAAACTACCCTAGTAGTACAGTTTGCTGATCTCCAAAAGGGCCCAGTCTGCACCTAACACTTGTTTTTTTCTCCTCCAGCAACTGAGTAAAGTAGATAATAGCATGGAAATGGCCCATGGTCACGATTATTCAGGACTTGCCCCCTTATGTCCTGAACAATTAAATAAGTCCTCCAACCCTCTTCTTCCTCATCCAGAAAATAGGGATAATAATAGTCTAGCAGCCAGCCACGGTAGTGTGTGCTTATACTCTCAAACTCAGGAGGTTGAGGCAGGAGAATCACTGGAGCCCAACAGTCCAAAGCCAGCCTGGGGAACATAGTGAGACCCTGTCTAAAAATTAATGAAACATTTTGAATTAATTCGGATCACGAGGGCAGCCAGGAGAGCGCAGCTAAAGACAGTCAGGAAGGAGAATGTCCAGAACTACTTCAGGAAGTGGCAAAAAGGATGAGAGGTGTGTTTGAAAGTGAGGGGCATATTTTAAAGGGAACTAATAGCGGAGTATCTTTTACTACAGTCATTTTAAAAAATTATAATTTATTGTACTTTTGATCATACCTCATAGTTCAAAGTTTTCTGAAAGGTATTTTCTCCTAAATGATTCCATTTTCCTATGGAAGCCCTTGGAGACAAGACTTTCCAGGGAGGTTGGCCCAGAATTAAATATTTTTGTGACTGAGTGATCTGCACTGAAATAGGGAATTTTAAAGCCACTTATCTTGGGCTTTGAAATGAAGCATACGTTTCTTTTCGATGGAGAGATGATAGATGTACCTTGCATCGCAGGTTGGCCTAGGTTAGTCTTTGAGAGATTTGGCATTCCTGATGGGACAGAGCCATGCCAAAGAGAATGCTGGGAGTGATGCCAGGCAGTCACCAACTGTTGCCACTATGCTGACAGGAAACTGACTATATTGAAAGGAGGAAATTGTCTTTCTCTTGAATGTATTGTCAAATGCAAAGATTTCTGGTAAAATCTGCCAGAAGTGTTTTCCTTCCCATCTGATTAACCATAGTAATTCATAAGCCTCCAAAAATAAGCAGAGCTCCTTTATCACCTCCCTCCAGGGCCTACCCTCTGATCACCCCATCCAAATACTTGCATTCTCTGAAGCCATTTTTTGATCTTTTATCTCAAAGCAACAGAAGAATTTGCTGTCATATCCATGGTACCCAGGCCCCAGACTTGTAGAACTCACATACCAAAGGAGCGGAGCATTAAAATACAGGTCGGGGCTGCAGAACAGTGGGACACAGAGTCTATTCATTCATGGCCAGTTTTCCAGATCAGGCAAAAAAAATATTTTTATCCTTTTTCCAGTATATTAAGGACTTGCACACCAAACCTCCATTAAATGCGGTGTGGTCTGCAAATGAACGTTTTTCTGGCCCTTATTCTTGGAGAATCTAGCGTCAAATTGTTAAGTGGGAAAGAATATGTTCGGATGTGACAGCTGGGGGCTCCACCTGACATTGGAAGTTCATGTCCCAGCTCGCTTTGCCGGTCTTGGCTAACTCAGCACTCTGACCCCAGAGAGCCCTGTGTAGTGACACAAGGTGGTACTGTCAGCATGGAGGCCCCAGGGCTGAGAAGAGCAGGAGTCTGGAAGCTGTCACATCCATCCTGTTATGTTAACACCTGGATGGCCCCAACTTGTTGTCTTCCCTCAAGATGTTCTCGTTTCCCAGTGGAGTGGATGGAGAGGGTCTGTGGGTCTTCTGACTGAGCTAAGCTAAAAACTAATTTCCCCTTTCTCTTTTTCTCTTATTCTCCCCCTCCCCCCACTTCTCGCTCGGTCATCTATCTAGTTGACTTATGCTAAGTAGTAGATAATAAACATTTTTCAAAAATAAGAGAACTGTTAAGAGATTTAGTAACTTTCCTTGGCAGAGCATGAGGACTAAGAAATCATTGTTGGTGAGCCCTAGAGCAAGCAGTGTCTGAAATCCCTACATTTCTCAAGCACTATACACATAACCATGCCTTGAGGGCAAGGCTCGGATGCCAAACATATACTATATCAACTCATGTTAAGCACACTGAGAGGGATATCAATAGTTGGTTTCTTATCCTATTACATATTACTGAGTATGTACCTCAGCAGTAGAGCATGTGCTTAATGTGTACAAGACCCTGAGCTCTATCCCTAGCACCTCCAAATAAAAAAAAAATACTTTTGTTCAAAGTACAGTTTGATCTATCACTTGCCAGTCTCATTTCCAATATACATCCTTGATACGAAAAGCTGTCCATACTAAATCTCCCTCCAAGGAGACCCTGTTGTCCCCACTGCACCCACACAAACTCACATTAAAGGTCTTAATTCATTCATGGACCCCTTTCCCACCAAGAGCAGTAAGTACAGTTGGTCTTAGATGTCCCACTTCTTTCTCTTCTCCTATGACTAACAGCTAGATTTTATTTGATTTTCTCTCATCAGGTAGGTTATATATTTTTTAAAAAATTTTTTAACGTACTGTTTAGGGAATTTCCTTTCCTGCCATCTTTCAGTTTTCTGGAAGAAGTCTCTGTTCCCCGGGGTATGAGCACAGTGAGTTACGCCATCTTGGCTCTTAATCAGTCCATCTTTGTCAGGAGCTGTGACCTCTTGACCTCTGTGGTTACCTTCTCACCACAGTCATCTCCTCCCAGCCCCAAGGAATTTGAGTCTAAGCATCAAACAGAGATTTCCAACTGGTACATCTTACATTTTATCCAAAAGGCCATCAAAGTCACCCTGGTCAGCCTGGCACTGGCTCTTTCCAGCCATCTGACTTCAGGCCGGTCACATTCTCTGAGCCTTAGTTTCCTCAGACATTTTTAAAGGCAGGTTGATGACAGTGCCAAATGTTAGCAGGGTGGGTGTGGTCAGGCTTCCTGTCTCCCGGGGATAAAATGGCAGAGGACACACCAAGCAGACACACCTTTTCCTTTAGCAGCAGAACATTGTCCCAAATCTCTCTTTGGCGTCATGCTCTAAGCCAGGCTATCTGTGAACATGGGTCTCTGTTTAAGAATTAGATTAGAGACCCTGCAAGGGACATCTGGCAATGTCTGGAGATATATTCAAGTGTCACAGCTGGATTGTGGTACTAATAACATGCACCACAAAAAAAATAGGGATGCCACTAAACACCCTGTGATGCATAGGACAGCCCCCACAATAAAGGAGTGGCCAGCCCCAGAGTACCAGGGGTGATCCAAATAGATAAATGTTTGAATTTAAAAAAAAATTATTACAACAAAAGACATATTGCCATTAATCCTCTTCAGAATATCCCTTCTGGTTTGGGACATGTTACCCCACCGTTCTTGCCATTTTCTGAGGCAGTTCTGGAAGTCCTCTTCTCTGACTTTCTTTATAAGATGTGACCCAAAAAGAAAGAAAAGTCCATAGTGAATGCCATAAAATGGAAAGGGAGGCTCAGAAAAGCATCCTGATATGCCCTCATCCACCTTCTTCACCATACCTGCAGCAGGCAACTTCTGGCTGTTACCCCAAGTCAAAACGACCCTGCAAGCTAAACATTTTGAACCAATTCAGGACATCAAGGCAGCCATCACAGCACCACAAAAGACACAAAAAAGGACTTCCCAGGATGCTTCAGAAAGTAACAGAAATGGTAAGATATGTGTGTTCAAAGCAAAGCAGAATATTTGAAAAGGAATTATTGGCAATATGTCTTTTACTGTAATAAATTTAAAATTTTTTACAACTTCACCATATTTTTCGATCATCCCGCATAATATACCCCAGTATGCCGAGGCTGAAAATCCTTGGACTACAGGGAAACTGAAAAGCCTGTCCACAGGCCCTATCTAACACTCTGGCAGTTGATTCTGAGGACTTTTTCACAAGTTTTCAGTCTGTCGGAGAGTGCTATGAGGAAGCCATCCATGCAGAGACGAGGCCTGAAAGGCAAACACTGGAAGTGACCTCCTAAAGAGAGGCTACAAAAGATGCCTGCTGTCACCTTTATCATTTAGTGCTGTTCCAGAGATGCTAATTGATACAGATGAGAGAAATGAATCAGAAATGTAAAGGCTAAAAAAGAAGAGATATGGGAATTATTATTTGCAGATAATTTGAAAAAGCCCAGAAGAATCAACTGGAAAATGTCTACAGAAATAAACAGAATTCAGTATGTGACAGGGCAAAACATAATAAACAGAAGTCAGTCACATGTACATACTCAACCACATAGAAGATAATGAAAGGAACGACCCCATGTGTGATAGGAGATTCAAATATAAACTAACAAGAGCCAAGTGTGGAGACACATGGCTGGAACCTCAGCTACTCAGAAGGCTGAAGCTGCTGATAGTAATTCCAAGGCCAGTCTGGGCAACACAGGAAGACCCTGTTTTAAAGTAAATAAATTAATAGCTTTGATTATTTAGAAGTGACCCAGGCACAATTAACATATAAACCCCAAACAGCAATCCTTTAAACATAATACAAGTTGTTCTTCTTATAGAAGTCACCTGACCATTCCTAGGATTTGGTACTTGTCTTTGTTGTCGAAAGTGACTGCTAGGATCAAGCATTATGGCCTCATTTAAGACAGAGGGGAAAAAAAGACATCGGAGAGAGGAAAGAGAGCAAGAGAAGGGCGGCTTTTGCCTTGAAGGATGCTACATGTCTCGGTGAACTCAGTCGCACAACCACACCGCTCCAGGGAGGCTTTTAATTGTGGTTTATAGCTGCATGGCTTAAAAGGAAAAAAAATGCTTTTACTAAGGAAGGAAGGAAGAATGGACATCGAGACAGTAAACAATCTGCTGTAAAATGTAACCAGAAATGTACAAGATGCATATGAGAGAATTTTTTAAATGCTTCTAAAGGATACAGATAAGACTTGAAGAAATGGAAAGACAAACAATACTTTTGGATAGGAAGACTCTAAATCATAAAAATATCAATTCCCTTTGGGTTAATTTATAACTTTAAACATGTTACATGTTCCCAATAAAAACAGCACCGGGTTTCTTTTTTTTTTTTTTTTTTTTTTTTGCTAAACAGACAATTCTAAAGTTCATGTGGAAAAATAAACAAGACTGGTCAAGAAATTTTGAAAAAGAAGAATAAGAAGGTGACCCAACTGGGCATTTAAACATAAGATAACTCTGCAATAACTAAAGAATATATTACAGTATAATGACATACAGGGTGTAAGAGATCTAAGTGCAATGGGGATTTAATATATTGATAAAGGTGGTAATTCAGTATGTGAGGAGAGGATGCACTATTTAGCACTGAGGATTATTTCCAGATATCTGAAAAGAGTAAAGATGGATGTATATCTCCCAACTTCTATCAGAATGAATTTCAGATGCATCACACACAGTTTTAAAATTAAAACAAGAGTAACAGGAAAGATCTTGAAAGAGGGCTTTTATAATTTGAAGATAAATAAAACCTTTCGAATGAAAGCATACAATCCCAAAGCCATAAAGTAAAACATCAGTTCAGTTACATAAAAATAAGTATCAGCAAAACCACCATAAGGCATGTGAAAAGTTAAACAGTAAACTGACACAAGTATTTGCAGTTCTTATCTTGCACAATGTTTGTTTCTTAATGTAGAAATGGTATAAAAATCAATAAAAAATAAACCACAAAAAATACTAACAGATAATTTACAGAAAAATATAGTCCCCCTTTATATATAGTTGTTAAATGCTTAAATTTACAGAGAAACTTAAGAATATCCTGGGACACTACTGTTGCCTAATACACTACATGGTATGTACCAGTTTAGCAGAATGTAAAGAGGTAGACACTGATAGAAAAGGAAAATGTTCAGCCCCTCAGGAGGGCAGTTTGGTAACATCTATCAGAACACACATTCTTGGGTTCTGGAATTGTAGTTCACTAGCATGCACAGGTCCTGGGTTCAATCCCCAGCAATGCAAAAAAAAATCATACTCTCGTAGTATCTAATTTAGAAATTGTTTTTCTAGGAAACCTGTAGGATTCCTTGACACACTGGCAAAGTATCATGCTTACAATTTTATTCACAGCAAGACTTTATGATAACATAATATTAGAAGCGTCCTAATTAACCCTAGTAAAAATGGTGAAGCATTATGCAGCCAGAGAAAGAGAATGAGGGGGCTCTTTTTGTGCCAAGACAGAAAGATCTCCAAGGCAGATCAAATGGGAAAGGTAAGAGCCCATGGAATGCATGTTGTAAACGAGCATTGTGCTAAAAGGGGAAATGACTATGCATTCATATTTTCTTTTCTTTTTTGCTTATGATGCATTTATAAATTTTTATTAGTCTGTGTTTGCAGTAATGTTTATTTTTGTGTGGAGTTGGTACATGTACATAACATGTCTTCATTCCTTTTTTTAACCCCCTTTCTCTCCCTTCTTCCTCCCTCCATCTCGATCCCTTTTTGATTTGAAAAACATCTACCTCTCTAACTACTTCTTTGTTGTCTTTTATTTTACTTTGTACTTATAATTTGGGTTGCTTGTATAAGAGAAACCATGTGATATTTAAGCATGTGTATATGATTTATTTCACCTAACATCATGGTCTCAAAGTGTCTCCATTTTTCCTACAGGTGACTCATTTGTCTTTTTTATGGCAGAGTAGTACTCCACGAAGTGTAAATACCACATTTTCTTTACTCATTCATCTGCTTTTACTTATTATAACATTTTCAGGAAATACACAAAGGATATATAAAATAGTTTTCTTTAAAGAGAGAAAGTGGTATCTAGGACCGAGGTATCTAAGGAATACCTGCTCCTTCATACTTTGGGGAACTTTTCTGAGCACGTGAATGTGTGACCTACTAAAGATGAAAAGTTGAATAAGTGAAGATCACAGTAGGTCACACATACGGAAAGAGATTTTTAAAAACTCACTCCTTGAGGATATCCTCATAAGTGAAATAAATAGGTCACAGATAGGTACGTATCTCATCTTTTCTCTGATATGAGAAAATAAAGATGTAAATGAGTCCTAGAATTGTATGTTATATATTGTGAAATAGAAAATGCAAAAAAAGAAACTCCTTAAAACGTGTCCCAAACCTCAAAATGCCCCTGTATTTGAGGACTGTGTAGAGAGACTGCTACCGAGACAGTTGTTCCTCAGCAGAACTGTCACTAACCATGCCCAGCCCTGTCCTGGGCACCTGGAACTCTCCAGGACTCACCACGTCACACTCTGAACCTGGGTTCAGAGTAGGCAAAGCTGGGACCCCTGGTTTTCAGCCTTCCTGCCATACCGAGGGATATGATCCAAACATGGAGAGGATGGTTTAAAAATGGTTTAATTTGTTACAGTTAAAGACATGCTTTTGTTAATCCCCCTCCAAATAGTCCCTTTAACCTTGAACGCACTTGTCCCGTCATTCTTGGCTCTGGGGCAGTTTTGGACATCCTCTTCCACAGTGTCTTTAGTCATGCTGCCACGGCTGCCTCCTGAACAGATTCAGACATTTGTCTTTCATAGTAATTTTCATGTAGGGGAAGCCAGAAGTCACATGGTTCCAGATCTGGTAAATAGGATGGGTGAGGACATACCGGCATGTTTTTGTGTGCCTGCTTTTCTGTTGGTGACACTCGACAGTAGCATTCACCGTGATTTTTTTTTTTTTATCACATCTTGCAAAGACACTCAGGAAGGAGAATTTCCAGAATTGCTCCGGAGAGTTACAAGAATGGTGGAATAGTATGTTCCATCAAGCACGTGGGGATATTTGTGGAGTATTGGTGAAACATTGTCTGTTTTCATTCATACCTGTTGGCTGTTTATGATTTACATTTATCTTAGGAAACAGGTACATGCACATAATACATCTGGATTCTTTTTATTCTTTTCCCCACTCCATTCACGTCTCTCCATCTCTGTCCTCTGATCCTGTTTTCATTATTGTTATTATTATTTCTAGTTCATGTTTATGACAATCAATGTTTACATTCATTATAGGTATGAATACCTGGTATATCTTAGATCTTTTCATTTCTCCTTCCTCTCTCTCGTGGTCTTTTGGTCCCCTTTCCTTTTGCAAAAGATCTATCTCCCTGTTACCTCCTATTACTCCTTTATTACAGTTTTTATTTCGCCTCACTCAAATGAGAGATTCTGTATGGTACTTAACACAGTCCTGCTGACTTGAACAGTGGTGGGACATATGACAGCCCCATCGGGCAGTTCAGAACTGCCTAGCAGCAAGACATAAGGAATTACAGCCCTGTCGTGAATGTATTTAGCTTGTGTGCCTAATTTATTTCACAAAACATTATATTTTTCAGGTATATCCATTTTCCATCTTTATAACTGAGTACATAACAGTATTCGGTTATGTACAACTACCATATATTCTTCATCCATTCATACATTGATGAACATACAAGCTGCTTCCAGAATTTAGCTATTATAAATTGTGCTTTTGTAAATATTGATGTCCATGTATTGCTGTAATATGATGTCTTTATCTCTTTAGGGCCAATACCTAGAAGGAGAATAGCTAGGTTAAATGGAATCAAAATCTAGTTCTTTGAGAAATCTCCATACTGATTTCCACAATGGTCGACTAGTTAACATTCCCACCATCGATGCTGAAGGATTCATTTTTACTGCACCCTCACCAGCGTGTAACAATTACTTGACTTATTGAAATTGCCATTCTTTCTGGTATGATATGAAACCTTAGCTTTCATGTGTATATCTTGTAGCCGGAGGGGTTGTATATTTTTCCATGTTTATTAATCATTTGTACTTCCAAGAAGTATCTATTCATTTCACTTGTTTTAGATGGGGTTTTTTATTTTGGGAGGTCTCATTTTTTAGTTCTCTATTTGTTCTAAATATTAGTCCTCTGTCTGAGGAAGAGCTGGCAGTTGTTTCCCATTCTGTCGGTTGTGTCTTCTCTGTGCTGATGGTTTCCTCTGCTGAGCAGCAGGGAAACTGCCTTTTACTGTAATAAATTTTTTACTTTGAACATTCACCATACAGTTTGATCACTCCTTGTAACTTTCTATCATAAAGTAAAGAAATGGAAATCTAACTCTTATACGGACTTGGGTTTGTGTAAGGACTTAGGGTTTTGGTAGGAATTGAGAAAAGGGGGAATTGGAGGAAGTCGGGGGAGGGGCAGGTTTCAGGTACCAGTGGGAGGTGGTGGAAGAAGTATTATGGTCTGGGGCCTTCTGGGCTACAGCCAAGGATAGCAGCCTATATGGTGCCTACGGAGCAGGACGTGCTCTGCCAGATGCACACACTGGACTGTCAGTGAGGGTGGTTTCTTCCTCTGGAAGAAGGAAGGCCAGGATCCAAAGGGATGGTGAACGTCTCGGGCCAGAACAAGGGGAGGCAGAGGGGAGCCGGAGGTGGGGAGAAATGAGACTCCAAGCTTCCCTTGGCCTCCCTATAAAGAGAAGATAGCCTGAGCAGAGGAAAGGGCTGTATTTGATGAGTCCAGAATATTCTGAGTCACAAGTTTAGTCATAAGACTGGGTTGGGGCTGGCTTGGAACCTTTAGAACATATACCTTTCATGCCAAAAGTACAATAAGGAATTAAAAGAGCAAGCAATGAGGGCTGGGACATGGGCATTTTGTCTAGTTGAGTGCTGGCTGCCCCACAAGAGTCAGCTCTGTTAAGGTGGAGACGTGAGACGGGGTAGGACACTGGCTTTTGAATCAGGAGATCCTGGTTCCTTGGGGACAAAACCACCTACCTTCTTCTTGCCTCCATTTACTTACTTTCTCAGGGCTTGCACGACAGCTGAGTGTGTGCTCTTCCTAACTCACTGTGGTGTTCAGGACAAGAGAGCAGTGTTAAGTTAGAAGGTGCTTTCCACATAGAGAAGTGCCACTCTTGTTACTTCTACAATTAGTATTGTCATTGTGAGTGTCGTGCATGCTGTGTGAACCTTGGAGAGGCAATTCTGGATTCTAGGGCACAAAGGGCCACGTGATTCAACCAGATCCAAGGGTCAGCTTCCCACTGAGGGAACATTTGCAAGTAGGCAGACCGGACACACAGCTCCCTGTCACTCAGATTTCTCATGAAGGAAAGAGAGTGGAGTAATGTCACTTCACATACTTTACCTCATTAGTCCTTCAAGTAACCTGTGAGCAGTGTGTTACCCCATTTTGACAGATCGAGAGACAGCCCTGAAAGGTGACTTTCCCAGAGCCATGCCACAGCTAGTGGCAAAGCCCCCGGCTGCTTTGATCCTAGTTAGGGGTCCATCCCTATTCCCTCCCACCCCCAGAGTTGAGCCTTGGCCATCCATGGAGCCAGAAAGGGAGTCAGGGAGCCCGGCCCCAGGGCTGGGCTTGGTTGGGCTCAGTGTTCTTTTGCAGTTCACAAGCATTTGCTTAGAGCAGCACATTTGCTGTGATTGCTTTCTGTCAAGAAGTATAGCTGTAAGCAGAAGCGAGGCCATGGATGCAGAGCAGGCAGGTCCTAGGGCACTTACTGCCCCACCTCTGCACCCAGATCTGGGTCCCCAGCAGTGGCTGGACTTCAAGGCCAGATGCCACCAAGCACATAAGCATGACTCTTGCTGACCTTCTTGCCCCCAGCAAGATCCCCGCAGCCCAAAGTGGCTGCCGAAGGTGGCCCAGGATGGGTATCTCCTGCTGGACATCAGCATTCTTCTTCAGGCTGAGGCTTGGGTGGTAAGGAAATTCTTAACTGAAACCTCAGACTTTCCATAAGACTTTCCATGCAACCCAAAGGGTAACCCTAGGGGGCCACACTGGTCAGAACAGCATGCCCTATAATCCTCACCACATGGGTCCAGTGGGACCTTTCTTCCTGTAGCCCTTCCTCCTCTCAGCCTTCTGCCCCCCAAAGACTGATCTTCACACACATCATGTTCCTCTGGGCAGGGCCCAATTGCTCTTGGCACAGATTTCAGACCTCCATTCCTGGTATCAGAGGCTCTTTGAGGCTGGTTCCAACCTACCTGCCTTGCCTGGCTGTTCCCTTCTCAGGCCCCAGTTCTCTGATCTCCACCCTGCCTTCTGCTTCTACCTGCTCTCCCTCCTGTTTCCTCTTCATAGTCTATCCAAAGACAAGCCCCGACCTGAGCTCTATTTGCAAAGCCTCACTACCTGCACCAGCCTTCCATCATCTCCCTTTTTGACGCCTTGCTGGTCCCATAGCCCATGCTTTGCAAAAAAGCACCTGATTCTTGGGTGGTGGCATCTGCTTCCTTGGCAGTAGGTGTCAATTTTGTACCCTCGTCCAGTTAATTAAGAAAGGAGGCAAAATAAGCTACCACTTTCTCTTGAAGCAGGGTCTAAATAACTGGATTTAATCTATTAAGCTTTTGGAGTCTCAATATACTCCTAGGGCTGTGAGAGCGCCTCCCTCTCGTTGAGATGAATCCAGGGCCCATTGGGGGTTGACCAGTGAGGGAAAGAACCCTGAGCCAAGGTTGAGTTGAACCAGGTAGGTCAAGCTTCCTGCAAGGCTGTGTCTCTGGAGCTTGTCCTTGAACATGTACACCTCTCTCCAACCCGTGAAGATCCTGTCAGGGTGAGTGAGGCAGTAACCATGTGGCCTGGGCCTGTCTTACAGGGATTTGAAACTGGACAACATCCTTCTAGATGCTGAAGGCCACTGCAAGCTAGCCGACTTCGGGATGTGCAAGGAAGGGATTCTCAATGGTGTGACAACCACCACATTCTGTGGGACTCCTGACTACATAGCTCCTGAGGTAAGAACCGTGTGCAGAGGCACCACCTCCTCCTGGGGCCAGGGCTGAAGCAGAGGTCCAGTCCTGTGTGCTGAGGTCATCCAGTGGTGCTTGGAGAACATTCTAGAAAACCAAAATGGATTCCAGAACAGAGAAACAGGAAGATGGAAGGTTTGCTGGTTTCTCCGTAAGGATGTGGTAGTGTTGGGGTCAGGACGGTAAACTGAGAGTGACAGTCTCTTCAATGTCTGGACAAATCCTCCTTACTGAACATCACTCCCATCCTAGGCCAGAACCACCATTACACCTAAGATTGAGAGAAATGTGTTGGCTTGTATCCTTGTTTACATTTTTAATAATGATCAAAATAAACACCATCAAAACTGACAGCCATTAGCCTTGTTAGCCAGGAGTTGTTTGCTGTTTCCAGTGTGGAGGCATTTCTCCATAGTGGACATGCAGGGTGGAATAACAACAGGGAGTTATAAACAGAGATCAGAGATGTTCCTCTTTATCCTCACTGAATTATCTTGCGTGAAAGCTGTTGGGATAATTTGCTCATCATTAGGCACTTACCCTGCAACACCCCAGGTCAGTCTTGCCTAAGCCAGAAGATACCAAGCCATGTCCCTTCATAGCAGTTCAGTCAGATTGATCTTCATGGATGTAAGATTGGAACCAAGTTCCAGGCCCATTAAGCACTGTCCATGTGGAAAGGTTCATTTCCTGTAGGTGAGCATTGTGTGAACCCTGCTAGACACCAAGCATTATGAGGATAAAGAATTGATGAGACAAAGGTCCTTCTTCTCCAGGAATTTTTGTTCTGGGACAGTGACAGATAAGTGAACAAGAAATTGAGCCTAATAACATAATAGAGCAAGATGGCATCCTCAGGGACGTAGGAAGTCGTGAAACACCTGGAGGGTGAATTGGTTGTAAAGAATAAAGATTTTGTTTGGCTTTAAGGGGGTACAAAGATGAGATTCCTGAAAACCACAAGGAGAATCAGAAGAGGGCCTGGGTGAAGGAGGTTCAGTATCCCAAGGCTGTGAATATTTCCAAGTCTAGATCTAATCTGAATACTCCCAGAATCCAGCTCAGGGATCAAGCTCTGAAGTAATGGTTTGTTGAGTAGGTTAAAGAATGAATGAACCAGTGAATGAGAACTTGTGACATTTTAACATAACTGAAACTAGCCGGGTGTGGTGGCTCACACCTGTAACCCCAGCGCTCAGGAGACAGTGGTAGGAGGATTTCTGAGTTCGAGGCTGAGTTCCGGAACTAAAAAGAGAGAGCCTCTCTCAAAGAAAGAAAACAAAACATAACCGAAACTAAGGGATGAAAACATCTTGACTTTTTTCAGAAAAGTTACAAGTATAACAACACAAAGTTTCTTAGTGCTTGTAGTAATGAATGAGATTAGAATAAAGGACCAAGGAATGTGGGCTTGGTCTTACAGGATCTCTGGCCCGCTAAGGGTTCTCTTGGAGGAGGGTCCTCATCAGATCCCAGGAAGAGGGCAGGCCGCAAGAGTGCAGATACCAAAGCAGAAAGCAAGAGGCAGACAACTCAGAGTCTTCACACACCAGGCAACACATTTGGCCCCAAATAGGGCCTTGGAGTAGGGATGGTGAATTGTAATGGGTAAATTCTCTTTAGAGCTTGTAAATTCAGATCTTCTAAAAGATCTGAAAAGTAACTGTTTCCCTGGTTGACAGCATGGGGCAGTAGTCACAGACCCTGCCCAAGACAGATATTCATTTTGCAATAAACAACACACCCATTAGCTTTCGCCCAAGGAAGCCCTAGGGTCTGTCTATAGGGATGCACAGTCAGTCTTCTTTCCTGCTCTGCCCTTCATGCCAGTGTCCAGAATTGGCAGAATACCAGAAATGCCAACCCATCCCTGATCTGATGACAGGCAAGTGACAGCGGATACAGCCAGGCACTGCTCCCTTTATCAAAAGTTAGTGAGGAAATGGTGTGGAAGGTAGCTTCTAACATGCTTTGCCCAGAGCTGGGCCCACAGTGAACCTGGTTCGATCACTGTCCTCAGAGTTGGGTTATAATGTCAGGGCAGAAAGAACAGTCCTGAAGGGCGATGGCAGCAAGGCCTGACTGGACCAGAATGTGCCCTGGATGAGGTCAGGTGCCGTTTTGGCATATCAAGTTCATCATCTTTCCTATGGGAACCTTGGAGTCTGCCTTACCCATCTGGGCAAGCTGCACGGAGAACCTAATGAGATTACACATGGCAATGCCGCAAGAGGGATAAACTCTGTTCAAACAGGAGAGGCTGACCCTGAAACCGGAGCCATCTCTGAGGTACCAGCTTTGCCTGAGGATTCTCTACCCAGCAGTACCCTTGGCTGAACTCTCTTAATCCCCTCCTTGTTCTCCACCTCGGCCCCTGCTCACTAGGGAATGGCTGCCAGCCCCGGGCCACACCTGGCATCACCAAGCCCAACCCCTGCCCTAGTCTTCTACCCCAGCTCTGACCCACTCAGGGTGTTGCCTGCTGCACCAGGTACCCTCCCATGGTGTGCAAAGCCTTGCCCTTTCCGCCATTTCCCCTGCTACCAAGACAAGTCGGGAGCAAAGAATTAAGGCCAAGCCTGAAAGGACTTTTACAAAAGATGTTACTTGAAGCATTTGGGCTCTCGAGGGGCCAGGGTAGGGTGGGTGGGAGCATTCTGTAGTTTCCATAGCACCATTCAGTCTAAGCAAACACAGGCCACCTAGAGGGCGTCTCATCATGTCACAGAGTCACAGATCCCAGGATCCCACTATCCTAAAGCTAGATGGTGGCCCCGAGCCCAGGGGTTAGGGAGGACACCCAGTAAGATACCCACAATGGTGGGTACAAAAGGGCTGGAGACTAGCTGTCTCCAGTGTCAGGAGGAGTCAGGCACGGTGATGGGCTTGGAAGAATAATAGAACCCTTACACTAACCCCACTGCTTTAGTGATGCCCAAGGGAGATAGCGGGGCATTAAAAAAAACTCCTAATATTCAGTAATATGTGTGACGGGCCTGCAGGGTCTTAGGATGTCACAGGACAAGAGAAAGAGCTGGTGGAATCTGGGAAAGCATTCTGAAGGAAGACAGGGTGTGGTCCAGACTGATGTGAACACATGATGAGCCAGCATGGGTGCTAGATCTTTTAATACTGAGGAAGGAACCAGTTTTGGCTTTTGAACAGAGCAGAGCTGCTCTTTAGGATAGTGGGTCCACATCTCTGCCAATACAGATATGGGGCACTAACTAACCCCGGGACCTACAGAGCCAAAGTACTAACCAAATAGGTTACCAGCCCCTCGGAATATAGAGCTGAGTGGGTTTTTCCTCACATTCTTTAGTTTCCCAAACTATGCATGTTTTCAAAGGCTTCTGTCTAAATCTTTCTATTTATTCCCAAGCATTTGGAAATATCCTTTAGAAGGATATTTAACAACAGTCAAACATGCATTTAATCTAAGTGACTTTGGCTCTGTGCATTTGGACAGAGAAGAAAAAGAGAGACAGAGCATTAGTAAGACCAGTAACCACTGTCAAAGACAAAATGTGGCAGACACCCTAGGAGATGGTATGATTCTGGCCATGAGAAGAATGTGCACTCAGGAGATGGACCTCGAAGAAGAGGAAGGGGTTGGGGTCTGTTAAAACACAGCCCTCAATGAGGGGTTCATGACTTTCACGGGATTCGTAGGGCCAATTTCTTGGAATACACAAGAGCACAGCAGTCCTTGAGTAGAACACAAATAGGTCAGGGAAACTTCTTTTCCATCATTTCCTTCCCAGGAGCACAGGGCTTGGGTCAATTTGGCATCGTCATCATTTAAGGAAGATGGTGGCTCTAGTCACCTTTCACTCTGGCAGTGAGCACGCTGTGGCTACCTGTGAGATATGAGACCAAAACTTACACCAGCTTCTTGCTCCCTTGACTGCTTCTTGCTCACTTGACCCTGGTTTTAGTGTCAAAATATGCAGTCTTTTTAATGTGGTTCTGAATCCAATCAGGAACCTCTCCAGTACTCAGAGAAAGAAAAAAATCTGTTTGATAGACTGTCAATTTTGACTTTGGAGGGATGGTAGTTGCTTCCCACAAAGAGTCTCCAAACTCACTTCTCACAGGACGAGTTGATTTCACCCTCCTTACCGCAGTAACACAGAGCTCTGGTCCCTAGGGGAGCAGCTTAGAAAAAGAAATCAAGCATTCGGGCAGGGGTGTTGCTGGCGGCCGAGCTTCCGTGGGCCTTGATGTTGCCTGTTTTCCAAACAGATCCTGCAGGAGCTGGAATATGGTCCCTCCGTTGACTGGTGGGCCCTGGGGGTGCTGATGTACGAGATGATGGCTGGACAGCCCCCCTTTGAGGCCGACAATGAGGACGACCTGTTTGAATCCATCCTCCATGATGATGTACTCTACCCTGTGTGGCTCAGCAAGGAGGCTGTCAGCATCCTGAAAGCCGTGAGTCACCGCCCCTACCTGGAGCTTTGTTCCCTGTAGTGCACATGCTCTCTCTCTCTCTCTCTCTCTCCCTCTCTGCCCTCTCGCTCTCTATTTCTCTCTCCCCCTCCTCCTCCCCCTTCCCCACTGTTTTACCCCTTGAAAACTCAGAACTTGCTGCCTTCCCTTACTCTGCTTTGTTTATCCCCAGCAACATTTTTTTTCTTTCAACATCCTGTGCAAGTCATCTATTGTGTTCCTACCCGTTTCCTTGCAAATGAAAGTAGCTCCCGAAGACAGGAACATTGTCATCTTGCTTCACGGAGGAAGCCCTGGTGGCTGAGAGTCTGGCACGTGTGGGTCTGCTAGGACATTTGCAGCAGCATGGATGCCCAGAGCGCCTCAGTCCTGAGCACTTCTCACCAAAGATGCAGTTAAAGGGCCCCAGGAGCAAGGTGTGATGGCTCATGTGACCTGGACATGGCGCAGAGTGCTCAGGACAGCCATACCTGTCTCAGTGTGACAACTCCTTGGGTACAGCCATTACTCCCTGGTAGTGGGGACGGACATCTTCACAGTCCTGGCCTCGAAAGAAACTCTAAAACCTAGACCCATATGTAAAATCTCCTGTAGGGCAAATGATTATGACGAGTTCAGTCAGAAAGACTCGTCGTTGATCTCAGCCTTTCCTGGTCCCTTGTTGGCATCACTCATCAGCATGTGGGTGGCCCCTAAGGAGACGGATTCCAACCACTGCCTGACTCTCCCCCAGGGCTGAGCCCTGAGCCCTCCACCTCCAGCCCCGTTCCCTGCCTCCCCTACGCTCTGTCAGCCTGGCACTCTCACCTCTCAATACCGTGCTCTGGCGTCAGTCAGCCCTGCAGCTCAGGGCACCTCCACTGTGCTGTCCAGAGACACCCCATTCACTGCACCCCAAAACCGAGCTCATAGTCATCCTATCAAATCTGCTCCAAAGCTCCCAAATCACTCCCAAGGGCGTACCCCTTGACCCCTTCCTCTCCCTTCACATTTAGTCAATCACACAGTCCATCCTTCCTCCTAAAATGTACCCTTCTGATTGCTTTTCTCTACCTTCCTGCTTCCACTACCCCACATGAGCTGTGCTGTCTCCCTTGGGAACCACAGGCTCTCCTTGGGGGGCCCCTCTGGCCTTCTCGTCATTTCTCTACTTTGAGTACCTTCTGCCTCATGCCCTCTTTGAAACTCAGCCACTACTGTACCCTGCGTTCAGAGAAAGGCTCGTACCTTCAGTGTGGCCCCATCTCCCACTCACTGCTCCCTCACTGGCCAGGCCACCGCACTGACCTGTGCACAAGCGCTCCCCGACTGCTCGCTGCCTTCCCCTCTGCCTGGTCCTTCTCGTGCCTCCTTCCAGGACCAGCCTCATCGCTTCCTCGGGGAACCTTTGCCAGCTTCCTTGGAGAACCTTTGCCAGTGCCCAGAGGGACACCTCCCTGTCACAGGCTCATGGACTGCTGTGTTTCTGCTGTGTTCACTCAGCCTGCATTATTCACTTCCCTGTCTCTGGGACAAAATACCCAAACCCACTACATAAAGGAAGAGAGGCTTATTTTTGGCTCAGTTTCCATGTGTGCAGTCCTTGGTCTTCTGGGTTCAGATCCTCTGCCCTTTCCAAGACAGAAAGCGTTTGGCAGAAGAAGCACCACTGCCCAACACAGGGCAGTCAGGAAGCAGGGAGAGGAGGGAGGAACCCGGGACAAGAATACACCCTTGAAGGTCAGGGCCCAGCGAGCCACTTCCAACCACCCCTCACCTCCTAACAGCACTGTCAGCTGTCCACTCGTCAATGGACCAACCTGCGGATGATCATACGCACCCACAATGCAGGCACCTTCAGAAGCCCCACTTCTGAACACATGAGACTTTTAGGGGACATTGTAGATGTAAGCCATCTTGCATCCCCATCTCAGTTCATTGTTTTGGGGAGAATTATGGGCACCTTTCCAGCTCCCTTACTCTTAGGCATGCTCTAGAAGGGCGAAAAGCATCTCTCCCATCTCCACAATGTCCCATTCCTCATCACATAGCTCCGGGCCTGTCATGGTCCTGGGAAGGAGATGGGCTGTCACTATCCAAAAGTGGCCCTATGGCCTGACGCTCTCCAGCACCTCCATGTTGATTTCCCTCTAAAAGAGCTGGGTCTGGGCTGGGAGGGGCACCCTACACCATCCATGCGAGAAGACTCTGCCTTAGGGGGCTGAGTCACCCAACTTTTCACACTGAATTCTTTTCTCCTAATTCATGTGTTAAGACTTTACTTATTTCAATATTTTCTTGCTTATTTGGATAAGTTGAATGTTTGTTTGCTTGTTTGTCAGGATCTCACTATGTAGTTCAAGCTGGGTTTTAACTCACAATGTAGCCCATGCTGGCTTCAAACTTGTGGCAACCATCCTGCCTCAGCCTCCCCAGTGCTGGGGTTATAGGACTGTGCTACCATATCCCGCTCATGTGGTCTTTAAAAGAAGAAAAACTAAAAAAGGCCTCCATAAAACGTTCTGTATCCTATGCTTGTTTTTATCTGTTCATTTCCTATATTCTCAAGCCCATAGGTAACTTACAGGTTTTTTATATCTTCCAGAACTTCTTTAGGCATGTGAGCAGTACAGATGCTAATTGCTATTTTTAAGAATGTTAGAAGACTACATATGTCTTGTTTCCTCTAGCTGGAGGATCTCACTAGTCAGATGCCCCTTGGGTCTGACTCTCCTTCCACTCTGCAGCCGTGACTGGGGACAGCTGCCACTGGGCCACCCAGAGGGCTGTCACTGGATGATTGTCAGGGCTAGATACAGGAACTTTCTCCTGCTGCATTTCCCAGAGCCCCATCTGGGATCAGGAATAGCCTGTAGGACCAGAGGAGCCAAGGAGCCACATCTAGCCACACTGGCCACTGCTGTGTCCCAACACCAGCCCAGTCACTGTCCTGGGTCCCCTGCGGACCCAGAGCTGTAGCTCCCACTGGGGGACATCTTGCCCCCGCCACACACACACTCATTCTGCAATGTCTCAAAGATGTTTTCCTTGACACAGCTTGGCACAGGAAAGGGTTGTTACTAGCATACAAAGTGTAGAAGCCAAGAAAGTTGCCACATAGCCCCCAATGCACAGGGCGGTTCCCACAGCCGAGTGTCTGATCCAAATGAGAGTAGCACTGAGATTGAGAAACTCAGACCTGAGAGGTCAAGTTGTGTTAACTGATTTGTGTCTGTGAGAAGGTGTAGCAGCTCAGGGGAGCTTCCCAAGATGTTCCTCCCCACCAGATACACCCAGCACTCCACCCCAGGAGAGGGAAGCAGGAAGAGCCGAGGAAGTGAGGGGAGTCTTCTCTTCCCTTGGCCTTGGGACACTCTACTTCCTCACATTGTCTCTTGATCTTAGAACCAGAACAGATTTTCTGTGACTCTGGCCATGAGCTGCCCCTGAGGGTCAGGCTGGGTGGCACTGAAGTCTCTAGAAGTCTGTTTACATTGAAGAATTTTGCAGTGTACAACCTACGCAACAGTACATGGCCATCCTGCTGCCTGTCTTCATCAGCCTGCGCCCCTCAGACCCAGCCTTCAGCCTCCTACTCGGTCATTACACTTTACTGAGTGCATAATAAGAGGCTGACACTGAGCCGGGTGCTCGGCAGGGAAGCCTGAGTTCTAAATCCTAGGGCTCACTAAGAGAAAGAGGTACTTAGATAAATTATGATTTATATAGACAAGAAACGTGGGGTCCAGGGTATCGAGAGAGGAGAGGATCTAGGGAAGCTTCACAGAGGAGGCAGCATTTTGACTGGTTCGTAGAGAACCCAGGGGCCAGCGAGATAGACAAGGTTGCAGCTGCAAAGGTCCCATGAGGCAGCCTGAGAAGTACAACCCGTCGGGGTGTTGGAGACGGGGTGACCTCGCTGGTGGGGAGTTCGGAAGAGGAATGGCATTGCGCCCATTACAGTTCGAGCCTCGAGGTCCGCCCCTCCCCCTCCCCTGGCACTTAGCCCTTTCAGCCTGTGAAATGCCTATTTTGTCTCTAACACACCTGCGCACACATGGATGTGCACGTGCACACGTACCTGCGTGCACGACATACACAGGCCTGTATTCCCAGTAGCCGTCAGAAGCACTCCCACCCGGGCGCCTTTTAGTTGAAGTTACATTGGTCTCAGCAGCAGGACTGACTCACTGAACTCCCCTGGGTGAGGGGGAGCCACAAGACAGCACCGAATTGGACACAGCATGCCAGTGTGGTTTGACTAAAAAGTGAGGAGGGGCGTTCAGGAAGACGGGAGGAAGTACACTGACTCTGCCTGCTTGTGCATGACTTATCTTCCTCACCTCAGATGGACTTACCCTCTCACTGTGAGTGTCACATCGTGACAGCTTAGAAATCTGAGAGGATCCAAGAGTTAGTAAGAGCCTGGCATCTTATTCTCCGCTAGGGACCTTGCTAGATCTGTGATGCGGCCCAATTTAATTAACCTCTCTGTGCCTCAAGTTCCAAGAGCTGATTGGTTGAGAAAGCAGTAAGTGAAGACCTCCATTAGTGTTAGAATACTCACCGCACCTGGGTAGACGCTAGCACCCTGAGAAGTGAGGCCCCCACAGAGCAGAAGCAGCCCTGGGAGGTGACCAGCGACACTGCCGGGCTGACTTCCATCTGTCACCTGTGGGTGACTCTGTGCTATGTCCTCATCCCGTAGTTCATGACCAAGAACCCACACAAGCGCCTGGGCTGTGTGGCCGCACAGAACGGTGAGGACGCCATCAAGCAGCACCCGTTTTTCAAGGAGATCGACTGGGTGCTCCTGGAGCAGAAGAAGATCAAGCCGCCCTTCAAGCCGAGAATTGTAAGTCAAGCCCCGAGCCCCGGCGCCTGCCCCGCGGGTCGGGCCAGCCCCTTCTTCTCACTGCATGTGCCTGCGCAGTGGGATATATTTCATGGCCCAGATGACAGTAGCCAGAGGTGGTGAAGACGCCCCGGGGCTGGTCTGTTAGGCAGGGTGTTGACTGAAAACGTTCCCAGTAGCAGTAGCCAGAGAGACATCTTAGGCGCCGACAGACAAGCGCCTCTTCCTTCAGTCCAAATTTACTTCCTCTGGATCCAACAATCCCAAGTGGTACTAGACTTCCCTGTCCGGGGGAGATGTACGATTTCCTGATAAATAAACGAGGCTGTTCTGAAAAGAGCCCATTTGAAGGAAAATACTAACTTACTATGGGTCCTGGTTATCATGAGGCATTGGTGTGAAGCGTGAGGTTGGGGCTCTGTCTGTCCAGGGGTGGTCTCTCCCAGAAGAGGCCACTTCTCTGGGCTGTTTCAGAGCCTTCTGCACTCAGACGCAGGCATAGGTGGCGCCTGGCCCCAGTGGGGGTGGGATGTGTATTTGAAGTTCAGAGGTTGGAGGGGAACTTGTCTCAGAAAACAGCGACCCTATCTTGGCAGTACCCCCCTTCTGCAGTGGGAGGGTCCGGCAGTGCGCTTCAGGGTGGAAGGAAGTGGGCCGAGGGATCTTAATTCTTAATGTTGTAGCCCAGTGAAACCATTAGCCATCCAGATGGAGAATGTTGAGAGCCAGCTGGGCATCTGAACCAAAGACTATGACATAAGAGATGACTGGGCAGGAGCCCAGAACTATGAGGCTGGGGTCCCGGGGAAGGAGGCCCCAGGATCATCCAGTTACCCACACTTTGTCAGAGGGCTCCCCCCACCCCCGTGCCACTGAGTATGGAAAATGTGCTCTGTGGATCGTAGAGAAGCATCCCATTCCACTTGAGGAGCCATTGTCAATAGTGCTATGGTTCCTAGGTGCGCTCCGTGAAAGGGACCCTCGCTGACGGGCACAGTTGAGCCTAGAACAGAGGCCACACCTGGGTGCTCAACCCTGTCATCGCTCTTCATGTGTGTGCTCCTTCGGTTTGCATGGCTTTTGTGGGGAGCGCACAGCTTGGGACAGGCCAGAACCAGTTCATCTTTTTCTGTTAGCCTCTCCTGTACCCTGGCCTAACCACAGCCCTGGGCCAGGTCCGTGCCATGGGCTTGAGGGTGCAGGAGAGGCTGGGGCACAAGCTCCTTGGGATGACTCCTCCCTCTGCACTGCATGTGCCACCCTATCTGATAGGTGGGAGCACCCATGGGTGGTCATCGAGGACAAGATTAACTAAGCTCCCAGCAGAATGGGAGAGTCGCTCACCAGAGGCCTAGCAGAGAAGGGGGAACAGTTCAAAGGTCAGACCTGAGGATGAATATATATTAGATTTAGTCTAAGTTAGTCATCCCCAAGAAAAATAGAAAGTAGACCTAGGTGAAGAGTTCAGGACCAACAGCAGAAACTCAGGATGACATCAGAAACAGCAGATGTAAGTACCCGTCTACAGTGGCTTCAGTGACCCTCTTACTCTCTAGGTCAGTAGCCACTGTACCCAGGCTCAGAGAGCACCAGATTCGGCTAAGCCAGTCAGGGATAGAGGAGCAGCCCCTCTGCAGGTGGAGAGTGGAGAGGTCTGGAGCCGGGGCGGCGACGGTGTGAGGGGAGCAGTGCCGGTGTGGGAGTCTCAGAGAGGCCTCTGAGAGGAGGGAGGGAAGAGCTTTAGCTCTTCAGTCCAAAGGGCATTTTAAAGTAGGGATTGGGAGAGGCTAGTCTCTCCCCGAGAGTAATAGGTGACAGGACCTTGACAGGACCTTGATGTCAGGGCCATCTTCTCGGTGCTCTTACGCAGCCCCAGTGGAGAGGCACACACTGAGATTCAGGCACCGCCGAGAGACTTCTGCCTCCAAAGCCTTCCCAAGGGCCCAGCAGCCCCAGGAGTTCCTCACAGGGATTTCCTTAGAGTGAGACACGCGCACAGTGAGGGTGCAGACCTCTCAGGAGTCACACTGGTGTCCAGCCTCCTCCATGACGGGAGGGAGGGGAGTGAGAGGAGGGCAGTGAGGGGCAGGTATGTGGGACTGTGAGCACGAGGCTTGGGCAGAACACGACATAGGAGAGAGGCTCCGGAGTGAGGGAAGAACTGAGAGAAGGCCTGCCCCTCACCTGCCCACCATTGTGCAGGCTCTGCCCTGCCTCACACAGCCAGGAAGTTTCTTCCAGCTGTCCCTGATCCCTTGTGGAGGGACTTCTGTGGGGAGCGATCTGAGGGCCCTGGGAACCAGCAGGAGGAAGTAATTCCCCAGGCAGGCATCCCAGAGCACAAGCCACCAGGACTTTGGAGAGCATGGCAAAGAGAAAGGACGGTCCCAGCCCAATACTCATAGTGGTCAGTTCCTAAAGATGGCACTCACATTGCCAGGGGAACCATCTTCCTGTGTTTCCACTCGGCCCGAGATCTCAGGTTATCCTCCCTTTGGGGTGTGAGGGACTCCAAGAAGAGGGCGTTGTTAAGCTGGTGTGATTTCAGCTGGAGGAGAATTTGATACTGAGCAGCAGAGGGCATGAGAGGTTGTGCTGGGGCATGTCTGGTCACACTGGGCGGACGCACATGGGTTCTCACAGAGCACTCAGCGCAGGTCCTCAGAGCCTTGTTCAGTCTCCTTGAATTCCTGATCATGTGTCTGTCCCTTGGACCTGAGGTTTCTCTCAAGAGAAAATGTAAGTTAGAAAAGAGTAGCTTGCAGCTAGCTAGCTGTCAGAAGTCTGTCCTGACTGTGGCCTTTTTTGAAACAAGGAGTTGGCGTCAGCCTATGTCACCTGTGGGCTGGGGTTTGGCAAAAACAGATGTGAAGTTGATTTAAGCTACTCAGTGACTCAGAAAGCCCCGCGGGGCCAGTGTGGAAACTCACACCAGGTTTATACAAGCCCTTGCCCCCCCAACTCAGATGGTGCTGGGCGTGTGCCCAGCTCAGATGCCACAGTGAGGACACTTCTGTGCTCCATGAGCAGGTGCAGCCTTGCTGCAGGCAGAGTGGACTGCCACCCACAAGAGGTCACTGGGGAGACACAGGGACTAAGGCAGGCCCGCAAAAAGCGTCCTGCTCCTGGGACAGAAACTCCATGTCAAGCCTGGGTTTCCACGGGCTGGAACTCGAGTTCAACCCTCTTACCCTCCTAGGAGAGCTGGGGAAAAAAGGGTTTTATTACAGAGGGAAATGTAAGCTAGCTTGGAGCCCAGCCCTGGCAGGAACAGCGAGGGATGGGGTGAGGTTCTGGCCTTGTGGGCCTCAAGGGACAGACTCCAAGTCAAAGGAAAGATAGTGCAAGAGAAAGATCACATCTATGAGGAGACATTCCCATCCCCCGGTAGTTGGAGGTGGTTGGCCACGTGTTTAAAGAAATCAGGAAGTCAGGTATACAAGCGTCTAAAGACTGAGCATCCCCAGGCTGATGTGGCCGAAGGCTCAGCCTGGGAGGCAGTTGTTTTCCCTAATTGGAGCTGGTTCCAGAGCCATGCCCCTGTGACCTCACACCAGGATGCCACTGTCCCCCAAAACCTACTCAGTGGATACTTACCAGCTGCTCAGCCACCTGCACAGCACCTGATGAGGGGATATGCTGTCAGTCTTACTCAGGAAGGAATTGCTGTTAACAGGTGGTGTGTTCAGTGCTCGAAGTGAGGCCGGAGTGGTCAGACCTGCCAGTCTTGGACTTAAAAAGGCCAAGTCGCAGCAGCGTGCTTTTCCAGAGCCCCTGGCCCTACCCTTCCCACGCAGATGCACACAGACCTCGCCCTCCCCAGGACAGGTCCCAGGCCTGCTGCCCACCCTCTCTACAGGAAGCTCCTTTTTCCTCTAAGGGACAGACTCCACTGATCCTGTGCAAGGGATGTACCATCAATACCGAGCCAAAAGTTTGGTGCCAACATCTACTTGAATTAGTGTTGTGGGGCTGGCTGGTTTTGGAACAAGAGTGCACAGAGGGAGACCTTTAAGGGTATCACCCAGCAGGGGACAGGTGTAGGAAAGCCAGCCAGGCTGGTTCCTAAGCCTTTGATGCCAGAAAAAAAATGTCCACATGTAAAATCCACTGGTGTATCTGCTAGGGATTGTCTTCTGAGGTGGTGGCATTATGTCACACTGGTGAAGAAGCATATGCAGCTCTTGTGCTGTTGGTCGCTTACCCTCTTTCGGGAGACAGGGACAGCCTGACATGTTTGGTTGAAGGGGTCATCGGACCTTGCAGGTCTTGGGGATATCCAGCTTGCTTCTGGCTTCCCTCTCCGATACCCATTCCTTGCCCCTCAGAGCGTAGACTGTGAGACTAAGGCTTTCAGGGCATCAGTGCTGGAGTGGGGTCACAGTATAGGAGGGACAGCTCTGCCCCTCAAAGACCAAGCTGTCCTCGGTGAGCACCAGAGCCATGAGGGAAATGCTGGCCGAGTAAACTTCTTTTGTGTACGTGTTCTCTCTTTTCAAGTTTGCTTCTGTGTGAATGTCCCTCTCTAAGGTAAGGCCTCCAGAGTGGGGCGTCTCTCCAGGTAGGTGAGCCCACAGGCCCGGTGACATAGAAGCTCCTTTCAACCTCATGATCGTCTCCATCCAGCCATCCATGCTGCATGGCAGGACCCCGAGGGAGGCCCCTCCTGCATGCTCCTGCATGACCGGGCTGTGCTGAGAGAAAACCTGGGAAGTGGGCTCCGACCCTCCTACCCTCCCTTACTGAGTGGCCCGAGGAGGAGCCCAGCTGAGCCGGCAGCCCCTTCCCGAAGCCAGCTCAGCTGCCAGGGACCACGAGAGCCTGAGGCCAGAGGACCATTAGATGCCATTCTCATCCTCCATCCTGCAGGAGCAGGAGCAGGGTGCCCAGGACACCCCCATGCCGTAGTGAGAGGAGCTCTCATACTGCCAGGGGCCATAGGCTCCATCTCAGTTATTTGTCTCCCAGGGCTGGGAAGGCCCAAAGCCTGATCTTAGGAATTGGCATAGGTGATGGTATGGCCCAGAGGACAGGGGACTGGCTGTGACTCCAGGGAGAGTCACGTCGGAGTAAGATGGCTGTCACAGGGCACCCGTGGGATCTTGAGGGTTCATCTCCAACCTGGGCCTCTGGCCTCCTTACCTGTGAAATGGGCTGAGAGCACTTCCCTCACAAAGCGATAAACAGTGAAGAACAGACCTGAGAAAGATGCTTGGTACCCTGTACCTACCCAGGAAACTGTAGAGCCCCCTCCACCTTGGCCACCCCTTCCTGAGCCCACACAAGCCTCTCCTTCTCGTCCGAGGACTCTTAAGACCCAGAGCTCAGGTCACAGCAGCCATGTGATATTTGTAGGCTGGACTTTGGCCCCAACTCAGGCAGGTTCCAGTTGGACCTCCTGGGTTCTTACAGCAATCAGCACAGTGCACACTGAGCGCTTAGGATCCCAAGAAGCCATCCAGAGTCTGAGGCCAGGGTAAACCGACAGGGGCCTCACCCCTGCTCCAGAGGGCTAGAGGTTAGGCATCTGGATGAGGAGGTAGCATATACGTAAGAGGAAAGAAAGTCCTATGGAGACTGAAAGAAACAGGACCCAGAATTCTGCAGAGTCTGCATGGCCTAACCTTCCATGACCCTGGGGCCAAGCTGGGGGGACCTAGAAAGAGTCCCAGCAAAAGCCAGCTCACCCCAGGTGCCTGGACCCAGCCTTTACCCCCAGGCTCAGTCGCCCCCTTTTATTCTATAGAGTACTCAGCACCATTGCTTACCCTCACTCCCTCCTCAGCAGTGTTTTGCTGAACAAGCTGTTCGGTCCCCAGCCCTATGACAATTGTGGTCATCTGTGAGATGCCACACCAGGACAGTAGGTTCCCACATCCCACTAAGCTAAACAGCTACACTGGGGCATCTTGGACTCTGCACAAGAGATTCCGCCATCTAAAGATTGTTCCTTAACAAGAATGTCCCTGAGGCCTGAGAAGGGGGACCTGCCACTACATCATGTTAGTCCCTCCCTCACCCCACCATCCTCTCCAGGGAGAGCTCAGCCCTGCCTGGGCTGTCGGGCTTGGTCGGTCATCCCTGTATGCTCCTTAGTTTCCCTTCATGACTAACTGGTTGATAGGTTGGCCTCTGCCTTCATGGTGTTTATTGGACATCTCCTCTTAGCCGTGCTGAAACTTGAAGCATCACACCCAACCTACCTGGGAGCTCCCAGGAGGATTTGCTGTGCTATGTGTGACAAAAGAGGAGAGAAGTCAAGAGGGTTTCCTTGGGGAGCCAAATCCACAAAGAAAAGTGATGGGAGGGGTTAGGAAGAGAAGAGCACCCAGAGAAAGACCTTGCGATGTATTTGGTGCTTTCTTTGCAGCCCTTAAGGGAAGGTTGGCAAAAGCAGGGAAAGAAGCCCTGCTAGACCCTACGGACACCACCTTCTAAAGCTGAAGGGGTGGAGAAAACTCTGTACTGTGAACTATTCAAGGACTAATGGGAAGTAGGACAAATTCCAGAAACGTCACTCACACAGACACTTACTAGGAAGAGGAGTTTTGAACCTTGCCTCTTACTGTTGGGGAGAGAGGATAAGAGTGGCGTGAAGCTGGCCTCAGCAGACAGGCTGGGAGTGAGGGTCTCCGTGGTCCCAGGCAATTCACTGCTCACCTTTGGACTTGCAGAAGGTCCCCTTCCAGTGAGGTCTTGTTGCTAGAGGAGCAGCGCCCTCCTGCAGTGTCACAGACAAAAGAAAGGTCCTGCAGCCAGGAGGGCAGGAGCACGCACACATACCTGGAGGCTGGAGCAGGCGCATCAGAGTAGGAGAAAGAACTCACACTTTCCCCAAGCAGGGCTCCATCCACCACCCCACAAGCCTGAACACCTCCATGTGCTCTTTGGAGAGCAAAGGCACATTCTACACACAAGGGGTCCCCAGCCCACACCCACCTCCAGGGCCCATCTATCATGGCAGAGAGAAACTCCTGAGAATCCAATTTTGCATTTCGAGACCAGTGCCCGCTGCTTCCTTTGCCTGTGCTGGGGAAGGAGGCAGTAGTGGAATTAGATTTAGACTAAGCTTAACGTGACACTTCAAGCTTGTGAAAGTTTGTTGTAGTTCTACATGGTCCTCTGTCTCTTCAAAGCGAGATGATCTGGCTGCATGAACACAGGCTGTCTTCTCTCCATGTCTGCCTAGCTACTCTTTTCTGGGACGTGCTCCACTTTAAAAGTTTTTTTTTTTTTTTCCTGGAGCACAGAGCAGGGATGTCCATAGAATATTGAGGGTGTGTGAGCCCAGCCAGGCATAGAGGAGGGTTGACAGTGTCAGGGCTGGTGACTCCCCCTCAGTAGGGTTGGGAAGATGAGCCCTGGAGAGTGAGGCTTTACCAGGTGAGATGACCTAGAAAGGACATCAGACCTTGCCTCAGTACTTGGGCTAGCATCTCTGCTCGTGTTTGGCAGCAAAAGAATTTGCAGTCTTCCTAGGGAGGCATGACAGATGTGGACCACAGGTACCTGGGGTGTGTAGGTGTTCCACCAGGTGATTCGCAATACAGCCACCCCGAAACAGAGGACTCCAGAATGTCGTGCCCACCCTGGAAGCTAAACAGTAAATGCTTCCAAGCGCTGGGTACTAGGCCCCCTGGGTATTCTCTGTGCTGCCCAAGCCAGTCCTAGGAACACTGACTCCCTTTCTATAAAATGAACAACTTAAATAATCCTCAAGGTTCCTTCTAGCCCCTACTCTTCCATGTAAACGTGCTTTATAAGGACAGGAACTTATGGGATTTTAAAACCAATTTTAGTGCAATAAAATTTATGCCAGCTACAATATACCCATTTAAAATATATAACTTTTCTGTTTTGTTTTGTGGTGGTACTGTTTGTACCACTGAGCTACACCCTCTTTCCCTAACACGTATCAGTGTATCCACCCCCAAGCTGAATACAAAGAGCATCTCTGTCTTCCCTAAAAGGTCCCCACTACCCTGATCCCCAGACAGTCCTCATCTATCACTAGTGATTAGATTTGGGTTTTTTCTAGAATTTCACATACATGAAGCCACATATTATTTTTTTGTGTCTGGCCTCTTTCATTCTCTCAGTATCATGTTTTTGAAAAGTGGGACTTTTCTAGAAAATTCGGTCATTTATCAAAGTAGAGAAAACTCCCTCCTAAACCCTGTGTGCTCATCCCCCAAGGTCAGCAGTTGGCACCACGTGGTTGCCCTGTCAAGCAGGGGGGCTCACCTGACTCAGTTGCAGGTACCTGCCTAGCACGTGGTTCCCTTCCTGGCATACAGCAGGTGTTAAACTGTATGAGTGGATAAATGAACTGTTTGTCTAGAGAGTGTCTATCTCTAAATTCTCTTCTCTCCTTTTATGGTCCCAGACTGATTCCAGTGTATGCCTGGAAATCTGGGGCACCTAGATCTGCATTAGGAAACCTGAAATCACTGTTGAACGGTGAGAGAAGATAGGTGACTTCATCTTGACACACGAGGTGCATATTCAAATGTTTGCAATTCCTGTTTTAAAGTAGGCAGGCGGCACAATAATAAATCCCAGGCCAGGGGAGCTGATCTGTATCTAGAACATTTTCATAAATAAGGCAAAGCGGGAGATTGGCTAGTAGAAGAACATGACATTTGCCTGGAACATCTTGGAAATGTCTCCTTTGGCTACCAACAGTATCCCAGGACTAGCTAGACCCTAACAGCTATAACAATGACACTGCTTAAAAAGTGGATTCTAAGTATAGAGGGGCTGTGCCAAAGCAGAATGAGGCAGGGTGGCCACCATGCGCCGGCCTGGAGCACTTAGGCTCCCCGTGCCCCTGGCCTGGATCCCCACTCTGCACTTCCAGCTGCTCAGCAAGACCAGGCCCCGGGCAAGCCGCAGCAGGCACAAACTACCTTCTTCTCCTCGGACTCTGTTTCTGGATTTCCATATCATGTTTTCTACATCATATTTGGTCTCTTGGCCCTCCTGAGATGTTGGCCCTATTTTAGGGTTCATCTAGCCCAGGTTGTCAAATCACTTCAGTGAGCCAGGGGCAGAAAACAAAACAAAACAAAATGAATGAAGCATAGAATAGAAGAGGAGAGGTTGGAACGAGACGGGATACGATTCTAGGATAGAACACAGAACTCTCCTCAGGAAGTGAAATAGAGCTCACTGTTTGCTTGGGGCGCTGCTATTGGTTACTGCGCACTAGCTTGCACATGAAATATATTTCTGCCTTTTGGCCATAATACAGCATTTCTAAAAGCTAAGCTCTGCTGCGTCCCTGATGTCTAAGAAACGCCTCATTGGCTTCATGGGGATGGTGGCCTCATGAACTGTAGGGTGTACGGAGCCAAAACCCAATCGTTTGTTTTTAATGCAGCAGCGCCGCTGGCAGCAGCCACTTACCTGGAAGCCTGTTCTGGGCAGAGTGCTTCATTCCTGCTCCACTGGTGCCTCCCAACAGCTTGTGGTGGAGGCAAGATGGCACATGCCAGGGAGCCCAGCCTCCGGGTCAGAAAAGCTGAGCTCAAGTCCTGACTCTGCCTCTGCCTGGCATGGATGCACTGTGTAACACCTTCGAGCCAAGTTCTCGCCTTCCCAACAGTGGGGAGTGGCGGAATTGGTATGCCCCAGGGTGGGCTGTGATGTGAGTCAGGCCTCCAGCGACTGCGTGCAGCACTAGCACCCGGCCAGGACTCTAGTAGGAACTTCACTGTTTTTCCACATGAAAAAACTGAGCCTGTCCCTGGCCTGTTGCTGGGTGGGAACCCGAAGTGGATGCCACATGAAGCTCACCAAGGGGAGAGGACAGGTACTAGCTGAGACATCATTCAGACCAGTCTCCAGAAGTGCCAGAAAAGAAGAGCGCGGGGATGAGGGAGGCCGAGGTGTGGGAAAGGACCTCATTGTCCTGGAGAAGAATCTCCCTTCCCTTCCCACACAGCTGCACCAGACCATTTCTCGTGGCAGGTTTCAGAACTGGTCTGCAGCACTGAAGAAGGGAATGAACCCACTCTGGCTCTCATTTCTGCTTTTGGAGGGCGGCGGGCTCAACTGCAAGGAGAAAACCTAGTGCTCTCTGCTGGTCTGTAGGGATGGCACAGGGCCAGTCAACTACAGCGGAGCTGGCAAGGCCAGGCTGGTCTGGTGCTGCTAGTGACAGAAGCTGAAATGGTGCCAACTCATTGGCTACCTAGACACACCTGTGGCCACTTAGGAATTCTGTATTGGGTAGATCAGCATGTACTGTACAAACTGTACAGACTCATCTGTGCTCATGGGGCCCCAGATGACCCTTAGCTGCAATGTATGCCTCGTGTGTTTGTTAGTAGACTTTAGAAGCAGTCAGTCAGAGCTGGAGTGTGTCTGTGTGCAGACCAGGGCTAGGCTCAAAGGGAGGGGCCCCATCCTTTGAAACCACCCAGCATGCTGCATTCCTCAAGAAGAATGGGGGAAAGATGGCCCTGGAGCTAAGACATTTGGTTTACTTGCTCTCTGGAGCTGGGTGTAGTGTGCACAACTGTAATCCCAGCTCCTCCAGAGTGTAAGGCAAGAGGGTCACAAGTTCAATGTCAGCCTGGACAACTTTGTGAGAAACTGTCTCAAAGTAAAAATTTTAAAGGGTCCAGGCTCAGTGGTGGAGTGCTTGCCTGGCATGCATGGGACCTGTGTTCGATCCCTAGTTCTGGGGGGAAAAAAGACCGCTCTTCAAAGAGCGTTAGACACTCAGACTACATGGAGGAACTCTGTTCAGCCAAGTGCCTATGAGTCGAGAGGGGATACTCCCTGCCAAGGGCTCCTGTGGTCCAAGGGCTATAAGCAAAAGGACACGTTTCAAATTCTGAAACAGCCTCTCAGGGCTTTCTCCTGTATGTGGATGTCTTAGGGAAGATTTTTGTACCAGAGAAATTAAGTATTTTTATTAGGGGAAATGTTTAAACTGGTGTTTGGAGATTTTGTTTTGTGGCTCTAAGAGTTGAATACAGAACTTCGAGTGTGCTAGATGCTCGCTGTACCACTGAGCACATCCCCAGCCCTGAGTCAGTAATTCTCAACTTAAAATTTGTGAGTAAACTTTCTCCCCAGGAAAACCCAAGGGTATCCCCATATAGAACTTACCTGTACTGTATTGCATGATGTTTGTGGAACCTGGAAGCCTTTCCTCGAGGGTGGGGTCAGCAGACTGCAGCCAGATATGTCCTGTGCCTCTTTTTGTTCAGCCCACCGTCTCTTTTAATGGTTAAAGACAAATGCTTTCTGACACATGAAAAATATATGAAATTTCAAGGCCCATGTTCATAGCTTTGTTGAGACCTACTGTGGAGGTGATAGGAGAGTGGGGCATGGTGGGAATTCCAGGCTAAGAAAGCTTCCAGTTCTTCACTTTTGCTAAAAATGATTGTCATTAGTGACACAGGTAGAAGTAGGTTTACACATCACCTTGAAAAGCTTCTCACCAGACCCTCAACAGATGAAGACCATGTTTCCTGCTTCTGTGGGAGCAGGAGGCACCAGGAGTTGTGTGTTGGGTTTTCCTTTCCTTCTGGAGGCTCCTAGGACAATTTGTCCACCCAACTGATCCTTCAGGGATTGTCTGGAACAAGGGTTGGACCATGAGTTTTGTAGCAGTCTGCCCTTCCCTACATTGGAAACCCCAGCTCATTCACAGTCTTGTAGCCATCTGAAGTCCTTCGATCACTGAAATTACTTTAGGGGGTAAGAGAAAAGGTAGGCGATAGCTAATAACTGGAAATGGAATTGGCTGCTTTCTTTTTCCAAAATAAGTCATCAAATGGAATTTGGAAAACTCCATTTTTTATAGTTTAGCAAACAATAACAAGAGGGGAGGGGAAGAGAGGAAATGGTTGAAATGTAGCCAACAGCTGACCTGGCAGAATTCAGCTGTGATTTACTTGTTTGGAATGGCTGGTAGTCTGCGGGAATGTGGTACATTTTAAGAAGTAGTGTTTACAGACTGTTCCGGGAGTGGAGTAGGGCTGCCCCCAAGCAGTTAGGCAAGAACCACCAGATTGTGGAGAAGGGCACTGGGACCCTCCCCTTCAGACCAGGATTGGTTGACAACTATCCTGAAGCTAATCATTTCTCCCTAAAGAACGAAATGGGTCTTTATTTTCTTTTCTTCTAAAAAGTAGAAGTAAGTTCACAAACTGGAGGACTGTGTAACCCATTCAGCTTCTTAGTGATTTTATTTTTTCAAAAAAACTGAATTGGCAACTTTTGAAAATCAGAAGATTTAATGTGAAAACACAACTAGGGTTATCTGTGGGTCTGTGTCCCTGGCAGCCAGTGTCAGCTGGGGGGCACATGCGCCCCAGTTTGCCTAGCTTCAAGGCCAGAGTCACCTTAGGCTCACCAGTGCACAGACACACAATCCCTATCACTGCAGAGAAAAAGGGGACATGTACTCAGAGGAAAGCCCATATCCTTCCAGTCTTCTTTTTTTAAACTTGTCTTATTTCAGAAAGTCTAAAGATGACCCACCAGGATATAACAAGTGCATATTATGAATGTGCTGTCAGTGAAAAGAAAGAGAATAAAATAGGGCAAAAACCATTCTCTTGAGCAATCACACATCGGGCTCTTTTCTTTGACCAGAGACTGATAACTTCTAGATTTAGTGGACATAGAGGGGGGAAACACACAGGTTGCCCAGGTGAAATAAATATTATTCTGTGAACAAGACCGAATAGATGTCTCTCCCTAACGGATCATCCTAGAGCAGCGCTGGGTGTTAGACCCCTACATCTGTGGTCCGTATTAAGGAAGAAGCAAAAGTGCCGTGTTCTGTTCTCACACTTGAATGTATTATTTAATTCATATAATAAATATGTAAAGAGGACTACTTGTGTCCCCATTTAATGGATGAGAAAATGGAGTCTTGAAGAGACTAATTTACTCAAGGCCAGGGAATTAATAATTGGAGACCCAGGAATGGAATCCACATGTTGGGGCTGTGAAAACGTAGGCCAAACCGCTTAGTGGCCCTGCATGCCAGAGGGTGACATTTAAAGAAATCAGTGTGATTATCCAGCAAGCCATCAGATGTCCTGTTTTATAAAGACCCGTATAAAATAATGAAGGAAGCAACTGGGAAGGAATGCCAATATAGAATATGAACTTGAAAGGAAACTAAATCTAGAACAACCTTAAGCTCCTAAACAGGTTTTAGACATTAAAAAAAAGAAGAAAGGCCTCTGAAACTGATAAGAAGAGTTCTGCGCTCCTTTACATAAAATAAAGTCAGCTTGATTGTACATCAGAATTACTCACAGAGCTTTAAAAAATGATCGAGGCTCTGCAGTGCCACGTTTGGGTTGGGTGCACAGCCAGCAGGAGAACCATTGTGTTAAACAGTGTTAAACCTTTACGTCCAAATATCTTCAAAATCCAAAGATTAGAGCAAAAACCACTAAGAGGAAACTGACACCTGAGCAAGGTGGCTGAATCCATTACACAGAACACACGTCACCTGGAGACCTCTACTCCATGCCCAGACCAATCCCAGAGTGAATACAGACTCTGGGGATGAACCAGCATTGTGCTTTAAACCCCTCTGAATGACTTCTAATGTGCAGCTGAGGCTGAAGTTCAGGGCCCAGGTTACTGAAGAATCTCCCGTATGATTTGGATATGGTGGAATAAAACAATAAAACCAAAGAATAGGAAACAGACAAATTGTCTCTCAGTCCTTAGAAATAGGAGAATGTGGATTTGGAATACTTTGAGGTAGGTCTTATTAAAGCAAGTACCTAATACATTTTATGAGAATTAGTTATTTTGATATTTAGAAGAGAACTCTTGTAGGCATTTGTGTCCTTATTCTCGCCAAGCAATTGAAAGTCTCCCTGCCTATCATCCTTATGAACAAGATGATTCTCAGTAGACTTGACAGTCATGCTCCATGGGATGATGCTGAGACAGGATGTCAGCCTTACAAGAGACTGTCTGCAGAGGCCGTGTAATTTCTGTCCTGGACAGAATTTTTATTGTGTCTTAATAGACTGGAAGTGTGCATGTCAGTCATATTTTAAGATGACAAAAAGCTGAAGGATATAGCAGTAAGGGGAATGACAGACTTCCAATAATATTTACATGGTATTTTAGAGTTTATCTGAGCTTTATCTATATGCTCTTACAACAGAGTATTGCTAACTCCCTGAACTGCCCAGGTTGTACTTGACCTGTCCATTCTCCTGCCTTAGTGTCTTGAGTGCAGGAATTACAGAATATGCCACCATGCCCAGCTATTATGAACAGTTATTGGTTAACAAAGGTCTAAGGGGGAAGAGGAGATAAAGGATTATGGTCAGAGAAGTCTCTAACTTGAGTTAACCTGAAATTTTGGCCTGATCCTATGCAGATACACTGATTTCATTTAACTTCACACATAAACATATTCACATGTCCTCTGTTTATTAGAAGGTGTAAGTATAATGAGCATATGTATAATGTATATAAAGACCCAGCTCACTGGTGATAAGTATTCTGATTATTTAAATTCTTGCATTTTCTGTAGAATATTATATAAAGGAGAAAAGTAGACTCAGATAAGAATATTTCCAAGCTAGGAAGGACTTGGTGAGTGAATTAATGTCAAGCACGTGAACATTAAGTGCTTGCTGTGTACAGACACTGCTTCGCAGTAGGTACCTCAAGGGCTATGAGAGGGGGAATATGGTGCCCAAGACCTATTAGAAGTGGCCAAAAGCAGGATGCAGGCAGTACAGGGAACTGGAAGGGGCACAGCTGGAAGGGCTGCTGTCAGGAAAGACATAAAAGATACCTACAGAGAACCAAGTGATTCTGTCTGTTTGCTTGAAGTGCTAGGGTTGAACCCAGGGCCTACCATTGAGCAGCACCTCAGCCCAGTGGCTGACTCTTCGGAGATGCAGCACGTCTCATACTTCCAACCATTCTCACAAGACTCTGGGGGGACCCTGGCTTAGGGTCAAGCTGCTACCTGGGATCTTGCTGTCACTTTGGCAAGCAGCAGAGAAGAGGATACAGAAAGGCAGCCATGTGAGAGCCAGTCCCGTGGTTCTGCCGAAAGATCCAGGAGTCTTCTCAATGCTTGCACACAAAGCCATCCACTAATCTCCTGGCAAGCAGATAAGGACAGGAGCAAAAAGCCACTGTCTCCTCCAAGAGTTTGAGTTTATGGTTCCAGAACGTGAGGGTAAGATGGAGTTCTACCAGCCAGCCAGGAAGGAAGTGTTTAGTGCCAAGTACTGCCACCTAGAAAGGGGTCCGACGCCCAGTGTGTAAGGTGCCCCAGGGCTTTGCTTCTGGGATGTCATCGCTCAGCAGGATGGGGGAAGAGAATTTGAAATGATTTGCGTAAAGGTCTCTCTCGCTCCCATGCAGACACCAAGGATGGGCCCATCCCTGATGTCAGCCTCAGATTTCTAAGTCCAAGACCTGATTTCTAAAGAGATGCCAAAGGGAGCAAGAATGCTATCTTCCCTTAACTCCAACCCTAAGGGTCGAGAGATACCCACCAAGTCCCAGAACACAGTCATCTTGATGGAATTTCCCCAAACCCGCTTAAAACTTTTGTTTCCATCTCATACTAGCAATTAGAGAACACTTATCCCTGAAACACTCAAGATAGTCCATTAATTAGGCATAAGCCTCTTGTTTGCTGGCCCCCTGGGGTTTAGCGATGCTCTGGGCTGTCTCACACCAGACCTCAGCCTCTCCCGCCCCACCTCCACTTCCCCAAATGAAAAAGCCCTCTGTTGGGACTGTGGCCACTAGCTGTGACCCAAGTCACTTTTCTGGCTCTGAACACAGTAGCAGCAGGAGAGATGCATCCAGCCACTTCTACCAGCCGATAGCCTGAGTGAACAGTACGTGCGGGACTGAGAGGCTGGTGAGTCTGTCCCAGCCCCTGCCTGCATGTAGCCTACAGAGCAACAAAGGGGCCTTCGTTGTGTGAAGGGCTGTGCTCAGAGCTCAGGAGAAAAGGTGAGCAAGCACCCATCATCAGATGTTTACCTCAAGCCAGCCCTCAGAGGGACAGGAAGGAAGAACAGACACAGGGAAGTGGGAAAAGGGAGTAGACAGGGACAGAAGGTAGGGAGAAAAGTGGGGACCCTAGTAGAGGAGCCGGAGGTGTGAAGCTTGTGGCTCAGTGGCCCCGGGGAAAGGGACAGAGGTAGGAGTGTGGAGGACTCAGGAGCAAGTGAATGTAGACTCAGAACTGTATCCTAAGAGCGGTGAGACACGACAGAAGGATCCTAGTCCCTGGAGGTCGGTCCCAGCTCCACAGCAGTTCAGAACAGAGATGAAAAGCTTAGTTCCTAGCTTCCAGCAGCTGTGCAATAGGGACCGCACCAGAAGCACAGCCGAGGTTACGTGGCAGGTGCCCGTGGCACCAGATGCTAAGGTTTGGGGAGGGCGAGAATTTAGTTCCTGGGTGCCCTGTCCATGTCAGGTCTGATCAAACAACATTTGGCTTCCTGTTTAGTATTCAAGGTGACCTACCAGGAAACTGTTTCTTCCCTGCTTTTATAAATGAAAAGAACAAGATTCACAGAGGTTGACTCAGAGGGCTATGATCAAGGACCGAAGGTGCCAGGGCAGGAGTTGAGCTGCCTTTCTGCTACCCTGTGTAACTTCTACCAAGTGCCAACCAAGGCTATGGGGAAAGCTTCACGGAGGAGGGTATGGCTGCAGGTGGAATGTTCCTCTGTGTGTCCGGGGTCATCTCAGGCTCTGCAGGGCAGGCTAAGAGACTGGCATTTAGGCATTATTAGGGTGACCAGGGGTTGAGATTGACAATGTCGCTGAGTTTATCCATTGGAATTGTGCATTGAATTTCAGTGAGGGAAGGATATAATCCTAGTGGTTTCCAAATTTAGGGATGCTCTGCTGTCTGCATTCCAATACCAGGGGACAGAGTCTGCCCTGGGAAACGCTAACCACAGTGGAGATGTCATTTGAACTGGAAATGAATAACTGATAAGTACCTAAGATGTACCCAAAGAAAACAGGGCAGGGGCCAAGTTATGCAAGGGGTTGTATGGGGCATGTCTGCCAAGGACAGAACAAGTGATGAACCCTCAAGTGCCACAGATGACTTGGGGACCTCAAACCCAGGCCTAACTAGCTCTCTAAACAAGCACCCTAGAACTGCAGGTGTAGGAATGACATACCCAGCTATACTGACCAAGCCCAGTCTGCTCGTGTACGCTCAGTCACTTGTGAAATTTGGATGTTGGAAACCAGTTTCTATCTTACAGACACTAATGACTAAAATCTGAAGCATAATCAATCAAGAAAATAAGAAAAACCAATGCCGGAGAGTTTATAGATTTTCTAAGGATCTTTATATACATGCTGTCCATGGTAGTGTCAGGCCGAGAGAACTGTGCCAGAAAAGAGGGGTTGCTGCTCCTGAGAATCCCAGAGACCTGCTCTTCACGACCCACCCCTAATGATGTTCCCAGTGGGCTTTTCTGCCCATTCCTTGCCTCTCTTCTCCACCCCGCTGCTCCCCTCTGCTGGCTCCTGCTGCCCCAGCCCATGTGGGCCCCTTTGTTGCCTTTAGGACAATCCCTAGTGCTTTTGAGGTTGCTGCCATACCTCCCGCACCATCCCTGCCTCTGGACTCACTTCCCCCAGCACAGAGGGCCCACCATTGGCTAATCCATCCCTCCTTCCATCGAGATCTTCAGAAAAGACCTGACCTGTCCCTTTCCCAGGCCACCACTGTCCTACACAGCGTGTATCACTATGGGCTGTTTTGATGTTCCTCTTTGGAGTCTCCCTGAGCACAGGGCCTCTCTCCTCCGCTGGCCCTCTCACCTTGGAGAAGAACAGATAGTCCTGTCCCAGGCCAGCCATCCATCCTGCCATGGGCCACTCCTGAGCTTTTCCATCTCAAGAGGCAGCATGATGTGCTGGAGCTGCAGGTCCTGCTTCTGCAAATCCCGTGGGGTTTCTGTCACCCGGCTTCCTCTTCCCAAGGTTTCTGAGACCTCACTTCCAGACAGAACTATGTGTGGGACAATAGGATGACTGCTGCTCTGTGCGGTTTATGATTCTGAATTCAGTCTGGGGACACTTAGATAGATCCCCTGCCCACAATATCTACTCTTCTCCAGTCCACAGACCTTTCAAGATTTCTTTTGGCTCAGTGGCTTTTTAAAAGTCTCTAGGTAGTTAAATTAAATCTCGCCCTGTCTTCCCACCTGTCCTGTGTATGGATGTCCAGACCTTCCACCGTTTGAGAGTCATCGTGCTGAGATCTAGTGCCAAGTCCCAGCTTCGGCCTTTTAGGCTCTGGGCTTTCTTGATTCTAGTCAAGCCAACAAACATCTTTGAACCAGTTTCCTGTGCTGTGAAACTGGGATCATAATACCTGACAGTCCTAGGGTTCAAACAGGGGAATGAACACAAAGAGGCTCTGTAAACCCCAAAGCCACACTTCCCAAACTGCTCTGCAGAGCTCTGCTCGAAGGAGAGGAGTTAGAAAATTCCCAGGGGGCTGAGGGGAGTGAATGTCGAATTTGAGGAAGGTTCCCCAGAGCAGAGTGGGTGCAGTTTCTGTATTCTGTGACTTCTCAGAGGCTTGAATTTGCCATGTGCATGACAAGACAACAGATACATCTTCAACTCCAAGCTGCTTTCCTCATGGGCTACTCATTGATCTCTCTCTCTCTCTCTCTCTCTCTCTCTTTGTGGTACCAGGGATCAAACTCAGGACCTTGTACTTGCCAGGCAGGCAGAGCACCACTGAGCTACATCCCCAGCCCTCACTGATATCTGTAAAGTTACTGGTTCCCACAGAACATAGAGTATATTAGTATTATTTCTCCTACAAGGAATATTGCTGATCTTAGCAGGATGTGGTGATGCATGCCTATAATCCTAGTCCTCTGGGAAACTGAGGTAGAAGGATTGCAGGTTTAAGCCCAACCGAGGCACAATTTAGACCCTATTTCAAGATTTTAAAATGGCTGAGAATGTAGGTGGTTGTAAAATCCCCGGATTCAGTGTCCACTAGTGGGGAAAAATTATATTGCTAATCATTCCATAGGGTATATTCCATCATCCGGGTTATTCATCCTAGGTAATCACTGTCACAAAAAGAACTGCGGCGCACCCCCTATTTTCCCAACATTGTGCTGTGTGCTGTCCTGGGAGCCAGGGAGAGAAACAGGAGGGTCTGGTACTCAAGGCCTTGCAGTGGGGATCGGGCTTGACCTCCCACAGTCCCCAGCACACTCTGCTCCCCGCATCTTGGGAAAGCTGCTGTCCTATGTATATATCTTTTGTGTTTCCACCTTTGTCCCACCTGTCTTCCCCACCCCCATGCCTTTCTCCTATGTCTGTTCACATCACTGTAGCCCGTCCTTCAGGCCTTGCCCCAAGCCCTGACTTTCCTATGGAACTTTTTCCAGCCGATGCAGTATGTTGTAGACAGGCCTTCTGGCTCCTCAGTGTAGCTGTACACTCCTCAAGGCAGAGTGTTCCTTACACTTCCTGATTTTCTCCAAAATCCAGGATTTGTTTAACGGGTTGATTGATGGCTGCCCTTTGTACCCCTAACCATAAGCCACATAGTCCTCCTTTGCGAGTTTGAACCTCTAACCAACTCTGGGCCCTTCTGAATTGGGGGTGACAGGTCTGCTGACTTCACTCGATAGACACTTAATGATACTCAGTAAGTTTATTGCTTATTGTTCATTACGGACCCCAACTTGCATTAGACGAGGTGTGTGCCACGCAGGAGCTTGTGTGCTAGACCAAGGCGTAACATGGCAGGTTAGAATGCCAAGTGCAACAACAAGCATACAAATGTGGGACCATAAACTCCGACCATGGTGAGGACGGCTGGGGGTCAAGGCAGGCTTCCCAGAAGACAGTCCTGCCCCCACCAATCCTCCTGCTGTGAGAGATGTCATCTGAGCAGACGTGGCAGAGTTCTGGGGTCTGGAGCACAGGAGACTGTGGGAGGTGGATTCAGGTTTGTTACCTGGGTCACAACAAGGAAGGGCTTGATGCCCGAGGCTTATGGCAGATGCTACGAGGGGATATGAAACAGCTTTGCGCCCTTGTCTCCCCAGACACACAGAACACACACTCACACACGCACGCACACAGCCTGTGGGAATCCCACTTCCCTGCTTTTCCATCATCCCCACACACCCCTTCTTCCTTCTCACCTCAGCTCATTCCTTCTCTTCTCCTCCGCGGTCACTTCCTGGTCCTGGGGCCATCCATTGTTGCCTCATTGGGACAGCCCTGTATCTGCTCCCAATAGCTGGAGGCCCGCTTTAACGAGGGGCCAGTCCCCTGGATGCCCATTCCCTATGGGGGTCCCTCGGGAGGGAGGTCAGCCTTGACCCAATGCTTTCTCTCGTCTTCCCACAGAAAACCAAAAGAGATGTCAATAACTTTGACCAAGACTTTACCCGGGAAGAGCCAGTCCTCACGCTTGTGGATGAAGCAATTGTGAAGCAGATCAACCAGGAGGAATTCAAAGGCTTCTCCTACTTTGGTGAAGACCTGATGCCCTGAGAAGCCACTTGGGGTGAGCTTGCCGCTGCTACAAGGAAGGCGCTGAGGAGACCCCGTGTTCCAGAGGCTCAGAAGGTCCAGAGCTACTCCTCCTCCCAAAGCCCCCATCCCATGCCGTTCTCTATTTATTGCGTTCCCTTCCCCAACGCCACCTCCTCTTCCACCTCCCAGTGACCGCAAGGCTCTCTCGGGTCTGGCCTCACTGGAGTTGAGTCAGCAGCTGGGTGTCTCTGCCACCATATTTGGACTGTGATGAGCCTGGTTCCACTCCAGTGGGCTCCTAGCTGTGAAGCAACTTCAGTTCTTTCACTACAAAGAAAAAAGGAAAGCATCAAACAAGAAGACTCTGGCTTTGCCATTGGATGTAGAAGAATCCTGACACCTCTCGCTTCTCGTCCCTTCTGTCCCCTGGCCTGCCATCTCTGCCCCACGCCCAGGAGAAGAGACTGCACCTCCTGCACATGAGGGCAGGTGCCCTTGATGGAGGAGACCCAGGAGACACACGGGCTGGCAGGCTGCCTCCGTTTGCTCTGGAATGGCTCATTCTGGCTTGCTTTGGTGTCTGCTTCTGAGCATGCCAAAGTCTTACACGTTTGTATCTCATGGAAGAAATCACTTTTGTAGAAAAGAGAATTTTGATTTTTGAACTTCATTAACCTTTGGGAAATGTATTATCAGAATTAGCTTTCTAATTGGCCAAAAGGTAGAAATTCTGTGTGAGTACAGGTGGATATTAAAGGGCTAATATACAATAGGAATCCAGTCATCCAAGATTTGTCTATGAGTGCTTTAGTGACGCATGAAATGTGGTTGAATTGAAAGAGAAGGAGACAAGTAGCGGTCCTCCATATTACAGTTCTACCTGAATACAAAAGCCACCCGATGGCTGGAACCCTAGGGTTCTAGCAAAACTCAGTTCCGAGTGTCATCCTGAATTCCTGGCATAAACGCTATTTATTTTCTGCAGCCATGTGTTACTTTGCGCACTTCTACAAAATGGTAGTACTACTGTGTTGTGATTTTTAAACATTAAACATTTAAATTTAATTATGAAGGGTCCACTTTGGGGACAAGTGGCACGAGGCTCACCACGCTTTGGGTCGAGGGTGTCAGGATACCAGAGGGAACAGGTTTGCAAACTAGCAGTGTCGCCAGACGTACTCGGAGTTTTGTTTCCATGGGACGTGCAGTGGCAGCTCATGTGGATGCTACTTATGGATGAAACGTTACCTCCTGTAGATATGCTAACAGTGTTACATTCTTTGATTTCCAAGAGTTCTTTGTGGCTTTGTGTATATGTTTCCTGGAGGTCATTTGATTACCTATTTTACTGAACTGATTTCACAGGGAATGGAATCCATTCCAACTGTTGCACGTGGATTTCCCAGCTGTTCCTAAATATATATACTTGTGAGTGGCAAAGTGGCACTAATGAAGCTTTTTGCCTTTTGTACATTTGACATTTTTGTATATAGTGTTTGCTGCAAGGCCTGTGGAATTAATTCATTGAATATAGAGGTATCAACTGCTGCATGTTCAGGCATATTATAGAACTTTAGTCTATGAAAGAATAATTATAATAATGTCCAGGTGCAATACTCTCTAAGTGTATTGGTTCAAGTTACCGAGAGATAGATATATTCTTTTGGGGGGAGGGCTTATATTGTTCATTTCATTTTGTCTTATTTTAAAAGATGTAAACATATATGTGTATTAAGCTATATTAAATTTCATGTATAGTTTTCCCATGCTCTTTTATTCCCTGGCAGAGAGGGGAACAGAAAGGAATGTTTTCAGTTGTGGCTTTAAAGCTTGGACTGCAACTCTTTCCAGTTCCTAGAGTGTGTCCCTGTTGGCATCTGGCTGTTCACAGCCTTTGTTACTAATGATGACATTCAGTTCTCTTTTGTTTTTTGTTTTTTAAAAACTCAGGTGTAATTATTATCTGTTCTTATGGTGATTGCAAATATTAAATATTATGCTATCTCAATCCATGTGTTTGGCATACCAGTGAAGTGATGATGAAGCATATTGGATTAATTTAATTTATCTTCGGTAACTTGACATACCAGGGGCAGACTATCTTCTGGAGTGGAGTACAAGCACAGAAACATCTTCACGGTGGCATCATCTCATTTTTTAGGGAGACATGACTATACGCCCATCATACTCACGCATAATCTCAGTCAACCCTCGATCAGCTCCTCCTCTCATCTGTCTTTCCTGCTTCCTTGTGACTTTGAACTTTGGACAACCAAGCCATCTTCAACCGCAATGCCAAACGGCCCCGACCAAGGGCTCGGTGGTGTTTGCATGGCTGTGGGAGTCAGGTCCTTCCCACAGGACAACAGGCCTATTTGCTGGGAAGTCAAATAATACATTCCACCTGGCAGCTCTAGGCCCCCTTAGCACCCAGAGCCTGCAGCCGGGATGCACCACATCCTCTTACACAGGTAGATGGAAATCCAGCCTAGACCTGTGGGAAAAGGCGCCTGTGTTTTTGAGTACTTATCTCTTCATGTGCAACAAGGATTTGGAAGCAGAAAAACTGTTACATTTCTTCAAGTTCTTTATAATCCTTCCAGCTCTCTCTCTCCCTCTCCCTCTCCCGGTCTCTCTTCCTCTCCCTCTCTTACCTTCTGTTTCAGTCTCTCTTTTTTTAAAGAAAAAATGCAAAAACTTCAAAAAAAAAAAAAGAAGAAGAAGAATAGCTATTCTCCTGTGTTCTCTCATTATAGACTTTGTGAAGTAGAAACATAATTTTTTCCTCCAAAGGTGAAAAAATAATGCATTCTTGCTTTATGAAAACAAAAGAAGGCTAAAATGTTACCTCTTTTTAAATTATATGCAGAATGATTCTGGCTAAACATAAAACATTCAATTTTAAAGGTTTTATTTTGTATTGTGATGCTTTATTTGTACATTTTTTTTTCCTTTCTGGGTGTAATTTTAATCTCTTGCCATTCATTAGTGTTATTTCATTGTAAACATTGTTGTGCCAAATGTACTGTATTCAAAAGGATGTGAATGTGTATTGTTTCAGAACCTAATAAATACAATGATGTTAAATCTTACTCCTCAGTGCCCAGAAAGACTTGTACCTCCTTCATGAGTGGCAAAGGGGGACCAGTCAAGCTTTTTGCCTTTTGTGAATTAAAGATTCCTGACCCCCAAACCTAGGCAAGTTGCAGGTTTTTCCTGCTGTGCTGGTGTACAGGGGCTGCAAGTTTGTATTTTCCCCTGAACCCCCTGTTGCCTCTGTGCTTCTGGGGCCCCACGAAGAGGCTCGAGGTGGCTTGCTGTGGGGTGCAGCCCTGGCTGTGGTAACATGGGAGGATGACATCCTGTCTCCTTCAGAGCCCTGGGAGATGGCAAGGAAGTAAGTATCCCCGGTGTCTCCAAAGAAGAAAATGCACCTCCTTACATTAGATATCCTAAAGGGAGGGGACAGCCTAACTTCATCCTTTCCCACAGAAGTGATTTCTCTTATTTTCCCTCTTGAGGCACACCAGCCATGATTCTGCCACTGAACTATACCCTCACCTCTCGACATACACACACTTCCATAAAGTCCTCCAAGGACTTTGGTGTGTCATTCCAAATGGCTGGCGTCTCAGTTTTTATCTCTCAGCCACGTTGCCTGCCTACCTGGAGATAGACACAGGGCCCTTCAGACCCACCCCAAGAAGGCATGTTGATCACATATTTTCCTCTCTGATTTAACTAACTCTAAGTAAGTGACCACCCAAGGTAAAGCAAACTCCCCGCCAGCTTGTCTGTCCGACCGTGAAGATAGGCAGCTAGGAGGAACATGGGACCCCTAGAAGCAGAGAGCAGTGCGGTGGGAGCGGGGGCCCGGGAGGCCGTGGGAGGTCTTGGTCAAGGGCTACGTTACATTCCTATTGGTAAGAATAAATTCTAGAGACTGAGTAACATGGGGATTTGGTTAATAATAGGTGCTTGAAAAGTGCTAAGGGAAAAAAATGTTATCACAGTCAAAAGAGAATGTGAGAGGATGGATATATTATTTAGTTTGAATCATTTTATAATGCATGTGTGTATCAAAACATCACAGTATGCATCATCAATATGTGCAGTTTTTATTTGCCAATCATACTTTACTCAGGAAAAAACAGGAGCAGTTCCAGACCCTAGGAGTACAGCTTAGTGGCCGAGTATTTGCTTAACATGTGCATGGCCTGAGTTCAATCCCTAGTACAAGAAAAAAAGAAAAAAAAAATGAGGAAAGTATTTGAATGGTTTAGCCTGACAGTGATGTCACACAGGTGGCATGTTAGGATCCAACTGTACCCAAAGGACTATCGGCTGGGCTCATCTGCTCCGGAGACCCACATGTGATCCCAAGACAGCACTGATTCCGAAAGCGGTGGCCCCCGGGGCAACTCTTGTTCACCTCCCACACTATCTGGGGGCTCTGCTGTCAGCACAGAAGACTAGAAAATAGTTCTCTCAGGAAGAACAATGGCTTGTTAATAGCATAAAGAGTGTCAGGAAGGTGGGATTAGTGGTGTTTGAAGCAAGTAGATTGGCAAAAATATCTGGAGACAAGTCTCATGTGTATATAGGAACCTACAGATCAGAAATGCACACGTACATCAAACTGCAATACCGCTTCACATCCACTGGGTGACTGAATCAAAAGGCAGACATAGGACATGGAATAGTGGCAACTTGCAGTTTCTGCTCGGACTCTGAAGGGCTACATGTTCTCTGAAACTTAGGCAATATCTGCTATAGCCAAATATGCACATCCTTGACTCAGCAGAAAAGGACATCAACCATAGGGCAGGCAGTGGTGGCGAACCAATGGCACACACGCTGCATTGGGCTGCCTGTGTCATTGAAAGCTCTAAAAGGTTCGCCATCAGTGGGATAGGGGAATGAACTGTGGACTTTCGTACAATGAAACACTATGTAGCCAGAAGAAGGAATGATTCATGTCTATATACAACATCATAGATGGATCTCACAAGGCCGAGAAAGGAAGCTGGCCCAGGAGCAGCACAGGCTGTAGGAATCCCTTTAGTCAAGTACCAAGACAATCACTGTTGCAGAAATCAGGACAGTGATGATGTGCTGGTGTCTGGGAGGGGACAGACGAGTTCCACAGAACTAATTCTGTTGTTTTTCCTGGGCTTGGAGCTACTGAACAAGTGTTTTCACTTTATCACATTTCATTGAGCTTGTTCTTACAATTTGTACTTTTCTGTATGTGTGTTAATATTCTTCAGTAAAAAAGTATGCCTCCCCCTATCTGGCCTGACCTCGTGCTAAGGCCTGAATGGGGTTCTCTCACTGATTTGAAACTGATCTGAAACTCTCAGGGTTTGCTATGGTGGCCGTGTTCAGGGTGGCCAGGTTTTCACGAAGGGTCAATGGTCCTCGCAAAGAGTTAAGTTAACACACGTGTGGGTGGTTGTAGAGTGAGGCCAGCCCTCCACTTCCTCTTTTCCACCTTTGGCTTAGCTATGACGAGATTGAAAGCACTGCTGCTGTGCCCCCGGGACTCCTGACCTTCAGAAGGTGAGTGAAGTAAACTCCTTTTCATTATGAGCTGCTCTTGGGTATTCTATAGCAGCAATAGAAAACAGACCGACACCTTTCTCCTTAGGGCTGGCACCTAGGCTGGACCTGGGTGTGTCCCCATGCTGTCCTGAGGTATCTTGGCAGCCTAGTTTCCATCTGTAGCCCACTCCTGTGGCTGGAACGAGGTTGTGTGTGCCTCAGTGGGCCCTTCCTTGGAGGCAGTGTCACAAAAAGCTGGCACTTCACAGAACTTTCAGAATGGCCACCAGTCTCCTACGCACGAACTGCTGCCTGGGAAGCAATTAGGAGCAGACCTGTCCTCCTCCCCAGGATCCAGACCACCACAACCAGATTCCCCCGGCTCTGCAGTGCACACTAGGGAGTGATTCTTGGCTCCAGCTCTTTCACCTGAGGCAGATGACAGTCCCTGTCAAAGCCAGTTTCCTATGTGGTAATGACAATAATGAGACCCACTACCTTGAGGCCTGTTGTGAGATACCAGCGAGATAAAAGTCCCAGGCAGAGCGACAGGCATTGTGATGATTCCCAGCCACAAGGGGCAGCACCCCTCACTCCTCCCGCCCCCTTCTCCTTCAGTGAGAGGCATGTGTCTTGGTGTGACGCAAACAGCTTGTCTTTTCTCTCTCTGATTGGTCTCCTTCCATCCATTGCTTCTTTTTCCTCCCCTTCACACTCCCAGGGCACCAGACACACAGTGTCTCCAGCCCTCCAGTGAAGGCCACTCTCTGGGGCAAGAAGGGGGCACAAACATCAAAGATGGGTTTACCCTTAGCAAACTTGCAACCCACAGGGAAAGTCAAGCCTCATGCATTTAGGCAGAGGGGCAAAGTGGGAGTTGCGAGTCCTTTTCCAGGCAGGCTTCCTGGAGGAAGCGAAGTGAAAGGGCACTGCAGACTACGAAGGGTGGGGACAGACACAGGGCAAGGCCCCTTGGCCTTGCATGCCATGGAGGGCTGGAGCTTGAGGCCTGGGCTCCAGGGCAGGACTGCAGCAGCATGAGACCGACAAGGGCCCTGGAATGGGTGGAAATCATTTGAGGACCCTTGTAGATGGACAGTCTCTGAGAAAGGCCAGCCCTCCTCTTCAGCAAACCCCCCTTGTCTTTGAGTGTCTGAGAGTTCATGCTTCATGACCAACTGTCCTTTGGCGGATGAGGTCAGAACCTGCCCCATTCAGGCCTCTGAATAGGGGGGCAAGCTCTGAGGAGCTCGGAGAGGCTGGTTTCCTGGCACCAGGGCGGAACCTCACCATCCTTCTTTAGGCTGTTAACCTAAATGTATTGCCTTCTGTATTCCAGACCCTGGACTGACTTCCCACAGAGTAACCTATTTAAACCTCACAAAAATCACAGGAAATAGGAATTCCAATCATCCCTATTTCATAGATGAGGAAACTGAGGCTCAGAAATTATATACCTTGTTTAACACCCATAATTCCGTAGAACTACTGTATTGAAATGTCCATCCTATGGATAAGAAAAGTTTAAATTGCCCAAATTTTCAAACCCACATCTGGCTGACCTCAAAGACCATACAAACATTATTTACACATAGACCCATTCACTTGCTCATTCATTTATTGACTTGCTCATTCATTTACTCACTTGCTCATTCATTTACTCTCTTATCCCACAAATTTTCATGGAGGTGCTATTACATGCCAACCATTTATTCATCTACACTACAGTGAACAAAAGAAACAGAAGTCTGTACAGAATTTTCATGGAGTGGCATGTGGACAGAGAACATAAGTATTGATGGTGACTGTTAGGTAAATCACCACTGAATATCTTAGAAGATCCAGGCTGTCCCTAACATTTAAACAATGGAAAATACAGCTACATTATACAAACTTAGAAATCAAACTATGGTTAAATAAGGTACATCCTATCTATATCCCTCTAAAATGACACATCTATACCAACCTAAAAGGCTGGTTTGGATTTAGGGAGAGCTGGCCCTGCCTGTGGCCCCCTGCTGGCCCGAGCCCCGTCTCATACCACAAGGACCCGGCAGTCAGAGTGCAGGTTCTGGTCACATGTGCCGGGGGTGGAGTCGCCCTGGCAAGGGTAGGATTTGTACAGGCTGTGGCAGCAAAGGCCCCAGGGGCAGGGAATCCCACTTCTTGGGGCAGTCCCCTCGCACCTGAGCCTCACACTGCACTGAAGTCAGGTACTGTGGAGAGAGGAAGAGAAGGTCAGTTTCCTGAGTGTGGATTTTCCCAGAGCCCCATAGCCTGTGTGTCTGCAGTTCCTGCCTAGGCTCTGCTGTGGGCCCAGGTCCAGGAGAGCTGGTTGCGGAGGGCATCCCTCCAGGAGTATGTTAATGTTTATAACGTCAATGTTAATGTTAACATCGACGTGCGTGGCGCGGGCACCTGGAAATGTTTCTCATGCTGCCCAGTGTACCAGCCCCCCTCACTTGCACTTGACTATGCTGAGAAAGAAAGGAAGAGGAGAGAAAGGGAGAGGACAAGAGAATGCCAGCACTCAGGTGAGTTGGAATCCTCACCGCACTCACTCAGAGTGGTCCCAATGCCTTGTGCCACACAGGGTAACCTAAGGCAGCTTCCCCCCAAACCAGTCATGAAAGCCCCTCCTAGTGGAGGCTGTCACTGAGGGCCTCAGGCAGTGACAGACAGCAGCAGTCAGGGGCCAGATGGAGCAGATGCAGGAGCCAGACAGGAAGAGCCGTCCCTGGCTCCCCTGCAGCACCCTGCCTGTCTGAGGCCAGCTCCTGCAGGCTCAGGGCCTCGCGGGGATGGGAGCTATGGGCTTGGGTGACCAAAGCCACCTAAAATCCAAGGCCTCTGACGTCCTTCCATAAATGGCTTCCTGTCCCTTCCCTCCGTCACTGTGTGGACCTCGAGGAGAGAAACTGACATCTCGGTCAGGGAAGGCAGGGCTGACAGGAAATTCCATCCTCTGAGCTGACCCTTCCTCCACTTACCACCTGGGAGGCCATGCTGCAGGGAGCTCAGCAGCACTCCGTCCTGGGAGGGATCAGCTGAGTGTGATTTGGGCCAGGTTGGAGCTTATTAGATGGCGGAGAAACAGATGCACTTGTATCCCCCTCCCCCCACCCTGAATTGGAGAGGGAGAGACTGACCTATCCCACCTGAGAAGAGGTCCTTAATTCCCACACCACATCCTTCATCTAGCAGAGGAAGCTCTGAGACTCAGAGAGGTTGTTCAAACCCCATAGCCAGCACAGCCTGGAGGACAGCTCCAGTGCTGCATGAGTTGAATCTGGGTCCAGATTTGCCTCCTCCCTGTGTGCTTCTAGACTCTGTCCCACAACAAGCCGCTGCTCTGCTCTGTATCTCCAGAGAAATTTCATCTCCATGTGAAATACACACAACCAGATGCACGCTGCACTCTCCAAAGGTTCTGGATGTGAACACAAAGGCCCAGCCAGGAAACAAGGCAGAGGCAGGCGTCTGGAGCTCTCTCCCTCCTTTCCCACCCTTTTTCCTGTGCCACCTCCTACCAAGGCCTCCCAGCCTGGTCCTCAAGTCCAACAAAGCCTGCATCCTCCACCCCAGACACCCCGCCCATCATCAAAAAAAGAACTGTCCCTATGGACTATTCTGAACAGGAAGCTGCTCTCTGTTCACTGGAAAACAGGAAATGCCTCCAAGGGTCTGAAGCCTTTTTAGTCACTGCACCCTCCATGCAGGGGCTGCGTCCCAGGCCAGCTGCGCGACAGCCCTGGACGCAAGGATACATGATGCATCCCCCTGCCCTAAGAGTGTGATCCTAGGGGCTGCTCATGAGTCCCCTGGACTCCTCGGCTGCGTCTGTCTCTGTCCCCACCCCCTACACTCCACATGCTGGACGTTCTGATGAGGGCGAAAGAGCTTAGGGTGCCGGGGGTGCTGCATGAAGCTCCAGACTAAGGAAATTTGTAAGAAGCAAATAAGGACAGAGACTTCACCCTGGTCAGACTGACCTTTCCGCTCACAAGAGACTGCGCTGACCCTCCACAAAGACTGACTTTCCTGCCACTTCCTACGGTGACTTCTCCATCCCTACTACAGACTGAACCACTCCCTGTGACCTTGCAGAAAGTGAACCTTGAAACATAGCAACCTGACTGGCTGCAGACCAAACTCAAACACTCGTCAGCCTCTGTGGTCACTCCCCGCCATTTAGTGAACTTCTACTGAGCACGGTGTGCCCAAACTATTCCCAAGGTCTGTTCCTTAATGGCACATGCCGGTAGGCGAGGCCGAGTGGTATGGGATGTCTCGGGCTTGGTGTTAGGAAGAGGAAAAACAGATTTCTGGGGAAATGAGAAAGTGCCGTCTTTTCTGAGAGGGAGGTAGTGGTTTTCCTGGTTCCACGTAGCCACAGCTGGATGACTCCATTCCTCATCTTGCCTCAGCTTTTGCATCTGTAAGAAGACCAACGGCACCACCAGTTCAGAATCTTCGCAGGCCAGGTGGGTGGTAATTCAGATGAACTGGAAGACTAAGTGAGGTGCTGGCTATGTGTTAGCATGAAAGTAGAAGGAGTAGGATTCACAATTAAGGCCATCCAAGGCCCAGTGTAGGAGCAGCAAGTTTACAGTTTGGTTCCCCAGTGGGCAGCCGGATGTGGACCAGCTGAGGAGGGAATAGACCATGACCCACCTTGCTGCCACATCCCTATTACCTAGACATTCCCTGCAAGTCAGTCAGGGAGCAGCACCGATGTCTGCCGCTGAGACCAGCAATGCAAACCATTCTGGTCACCTGCATGGACAGCTCCCCTCACAAGTCCACCCCTGTCCTGTAGACAGCAGGACACTGACAGAAGAGGCACATGCTGTTTGGGCAGAACCCATGAGAAAAGATGAAGGCAGAATTAGAGTAGCAGTTCTCAGAGTGAGGTCTGGGGACACCTGGGGTCCCTCAGATGCTTTCCAAGGAGGTATTAGTTATCTGATGCTGTGACATAAATCATCCCCTAAACTTCAAACCAGAGCCGTGCATCTCATGATATCTGGTGATAACTCGGGAATCTGGTGGCCTTGAGGTTATTCAGAGGTGGCTCAAGATGTCTGCAAAAGCAGCCTCCGTTCTTTCTCTGCTGGCTCTTGCTCGGGTGCTGCTTCCAACATGGCAGCTGGCCTCCCTCAAAGGAAGAGGGCAAGAAAGTGCATGCTGAGGGTGGAAGCAGCCATCTCGCTGTGCTTCCTACAGCCTTCCGAGTGACACTCCTTCACTTTTGCCTCGATAGTCCTGGGAAGTGAATATTTTTTGGCTCCAGGGAAAAAATGAGGGGTGGGATCATTGGGAGACATTTTGAAGGTGGTTTTGTTCCAAGCGTCCAAAAGGGACTCTTGTCCAACCTCCTATCTCTGTGATCTGAGATTTCCAGTATATACTTTAACCCAAATGTGTCATGGGAGATTTAGTGCAGAAACAGAAGAATCCACCTGCTTTCTAGTAAGCTACAAATTAGAGAGTTATAGAAATGCAAAAATAATGTCACTGTATTGACTTACATAACTCAGCATGTAAAAGCTCTGTGATGTTCTTACACTTTCAGAGAATGTAAATCAGACCTGAGATCAAGACTTTTGAAAGCAACACATCTAGACTGATGGAGTTACTGAGTATAAGGCCACCTGTGAGAAGCCTCCCAACAGCCACACTCTTCCAGAGTTTACTTAGGTCCCTAGGAAAGGGGAGGCCAGATGCAGCAAGTGAGAGGAGGTACCGGACCTCAGTGTGCACTGTATTTACTGCCTTTTCTGCACATGCGTGCTCAGTGGTTCACTGCGCACAAAGCCGTTGGTGTGAGCTGGAGGTGCCTGGGCATTCGCGGGTGGGTCTGGACAGGCACAGGTCAGACTGTCCTGTGTACCTACATGTGTGTGCCTGGAACCCCGGGGAGTGGGCAGCACCCTGCAGCAAGTCTAGAAGCATCCTGCACAAGGAAAGGGAAGTGGAAGGTGAGGTGGCACAGGCGCCACCACCTCCACACTGTGTCCCTGAATTCCCCTCAGCCTGCTGCTCTCAGCACAAATCTCAAATATTTTCATCTTCTATGGGAACTTCCTGTTCGACTTCCTGTTGATTTTGGATTTTTCTTTCTTAGGTTTTTTTTTTAAGAGGTTGTAATTCTTTAATCTGCCTTTTTATTTTGCCCAGAGAGGCACTGTGGTTCCCAGCTACCCCTGAGAGAAGGAGGAAAAAAAGCCTGAGCCCAGCCAAGTCCTCAGCGGCAGTAAAAGGCTCCCAGGAATTCAAGGCACAGAATGAATTCTTCTTTCCATCAAAATCCTGGCTTATCTTGTAGAGATGTAGATAAGTGTTTCTGCCTGCTGTGCACCAGTGCCAGGGGCATAGGGAGAGCTGAGCCTCCGGGCAGATTGCTCAGAGAGTCCGGGGAGGACCCGACCTGAGGTTTGTAGGCACAGACATCCCTCGGTTCTGCAGCTGCAGGTTCCTTCACTCCAACCCTGAAGCTGTCAAGGACAGAGCTGCGAGGGACCCCAAAGCTTCCTCTGCTCTGCGGCACCGGCCCAGAGCCCAGCTTCCCGCCCCAAGTCAGTCCCAAGTCAGTCCCAAGTCAGTCCCAGCCCTGAGTAGAGGTTCCTCTGCTCAGTCCTGTCCTCACTCTCCTTTTTCCATTTGCTCACTGCTCCATCAGCTGTCACCAAAGGTCCGTTGTTAAAGCCTTCCTGACGCCATGATGCCCACCTTAGCTTTCCTCTCTTCCGCTCCCTCCCCAAGGCTTCCCTGTCCGCCCCTGTCAGGGTCCCCCTTCAGGACAAATTTGTCCACCCACTAGATTTCCTGTGTGCTCCAGAACTGCCTCTCCTGAACAGTGACTCTAACTAACCCTTTTTTCTTCCTGCCTCCCTCTGGATACCCCCAGTCAGGGTTTGAGGCTCTCGAAAAGACAAGACTGGTGGAGGGAGTTTTAGCTCTACCCAGATGTGTGAGCCCAAAGCCAGATCACTCTACCACTCTCACCTCCTTCCCCGAAAGGACACCAATCTCCTCCGGCTGCTTATGGCCAAGAAGGCCCCTTGCCTCATCCCAGAAAGGGAGCAACTAGCATTGTTACTTCCAAACATGATCAATAGAAATTAGACTTTTGGGCCTCGCCCTTCACTTATTCGGTCAGAACGTGTGAAGCAGCGATTGAGGCAGTCTCCTGTGCGGCTGACATGTCTTTGGAGCATGACTGTCTTCTGATAGACAGAGTGTCCCAGGTTCCCAGCTGAGTGACTGCATGGTTGAAACAGCTGGATGCAAGGCAGGATATACAGTGCAAGGAGCACAATCCAAAGGACAGCAGCAGGACTGGGTGGGTAGTGACTGGGCTCTTGGCCCTGTCTTCAGAACCAGGTGGGTTGAGGGCTGTATCAGCCCTTTCTAGGACCTGACTCCCAGCTATTGCCTGGGGTAAGGGGTGCTCTATGAAGTCAGGGTTTCTATCATTGTGATGGTTTCTCTAGGCAACCCAGTGAGCTCCATTTCTGAAATTTGATAGTTATTATCAGGGCTAAAAGGACCAGATGCCCACTTGCTAGACCATCTCCATTAGACCTCATCTCTGCCCCATGCATGTATATACCTCCTGCCCGGACACCTTCGCCCCACAAATGGCTGCCCTCTGAAGCCAGAGCACCCAGCTCGGGTGCATCTGAGTTGTGAGCTTTGAAGTCACACCCACTTCCAGGGAATTTGCTTGTTTTTCCTGTCTGGAAACTTCCCTCCGAACCCAGAGAGAAGCCTTCAACCCAACCAGCTCAACTTCACCATTCAATTCCATTTGTATTGATAAGGCTCTGGATTTAAGAGCATAATTTAAAATGTTTTCTCCTCTCCCAGCGCTCTCCTGGAGATTCCCTAACTGCCTTTCACTTCAGCCATGGCCTATCTCTCTGTTCTCTTCTGCCCCACACTACCCAATTCTCCGCCATTTTGCCATCTCAGCCATTTCCCCAGATCCTCTGAGGCCCTAGTCTACCACCAGAGAGCTTGCTGTGCCTTCCTGCCGGAAGTCAGCCTTTGCCCTGCCACCCTCTCACAGGAAGGCAGGCTGGTTCTGGGCCTAGAGGCAGAATGTGTGCAGGTTTTCCTTCACCTACCATTGCTCTTCTCAAGGTTGTTCAGTCTTTCCTTCCACATTCCAGCCGCGGTGACTCTCAATCTCTTTTTGTCTCATTGTCTGCTGACCCTCCACTGACCTCACAGCTGCTCACCTCTAGTCCTTAGCTCACTGTTTCTCCCTCTCTCTTTATTCTGTGGGAGTATAATACCCACATGGCTCCCCATCTAACACCCTGATCTCCAAGCTACCTGCCCATCATGTCTCTAGCTTCTAATTCACCCACCCTTCTGTCTCTACAGTCACCTTATGGAGCCAAGTGGACAGGCAAAGCCACGAGCCAAGTAAGTGCTCAGGGTTGAGCACTCCTCGCCATGCTCAGAGAAGGCTAAGCCAGCATGCACAGCACAGCTCAGGTTCTAGCCCACAGCCTACCTATCGATCAGGTTCAGGATATCTCCGGCCCTTCACTTGGATTATGGTGGTCATAGACAGGCAATACACATAGAAGCCTGCAAAGGCAAGAAAAGATCCATTGTAGAGGAAGATAGCAACATTTCAGGCATAAAAAACATTCCTTAAAATTATCCTTACATGGTCTACCAATATTTAATTTAAAAATACTCATGCAAATTACATGGAGTAATACATACTTACAATCCCAGCTCCTTGAAGGTGGTATAGTTTAGACCTAGACATCTTCCCAAAGCCTTAAGAACTCATAGGTGGGGACTTTCGGGCAAGTGATTGGATCACAGGGCCTGATACTCATCAGTGGATTAGTCCAGTCCTGGGGTGATCAGTCTGTGGACAACATAGTGGCATAGTTGATTTTATTGGTCTGCTTCTGTCATGGGAAGGGCAGTGCTTTGTTCTTACTGATGTAGACACTCATTCTGGATATGGTTTTCCTGCCTTGTATGTAATGCTTTTGCCAAACTTATCATCCATGGACTTCCGGAATGCCTTATCCACCATCACAGTACTTCACACAGCCTTGCTTCAGACCAAGGAACACATTTCCCAGCAAAGGAGTAAGGCAATGGGCTCATGTTCTTTTTTTTTTGAGACAGGGTCTTGCTTTGTAGTTCAGGCTGGCTCTGAGCTCAGCCTCCAACTCACATCACAGCAGTCCTCCTGCCTCTGCCTCCCAAGTGCTGGGATTACAGGCGTGAGCCACCACACCCGGCACTGTGGTATGTGGTACTGGTTGCTGCTGGGCGTGAGTCTCCATACCCAGTATGGTATGTGGTTACCAGGGATTGAACCTGGGCCCTTGCGCTTTCAAGACAGGCGCCGGAACCACTGAGCTAAATCCCTGGCCCCATGGGCTCACATTCTTGGAATTCACAGGAATCCCATGTTCCAGAAGCAGCTGGGTTGATTAAAAAGGTGAAACAATCTTTTGAAGATGCAACGCTAGCTAGGTAGCGATACCTTGCAGGGCTGGACAAGGTTCTTCAAAAAACTATATTTGCTTTGAACCAGAGTTCACGCCGTGTCTCCAATATCCAGAATCCATGGGTCCAGGAATCAAAGGATGAAGTGATAATGGGGCCACTCACCATTAACCCCTGAGATCCATGAGCAGAATTTCTGCTTCCTTTTCTTACAAAAATATGCTGTGCTGACTAAAAAGTTTTAGTTCCAGACCGGGGAAGGGTTGTGCCAGAAAATACAGCAATGATTCAACGGAACTGGAAGCTAAGATTTCACCTTCATCATTTTGGGTTCCTCATGCTTCTGAGTAGACAAGTTGAAAAGGGGGTTACTGTGTCGGCAAGGCTGATTGATCCGCACTGTCAAGGGGAAATTGGGCTCTTCCTCCACAGTGGAGGAAAGGAAGAATATACTTGGAGCACAAGAGATGCCCCAGGGCCAGAGTGGCTGCAGAGCAGGGAATGGGAATTGATCCCCCAGGAGCTCAGTTCCCTGTGCTCAGCCATCCAGACAATCAGTGGCCTCTGCATCCAGTAGTGAGATGCAAAGAGGCTTACCTACCAGCCGCAGCCTGTGGCGCCATTCATATGCTGGTGCCAGCCATGAGCTGGTTTTATGTGAACTCACAATGCAAGAACTATGGGCTCAGAGAGGCTCCTTCCATGGTTTTCAAAGAAGGCCCGAGAGGCCAGCAGTGTGCCCGAGAGGGTGGTGTATGAAACTGTGTGGGCAAAGGCAAAAGCACGGTGGCGACCCAAGGATGTTAGAAAAGCCGGGCCTGTGAAAGGTCTGCAAAGCTGCATGGAGTAAGCAAAGTCTGCCCAAGAGAGAAGCCATCTGGCTCCAACCGCTGCCTATAGGACTGGAGGAGCTGGGCTGCTCCAGAGCCCTTTGGAGTTCAAATCTTACCACAGATTGTCTTGGGAGTTGGATATGGAGGAATGGGAGATAATGTTGCCCTGCTGCATTTCTGTCTTGCTGTGATCTCATTCCTTACTATTTCTCTATTTCTCCCTTTTGAGAATGTTTACCCTGTGCCTTTGTATGCTAGCAATTCTTAATTTTCTTATCATTTGAACAGAGGATGGCAGCTAAGCATTTGCCTTAAATCTCAGAGAAGATTTTGGACTGAGACTTTTCAGCAATGCTGGAATTGTTAGGACTCTGGCAGTTCTTACAGGTGGACTAAGTGAATTTTGCATAAAGATGTGCATGAGTCCTTTGGGGAAAAATATTATAGTTTATATCTAGTCCCCCCAAAGCCTCATACAATCATAGGTAGGGCTTTGGGGTAGTGATTTGATCATGAAGACATGATATTTATCATTGGATTAGTCCACTGGTGAGTTCAAAGCCTACTGTGATATTGGAGGTGAAGCCTGATTAGAGGAGTGGCTGGTCACTCAGGGCCAGACCTGGAAGGGTCCACCTCTCTCCCTCAATCACTCACTGCTTCCAATTGCCATGCCATGAGCTGTTTCTCCCCTGCTATGCCATTTTGCCTTGAAGTCAGCTGACTTCTAACTGAAACCTTTATAAAATATGAGCCAAAATAAGTCATTCTTCCTTTAAACTGTGGGAGTTGAATTCTGTGCCTTAGCAAGGAAAAAGTAACTAAGACAGGGATGGCTGGAGGATGTCAAGTTCAAGGCTAGTCTGGACAACTTAGCAAATTCTTATCTCAAAATATAGTTTAAAAAAGGGTCAAGGATAGAGCTCAGTATAAGGCCCTGGGTTTGATCCTTAGCACAATAATAACAAGCATCATTATCAGCATCAAGCAGACAGGGAAATGAAGGAGTGAAAAATTGTAAAACAGCAGAAAACAGAACTAGACCTTTTTTTCTAAAAGTTAAAATGAGAGCAGTAGAAGAGAATCCATAAATATAAAGGGAAAAAAGAACAACAAACAGAGCAGGCATTAAATGGAAAACGAGCCTTCAAAAGCGAGGAATTAATAAAATTAAAAGCAGCTCATTAAAAAGATGTAAGATGGATAAACCACTAGTAGACCAAGAATAAGAAACATATGTAACAATTCAGAATAAAAAGGGGCATATCACTTCATGTTTTGCAGATATTATAAAGATAAAATATCCCAAAAATGTCAATAAAATTTTAAATCATATGAAATTAATTTCTAGATGAATAAAATCTGAAAATAAAAATAGAAATCTTAAAACTGCATAGCTATAAAATAAATTGGTTCAGCAGTTTAACACATTCCCACAAAAGAAACTAACTTTTGGATATTCTACTTAACAGCTAAGGAACAAATCATTACAATGTTATACACACTCTTCCAGAAAACAAGACAACAGTGTATTCTCTCATTTATGAGGCTAACAAAATATTGATATCAAAATACGACATTGTTGAAAAAGAAAATTACAGGCCCATTTTAAAAAATACAGATGCAAAAGTGTAGTTTTTTTTTTTTTTTCTTTTTTCTTTTTTGGCACTGAGAATCAAACTTGGGACCTTGCAGTTGCAAGGCAGGAGCTGGAACTGTTGAGCTAAATCCCCAATCCAAGATATATATCTTTCAAATTTTAAAGTATGGTAAGCCATTTGGATTTATTTTAGTAACATGAAGTTCATTTGACATAGAGTTTCTCAACCTGGGCAATATTGACTTTTGGAGCTGAATAAGTTTTATTATGGAGACAAATTCTTGTCTATTGTAATCACATTACTGCCTGTGTTCATTAGATACCAGTAGGATGTCTCTCCCCATTTGTGACAATCAGAATGTTTCCATACACTGCTCCATTATCTTCTTGCAAAATTGTTTCCAGCTAAGAAGCACTAATTAACATTAGAAACTCAATCTAATTCACCATATTAATTCCAAGCTAGGATCCATAAAATGATTTCAGTCAAAGCAGAAAAATGTTACACATAGACAACTATTTATGATAAAAACACTTAATAAATGTTACGGTTAATTTGGTTTTCAACTTGATTGAATTGAGAAACTTCTGGAAAATTAGTCAAATAACACTTCCAGGTGTGTCTATGAGTGTACTTCCGGAGATTAGAACAACAAACTGAAGCAGGAAATCTACTCCGAGGTAGACAACAATGTCCAGTAGGTTGTGAGGCCAGATGGAATAAAAGTGGGAGGAGGAAGCTGGCTAGCACAGCCCTTCTGGCTCTTTTCTTTTCTCTCTGCTTCCTGGCTGCCATGAGGTGAGCAGTGTTCCGCTGCCATGAGGTGAGCAGTGTTCCTCTGCCATGCCTTTCTGCCATGATGTTTCTGTGTCATTGCAGGCCTCTTCCCACTTGCCTAACAAAGGTAGCCTGGTTCCTGAGTCAATCAGGTCTGGGTCTCCATAAAGATTCCTTTTGATTACAGTAGTGACAATAAACCTTCAATAAATTAGGAAAATAAAGAAATTCCCTAAATTTAACAACACATATTATATTTGAGAAGTAAAATGTTGAAAGCTTTCCCTTCAAAATTGTGAAAAAGGCAAAGATACCTACTCCTCTACCTAATCATTTTCTCTGTTTAGCACTGTCCCAGGATAGCCTCACTGTGAAGTAAGACAAATCACAGACCAAATAAGAAGAAACAAGAAATGACACATGAGAGAATAGGGAAAGAAGAAACAAAATCCATTTTTGAACCAGATGACTGTATCTGAAGTAAAAGTAAACCCAAAACAATCAATAGATAGCTAAGTAGAATAATTAAAGTATTTAGCAAAAGATCTTCACATAAATTCAGCTTTCCAAAGCAACTTGTCTCTATATACCAGCAATAAAATAAAGAGAAAATGAAACTTTAAAATATACTATTAACAGTAAGATTAATTTAAACCCTCAAATACCAGGAATACATATACAAAATGGCACAGAATACCAAGACAACAATAAAAGTAAAAGACATGAATGAAGACTTTTAAAAATGAAGAAATTTACTATGCTCATAGTTGAAGATTCATCTGAGGTTGTAAAAGCAACAAAAAACCTACGCCTACCTAATTTTTTCACTCTTATAAGTTGGCTTTTATTTCAAATAAAATTTCTCCATTATTTTATCATCAATTTTTGATTGTTTTAATCTTCCCTGAATTCTTATTTGTCATCTTTGTGGTCTATTTGCACAAGAACTATTGTTGGTCAGATTTAGATTTTTAAAGCATAGTGATATGTTTTGACAGCATTTCCATCTCTCCCTTGACATATTTTTCTGAAGAATGTTCTCCATCTAGTAAATGTTGCTGCCTGTTCTGCACTGAAGTGAACATTCCTGGCTGGGCTATTTACAGGAGAGAATTTCATTTACTTATTTTTGTTGATATTTCTGAAGCCTATCCTAAGGCTGTTTTACTATTTCCTGCACATTTTGTTGTGTCTCTCCATGCCTCACTCTCTCTACCCATCCCCACCCTGCCCCTAAATTATCTCATGTCTTCCCTGTTCTTTTCAGATCTTGAAACATGTATGTAAAAGATCCATATCTACAGCTACAGGTTGAGACTTAGGTTGACAGAGTTTCCTGAGACCAGTTGCCTCTAAACTGTCCAGATACTGTCTATTGGTCTGTTATCCTTTTCCACCCAGGCTTCTTCCTTATTCCTGCACTATTTTCTTCAAATCTCATAGTATTTACCCCAGTTTTTTATCTTAATTCTTTTCTTTATTCCCTTCAGTATGGTCATGTTATATACTTGTAATACAGTAGAGCTCAATTTTCACTGTATTGCAAGTTGAGTCACACATATATTCAGATTGGTTTTTATTGTTTCTAGATCCCATTTTTGTTTCTTTTTTTTTTTTTTTTTTTTGAGATAGGGTCTTGCTTTTGTGGTTCAGGCTGGCCCTGAGCTCAGCCTCCAACTCTCATCACAGCAGTCCTCCTGCCTCTGCCTCCCAAGTGCTGGGATACAGGAATGAGCTACCATGTGCGGCACTGTGGTATGCGGTACTGATTGCTGCTGGGCATGAGTCTCCACGCCCAGTATTGTATGTGGTTACCGGGGAATCGAACCCGGGTCCCTGAGCCTGAAAGACAGGTGCCAGAACCACTGAGCTAACTCCCCGGCCCTTAAAATTCCCTTTTGACTGCTGGACATTCTCAAGCAAATCCTGGCTCTCATAGTTGCTTTTTTTCTTTTCTTTTTCGTTTTTCTTTTTGCCATACTGGGGATCAAACTCAGGACCTTGTGTTTGCAAGACAGGCATGGTGCCTCTGAACTACATCCCCAGTTCCTGATTGCTCTTTAATCTTATTACCTCTTTGCTTTATTGTATTGCAAGATGAATCTCACGGTGCTCTTTTTCAGTTCACTGAGTGCCTCTTTGTGTTCTCTGAAAGTTGCCTTCTGTATTAAATTTTGTATTTAATTTTATTTGATTTTCCATTTTAAAATTATTTTTAATATATGAATATGGCTTCATATGAGCTTATCTGTATTTAAATATATTTCAGAATTTTGCACACTTTAAAAGTAACAGTACATGTATCATGCATTATTTATTATAGAACAACTAGTGAATTTTGGAGTACTACATCTTGATTAAATGTATTAAGACTCTATCATTTAAAATATAAAATTTCACACTAAAGAAGGCATATAAAGACTATAAATAATTGCACATTAGTTTACTTCAGGTTTTTCCACTAAATAACTTCAGTTTGAGTCATGTGTCATTAACAAATGAATTCTAAAGAGAGTTTTAGTTTTCAGAGTTTTAGAGTGTCTCAACATACTTTAGAAATGTGAATCTTTATTTCTTCTTTATAGCTACCCATAACTGGTTTATGCTTGCCTATATTTTTCTATGGTAATAAAAATTATTTCTTTAGTTACTTTAACATCCTAAAATACTTTTTTGAGAGGTTTATTAGGCAGAAATTTAAAAGTACATACTCAAAGAGAATAGAGTGTGAGCCCTCAAGAGAGAAATGTTCTAAAATACATATTTTAAGTGTTGTGTAAAAAGTACAAACAAAAGGAGAGAGGAGAAATTAAGAAAAAACCAAAAAGTACTATCCTTAATGTTTTAAAATGATAAAAGATGGGGCCAGGGATTTAGCTCAGTGGTTCTGGTACCTGTCTTGCAAGCTCAAGGGCCCAGGTTCAGTCCTCCTCGGTAACCACATACAAGACTGGGTGTGGAGACTCATGCCCAGCAGCAATCAGTACCACATACCACAGTACCGGGCGCGGTGGCTCACGCCTGTAATCCCAGCACTCGGGAGGCAGAGGCAGGAGGATTGCTGTGATGTGAGTTGGAGGCTGAGCTCAGGGCCAGCCTGAACTACCAAGCGAGACCCTGTCTCAAAAAATAAATAAATAAATAATAAAATAAAATGATAAAAGATGTTATCCTTTAAGCAAAAAACAGAATCTTATTTTGGGGCAGGGAAATATAGCTAGAGATGAGTGCCAGCCAAGCCTGTGTGAGGCCTGGGTTTGATCCCCCACCATTAAAAAAAAAGTGTTGTTTCTAAGCAAGGTAAAGAATATTTACAGCACAATAAAAATGAAGAGCTTTCAGGAATTAAAAAAATTATAGAAAAATGCAGTAGAATGACTTAAAAATTTCTGACAGTTATTTCTTTGAATGCTGCTTTTTTACCTTTTCTAACATCTTTCACCTTCTGAGGCCCCAATAATATTTACGTTGCACATTTCTTACCATGTTTTATATCTTTTCATGCTATTTTCCAGTTGCCTCCTATTCTTTTTATTTCTGTTCTATGTGGATATTTTTTCTGAATCTATCTTTGAGGTTTCCTAAATCTGTTTTATCTGCACTTAGTCTGATATTCAACTTGAAAATATAGAGGTTACTATTTTCTTGTGAAGGGATTATCAACAAAACTGGTTTTGTAGCTGTCCGAGTTGGTAACATCTTCTTTTATCAGACTCTGGTTGCCACTCAGCGACAGCCTCACTAACAGTCTTTGCTTCCTTAGCCAAAGGTCAGCCATTTTCTAAGTATCTCTGCTTCTACAGTTGCTAATCGTGAACCTCGCCCTTCCCCAGACCCTCTGCAAGAACAGATTCATGCTTTACTCAGAGGTGCTATGACTCATAAGAACAGTATCATCATTCAGCTCTTGCAATATAGTAAGTGATGCATCTTCCTTTCGACCATCCAATCCAGCAAGTTCTGAATTTCAGTTATTAGAAAATCTCAATATTTTTCTAACATTCTAATTATCTTTTGAAACAAATGGTTATTCATCCATTTATCCATTGTCCCTTTGTTTTTATTAATACATCATAGTTATCTAGATGTCTTTCTCTATTAACTCTGATGACTATACAATATGTAACTGACATGACAAAATGGTGAATTTTTAAAGGTTTAAAATTATAATAAAAGACATATTTTCCTTGATTCAAACATATTTATCCCACTATTCCTGCCACTGAAAGTCTTCTTTTGTGCCATTATGGATGTGATTAAAAATTAGGTGAATGCCACAATAGAGCACAACCTAACAAAAACAGTTTTCTAAAAACTTTAGAATGTAGATTTGTCCACCTTACTTACCAAATCTGGCACTGTGTGACTTCTGGCTCTTTCTCCATCAAAATGACCATAAAAAGTAAAGATTTTGAATCAGTTTAAGACATCAAAGCAGCCACCAAGGCACAACCAAAGATACTTACCATGAAGGACTTCCACAGCTGCTTCAGAAAATGACAAGAACAATGGGATAAACATGTTCAGAGCAAGAGGAATTATTCTGAGAAGGATTAATGACAATGTGTTTTTTATTGCAAGAGATTCTTTAATTCAAGTATGTTTTATTTTCCTATCACACCTTGTATCTTTTCCATGTCTATTTATATTGATCTTCTAATCTTCTGATCAATGATTCCCTTGGTTTCTTATGTGATTACTAAGTTTTCCATGTGAAATGGACATTGTGATTTACATATTTTAGAAGCTCTGGATTGTGTTATTTTTCTCTAAAGGATTCAACAAGCTGCATCCCAAGGATGCTTCTTAAATGAAGTCATGGATGATTTTATGTTTCAGTAACAGACTTGAACAGTTGTCACAGAAATCTACAATGCTCAAAATATTTACTCTATGATTCCTTACCAAAAGAAAAAAATGTGTCAACCTCTAAACAAAAGAATTTTGAGTGTTATTTTGAAAGGCACCTTGATATTTTTGGGCCTTGCTTTTCATCTTCATTGGGGCAGGTCTATTTTAGTTTGTCCTCTTTAGAGCGTAAGTTTTCCTTTTACATTATGAATTTTCTGTGGTCTCTACTGAATGTGAAAAGTGGTCTTCACTGTGGTCATAAAGAATCTCTGAGGGTCCCCAACTCTACACAATGTCCAAGATCTCTGTTCAATACCTAGTCTCTACCTGAAAAGGCCTTCTAAAGTCTCATTTTGTGCATATGTGAGGACTACACTAAGGATTCAAAGAACCTTTACACAGATTTGGCACCCTGTATGTAGCTCTTGTTTTTGGCATCATACTCATCCAAATCCTAGCCATGATTTAGACTCCCTGAACTCTGATATCTATTTCCTCCATTCATCATGACTTCCTCTTTCCACTAAGGCTCTACTTCTTTGAAGTATAGTTTGAAAAATGCCCCCAGGAAGAAGGCAAGGATAAATATGGGGTGTACTTTGCATGTTTCTCTTTTTTTTTTTTAAAGTTTGTATCCTTGTACTGTTTGGGATTTAGTGCCTTAAAATGGTTATTTTTTTTTCCAAAAATTTTGAGGGACAGGTAGGTCAGTCTAATGCTCACTATTCCATCATGACCTGGAAGAGATAGATTAAAACATGAGGAAACTGTCCAGAAAAATAAAGATGCATTGAACCTATAAATAAGAGGACAAAGATGAGAAAATTAGAGAATTAAATCAGGACATTCAATACCCAATAAATGAAACTTACAGAAAGAGAATTAATTATTTATGGTTATTATTTGTTTCTGTGTGTGTGCATTTTGAATATCTTAGTTATTTCGAAGAGACTGTACTCTCCAGAAACAAGTAATCACCAAAACTGGTTTTGTATCTATTGATTCATTACAACTTGTTTTAGGAATCATACTTCTGAAAGCCAAAATCTCTGAAATCCTTAATTATATATTGCCACTTAAATTATTATTAACAAATTTTAGTGCCTTAAAATGATAAACATTTCTACCTCTTATTTTCTGGGGCCATGAGCTCCAGAGGGACTTAGCTACAGAGATCTGGTTCAGAGCTTCTCATGAGGTTCAGCTGGATGTTTGCAAAGACTACAAGTTTCTTTGGACATGACTATAACTAAAGAATGCATTTCCAAGGAGCACACTCACATAACTAGAAATGTTGTGTTCTTTGTTGGTAGAAGGTCGTGGTTCTTCATCATGTGAGCCTCTCCAGACGATGGCTTTATTGTCTTCTTGACATTGCTGGTTTTTCTCAGAGCAAGTGATTCAAGAGAACAAGAAAAAGTCTCAAATATATTTTATGACTATGTTTTTTTGTTTTTTGGGGTTTTTTTTGTACTGGGAATTGAACTCAGGACCTCATGCATGCAAGACAGGTGCTATGCTGCTGACCCCATCCCTGACACTTTATGACGAATTTTGTAAGTCACCCACTGTCGCTTCCACAATACCCTTCAGATCATCCCTTTTAATGTTAGAGAGACTACAAAAAGCATGACCATTAGAAGACAGGGATCACAGGGAAGGGATAAAATAACCAAAGAAACAATAGAAGAAAACTTTCTATATGAGAAACTCATGGGATTCCAGGTTTAAGGGCTCTTCAAGTTTCTAGCACAATGGATTAAAATAGACCCTCATCGAAAGGAGCATGATAATAAAATTTTAGAACTCTAAATGTAAAAGAAAAAAATCTCATAAAATTCTAGGAATGAAGATAAAAGATTTCATATACAAACATTTAGAATCAGTATTTCATAATAAATATAGATATAATGTATATAATGAGATAATGCATTTATTATATTTTAATTTAAAAAATATTTATTAGTACATTATGAATTACACATCATCATGGCATTCAACATTGAGGGTTTGTACCAGAATATGATGACTTGATTCTAATTTTTTCCCTTTTCTCCCATCCTGACACCCCCACCCCTTATATACATAATTTTTGTTGCATTTAAAATACTGAGAAATACAACAGAAATTATTTTGGTACTATAATTTTATTTCCAAGACAAACTATTTGTCAAATTTTAGTGCAGAATAAAGACACTTAGATTTTAAGTTTTAAAAAATTATCTTCTACACACTGTTCCTCAGAAACCTTAGGAAAACCAGGGAACCAGGAAACAAGGGATTCAATACAAGGAAGAGGAGAAGGAAATCCCCAGAATTATGGAGGAAGGATTTCCCAAGACCACAGCTATGTGCCAAGTGTAAAGGGCAAAGAGAACAGTCTCGAAAGGGTAGGATGTTCAGAAAATTGTTCCCAAGGCTAAATCCATAGAACATCTGTTATATTTAAGCATATGAAAAGGAGATTTTACACAACTGTGGGAGAATCTAAAGTCAAACTAGTGCTGAGTTCTGTGAGGATGAGAGGAAGTTTTTCCCTTGCCTCTCCAAGTTCTCTAGCATAAACTGATAAGGATTAAACAGGAGAAAAAACATAGATATATTAACACAAAAAAAGGGAACTCAGAGGATTATCCAGTGTTTACCATTATTCAGAAAAATATGTACCCCTTTTCCATGAGAAAAGGGAAGAATGGAGAATGTAGATAAGTTGGGGGCTTATAAAAGACCACAGAAGCAATGAATGACCCTGGAGATAGTCTCTTATGGATTTGAGTGAGCACCAGGGACAGACATTGTTTTGTTGTGGAAATTCACCCAAGTGTGGTTATGTTCTGCAATCTTGTTTTCTGAGGAGGACAAATGGATTCAGGTGGGAAGCACAGCTGTGTTCCCTATTGCATTCTGGCCTCAATACAGATGCGGCAATTCCAGAAAAAGTCTTTCCCTTTACATAAAATTGCTAGCATGTTATCCCAAAACCCCCCATACTTTTTGTTTCCTGAACCCTGACTTTTCAAAAAGTAGGACAATAGAAAAATAAAGTAAGTACTAATTTTGGAGAGAATCAAACCTTGTACAGGAAAAATAAAGCAATCAAACTCTATTCATTCTAGCACCAAATACTTGGTGGTCAATAGAAAGTACTTAGCTAGTTTCTCTAACATATTAACCTATATCTGCATGTGTCATCTAGGCTTAACAGATTTTATATGATTTACTAAAGTTCTGCTGCTTTTACAATTTATTCATGATTATATAAAATACTAACTATCCTATAATATTCTGCTTTTATGGTTTTTACCTATTGGTCTACATTTTAAGATCCTTTCTTTAAAAAATATATGACTTGAGGGGAAAAAAAAAAACTAGAAAATGACATTCCTCACTGACTTCTTCAGTTGGCTTCTATTTCCTTGACACAATAAGACTTCAGTCACTCAGTTTGTCCTGGACTGGAATTCAGTGACCTGGGTGCCTGTCTTGGTCCCGCTACTCATTCACAGGGTGTCCTTGAGCAAATCCCTCAGCCTCTCTTTGTTCTTCTCAGTTGTCTGAGAATGTCTTTCCATGAAGGTAACAGATGTATAAACCTATAATGTGTGAAAGATCAGCCAATGAAAAGGCTTTTATTTTGATAACAAACAGGATCCTTTCAGAAGTTATGTATTTCTGTTTTTTGGTCTTCCAAATTGGAAATGTGAGCCTGGGGATTTATTCAATAAACTTTGAGTGCTTCTGGGGGGCCAGAGATTATTTCAGGGAAGGTGACCCACAAGTGAAGCTTCTCTGTTCCCTAAGATGTCACAGCTGGTAGGGGAGCCAACCATTAACCAAAGTAAATGTGAGAAACACAATACAATGGTTATAGGTGAATAGTGGGTGAGACTCAAAAGAGTAATCATCCCTGATTAGGGAAGACACCACTGATAGGTGACGTTTGTAGAGGCTTACAGAGCATGTTAGAATGTTCCATGTGGAACATCAGCTGCTTCATTGGACCTAGGGTGTGGCTCAACTTTGGATCCATTTCTCACTTATCTTTCTTTGTTAGACCTTACACATGCCAGATTGTCACAGACCACTAGAAACTTGTCTGCTGATTGTGCTTTTGGAAATATTTGTGAGACCATGATTACAACAGGTGCAGCCTATTTCCCTTCCAGGAATGTATGTATTTGTGTTCTGAGGATGATGGGTTTCCCACTCACAAAGGAATCAGTAATTTTTTCAAATTACAGTTTACATTAGAGACATATCTAAGTACTTATGGCCACAAACCAGTACCAGAACATTACAGACATTACTTTTCTTCTTTGTCACTGCAACCCTTCTTTCCTCATAGCTAAGGAAACAGAGCCCAAATCACCAGTTAGTGGCAGAGCCAGGATTCAAACCTGGGCCACAATGTTGCATCTCCACTGGCAGATTGGTTGTCATTACAACCTTGGAAGATGGGTAGGAAGGAAATGTTATTCCCTTTTAAGATGGTTAATCTGGGCTCGGAAAGCTTTGCTGGGGACCCTAACTAGGCTTAATGACCCTAAGTTGTTATATGACTGGCAGTGGAGGAGAAATCTAGGGTCGAGCTGTCTCCCTGATCCTTCTCACATCTTACTTTGTGAGGCAGTTACACAGGGCCCAGGTATCAGGTGTGCCTTGATGGGCCTGGGATAAGGCAGTTCTGGAAAGCTATATGGAAACAGATGGTTTTCCACTCCCAATTGCTCTGAACATAGTCTAAGGATGGAGTAGGGTGCTGTCCATCAGGCCCTGCGAAGGTTTACTGCTCAGGTTTCCCATTGCTGGGCAAAATGCCTGACATACATAACTTAAAAGAGGGAATGGCTCATTTGGCTCATGGTTTCAGAGGGTTCTGTCCGTGGTCGGCCAGCTCCAAAGCAGGAGCATCATGGTGGGGTGGTGGGGTGGAGGAAAACTGCTCACTCCATGGCATCTGGAAAGCAGGAGCAGGGGAAGAGTGCCATTGAGAAATATACCAGTAACCTGCCTCCATCAGTGTTTTTGGATGTGACTCTACCCAAATCCAATGGGACCAGTGTTCTTGTAAGAAGGGGAAAATTTGGATATAGACTCACAGGAAGAATATCGTGTTGGAAGGAACTGGTGTGGTGCAGCCACAAGCCAAATACCAAGGGGAACACGGCCCATTGATGTTTCTGTTAGAGACTTTTCCAGCCTCCAGAATGGGGTATGATGCACCTTGCAAAATTTAAGCCATTCATTTTGCAGTACTTTGGTATGGAAGTCCTAGAATGAATGTAGACTCCTCCCGTATGCTCCACCTCCTAGGAAGATGGAGCGAAAGAGGAAGAGGGCAACGCTTCTTGATCCTCCCACCCATCTACTGAGCTCCAAACTCCCATCAAAATTGCTGACATAGAGGAGAAACTGTCCCCTTGGCTTTGACTCTCTCTCTCTCTTCTCCCTCCTGCCAGTACTTGCTCTCAGGACCAGCTTATCTTTCCATGTCATGCAGAGCTACTCCTGGGCTGCGATGTCTGGCCCACTTCACTCCTCCTCACCATCTCCAGTTGCATGTCTTATGAGATCCTTCACCTTGACCCATTCTCTCCCCCAAAACCTACGCTTCATCATGGCTTCTCCATCCAGGCTCTGACCATTTCTCACCCTCTTGCTCATCCACCAACTCCCCAGACCAAGGTATTTACCTCCTTCAGATGGCTGAGTTCACTCATGTTTCCTTACCTCTTGGCTATGGCCTCATTTCCACCTCATAACCTTTCCACAGGGACCCGGAGAGTCCCCTCCTGGTAGGTCTATATCCCAACCTCAATGCTATACCAAATGGAGCTTCCCAAACAACTTGAAACTCTTCCCAGTGCCCATGAGCTGGAACTCTGGCCCTTCCCAGCATTAGTTTCCTTATGATTTGACCGTAAAGGCCAGGATCCCTTCTGTATTTGGCTAGGGAAGACAGGTGACAGGCAAAGGAAGACCAGGCAATGAGTCCTCAACCATGTAGCTAGACTTCCTGGGAAAAACAGGCGGTGCCACTAAGACAGAGCAAGGTGGACAATATGGACTCCCAGAGCCGGGTGTATGGACAGGGCTCAGAGCCTGGGCCACTCCATGACCCTCTTAGGATTTGTGCTCTGTTTTCTGAGAGGAATACGTGCTCTTCATGCTTTTCTTTTCTACCTATTGCTTCTTTCCATCTTTTCTATCTCTACTTCAAGATCTCTTTTCCCCCAACAGGATCTGTTGATCTCATTTGTCCTGCTATTCTGCTGGACAGAAAGCACTTGTCAAGTCATGGTTGGACCAGATTAAATGCCCAAGCTGATCCAAATAGGAGGTGGGGTGACCACCATTTCCTGGGGAGGACAGTGGTATTCTAATGCCAGACCTGCCCATTCATCGGCCAGGCTTGTGATCACTGAGCACATGCCATATTCTTCTAGCTCTCCTCAGCTGTAATTGTGCTGTTCCCTTCACTGGGGACAGGGATGCTGAGCTGTCAAGGTCAGATAAGGCTACCTCTGTCCCCTCCTCCTCAGAAATCCTTCCCTGAGCCCCTCCAGCTGAAGTGGACCCTTGACCAGCTGTGTATACCTTCTGTTAGCACCAATTTCCTTCTTTATAATTATGAATCCTAACCAGCCTGTCTCTTTACATGGGTTACAGACACTGTGAAACTGGAGAATGTTCCACCCACTGCTTCATGCCATCTGAGTTTCTAAAACAGAGCATTGCACACAGAACGTTATTAGGTAGAGGCCTGGCTGGAAAATTGAATGATCTGGATAAGTCAAAATAACGTGATCCTCAGATTCATTCCTTTTTCTCTTAGCTGCATCTTATAATTTTTACAAAATAGATTTTAAAACCCGAAGGGCCCAGAGACAAACTTCCTTCCCTATGTCTCACCTTGCATCTGCTCCCAAAGACCCAGGGCCCTTCCCCATCCCAGTGGGCCCCCGAGACTGCGCCCAGGGCCTGGCTGGTGGGGGGGAGCAGGCAGCTCCAGCATGCTTTCCCTCACGTCCTGAAGCATCCTGACTCAGCTCCAATATCTCCTTTGTGAATGAATGTGCTGGTGCTGGACAGAGAGACCATTCAGCCCAGCAGGGATTCTGGAGGGCTCCCAGGAGGGGGAAGTCCGGAACAGGGATGGGGGTGGTGAAATTGGGGTGATGGCCAGTTCACTCCAGCTGCAGTTCGGGCCATGTTCTTTTTACCCTCCCCTCATTCTACTGGGGCCTGCACTCTGTCAGCCCTTCTTGCCTGGCCCAGGGCTCAGCCATCCTGGGTGGGGAGGAAGCGGGAAGCACAGGGAGGACCTGTCCTTCTGTGGCCATCCTACAAAACGATGTGGTCCTTCCAGTCTATTCAGGAGTCCCACTCACACAGAGGCCTGGACAAGGATGCCTGGCTGGAAGTGTGTCACATGGCCACAGGGCGTAGGCTGTCAGGGCCCTGACCTCAGCTACCCCCAGACACCCAGGAATGGCAGTAGAGGGGGCGTCCTGGGTGATTCAGGTGGCGGGCCAGAAAGAGATCTTATAGCTGCCTTTGCTGGCCCTCAGATTGGGTGCATATTGCTTGGATCTGGTACAGAGACAAGATAAGTTCGAAAACAAGGCTGGAGCCCAGAAGGGCTGTGTGAAGTCACAAGGGAAAAGCAGGGTGGGACAGAGAGAAGCCTGGGAGAACAGCCAAAGCAGTTCACCAGGGAGCAGGCACATGTGATGAGGGCGATGGCGACATACACCATGCCATGACTTGTGGGACATGGCCCTTCCTGGTGATGAGGAGGACAGGCCCTGGAATGGACTCCTTGTGAGTCCACCAGTACCCACACAAGGTGTCTGTGGCCCCGGTATTGACAGTACCTTTCCAGATGTGCAAACGTAAGATTGCACTGTTGGGCTGTTTCTTCATCCGTATAGCAGAGATAGTAACTCTTACCCCTACAGATTGTTTATTTTTGTTTCTGTCATTCTTTGGAATGGAATAATACTATTACAAGAAACTCCTACTCCCTCCCTCACTTGAATGAGGTGGTATATGGTGCTATTTGGAATCTCAAGGCTTATGTTTATCAAAAAAGTATTTATTTCCCCAGCCCTCTGTGAGGCTGAGGCAGAAAGATTACAAGTGAGAGCCCTGCTGGGGCAGCTGAATAACTGAACTCTGTCTCAAATAAAAGTACTTATTTTCTAATCACAACACAAATACTAAATGACTTCACTGATAGGAGCTACTTAGGGTAGAGAAAATACTACAGACAGTGCACAGAGTGCTGGTTGCCAGGGGGCAGCGGAAGAGGAGACTGCAGAGTACGTGAGATGAAATGTGGAGGTGGGTGTTGGTGGTGGTTGCACCACCATGAGTGTTCTCCATGCTGCTAATCTGCATACTTAAAAATGGTTAACACGGGGCCGGGGAGTTAGCTCAGTAGTTCCGGCACCTGCCTTGCAAGCGCAAGGACCTGGGTTCGATCCTCAGTAACCACATACAATACTGGGTGTGCAAACTCACACCCAGCAGCAACTAGTACCACATACCACAGTGCCGGGCATGGTGGCTCACGCCTGTAATCCCAGCACTCGGGAGGCAGAGGCAGGAGGATTGCTGTGATGTGAGTTTGAGGCTGAGCTCAACCATAAAGCGAGACCCTGTCTCAAAAAAACCCAAAAACCAAATCAAACAAAACAAAAAAAATGGTTAACACAGTACGTCTTGTATTATACCACAATAAAAACTCGGGAGAAAATGCTATGTCTGTGATCTTGCCTGTGTTGTATGTTAGAAGGGAAGCGCAGTTGGCGTTCGGAGTCCAGGCTTCTCTGGAGGGGCCAGGTTAGACTTGGTGACAAGATTAGCTCTGGGGAAACAAGACTGTACCCTGGCACAGTCCAGAGCAATTGGCATGAACCACATGGGCCATACAGTAAGGGCTGCAGTGATGCAAACAAGAGCCCCTGTGGGCTGTAAGAGCTAGGAGGCCATTGTGACAGGGAGTGGTACCTGAGTGAAATTTTTAACTGTGTGAAAATGTCCAGGGATGCCTCAGATGGGTGTTTTTTTTCCCTATCCTTTGTTTTTTGTTGTTGTTTTTGTAGTGCTAAGGCTTGACTGAACCCAAGGCCATCACACAAATGTCCATCCTTAGCCCTGTTTATCTGTCTGTCTATCTATTTGGAGACAAGGTCTTAATTGTTATATTGCTCATGCTGGACTGAAAGTTGTGATCCTCCTGCCTCAGCCTCCCAGAGCCCTGGGTTCACGGTGTGTACATCTCCACACTCAGCCCCTTTCAGTTCATTAATGTTAGTGTATTACTTGTCTATTGCTACCTAGCAAATGATGCCAAAAATTAGTGGCTTAAAATAATAGGCATTTATAATCTCCTCTTTCTTGAGGCAGGGGGGTGCTGGGTTGGGTTAGCTGGGTCAAGGGCTCAGCCGAGCTGCCCTGTTACCTGCAGACCTAGCTGGGTTGGACGGCTCGCTGTGATACCCACCATGAATACTAATGCTGACCGTTACCCCAAGGGGGTAGTTCCTTGCTACACGGGCTGCCTGAGAGTTCTCACAACATGGCGGTTGGCATCCCCAGCACCGGGTATCCCCAGTGAGTGCCTGTTATAATGTGGGTCTGGCCTCACACACCATCACTATCACTCAGCTCCTTACAACTTTGTCCACACTCAAGAGGAATGAAATTACTTCCCCTAAGGGAGGGAAGAACATCACAGGATTTGGGAACATGTTTTAAATCCATCAGAAGCATGAATTTTTTTAAAAATATGTAAAAGCATAGGAAATAGCATGGTGACCTCCATACACACATCGCCCAGGTTTTAGTTAGGAACATGGACCATATCAGCTTCGATGGATGCGACCAACACAGTTAATCCAAAGCGCAGTTTGTTGATTTTGACCTAAGTTACTATCACAGGTGTCCTTGTGATTTTTCGAATCTATTTCTTATGTCCCACTGCACACCTCAACCCCCAGGCAACCACGGACCTGCTTTCTGTCAATATTTTATACTTAACAAGAGAAACTATGTAACATGTTTTCTGTTAATTGTTGGATACTTTGACTCTGATTAATTGTTTTGAAATTTATCTGTGTTGTGTTCATCAGTTTTTATTACCGAGTAGTATTCCGTTGCATGAGTATATTATTATTTGTTTATACATTCTCTGGTGGATGGACATTTGCATTGAACCTAGTTTGGGCAGCTATAAATAAAGCTGCTGTAAACATTTGTGTACAAGTGTTTGTGTATACATAGGATTCTCATCTCTCGGGCAGATATTTAGCAGAGAAATGGCCACCTTATATGGTAAGGTATGTTTACCCGCCTAGCGTGCTGCCAGACTACTTGGCCAAGTAGTTGAACTGTTGACATTCTTAGAACAGCATATGAGAGTTAGTTGTTCCACCTCCTCACCAACATTTGTTACAATCAATCTTTCTCATTTTAGACAGACTGCACTTAATGGGAGCATTTCATTATGGCTTTAGCATACTTTGAATTAATGAATAATGTATTTAATCTCTTTGCTCATGTTTATTTGCTATCTATCTATTCTATTGGTAATATCTGTTGACATTTTTTGTCTTTTTTTAATGGAGTTGTGTGTTTACTACTTACAGAGGATTCTTTTGAATTGGTGCCAAGAATTATTTTTAAAGCACATTACTGTGGTCTGATTAACATACAAGAAACTGTCTGTATATGTTTACTGCATATAACTTGATGAGTTTGGAGATAAATATATACTCATGAATCTGTTACTACAGTCTATAGATCGGTGTAGCTACACCTCTAAAAGTAGCTCACTGTCCTTGTCACTTATTACTACTACTATTAATGATTCTTACACTGTTTCAAGAATTCCTCATAATATCCTGGCCATGATATTTATTGCACATAAATGTAATTTGTAAATATGTTCTCACAGTCTAGGACCTGTCTTTTCATACTCTTAAATGTTTGGGGTTTTTGTTTTTGTAATGCTAAGGATTTGATTCAGAGCTTCACACACACTAGCCAGGTGCTCCCCCACTGGCTCCCCCGAAGCCCCTCTCATAAGAGTCCTTTTTTTTATGGGTACTTCAGTCAGTTTCTTTTTTTTTTTAAATTGAATTCTTTATTGGTGCATTTTATATACACATCATGATCACACTTGATATTGAGAATTTGTATCAGTATATGACACGAGTTAATTCTCATTTTTACCCATTCCCCTACCCACCTTACAACCTCCTCACTCCCTCTATACCTATGCTTTTAAAGAGAGGTTCTTAATTTTGATGAAGTCTAATTTATCTTCACAAGAAACAGACAGACAGAATGAGAATTTGTTTTTGATTTCTATCCAGGAATTATTTGCCAAACCTTAGGTCCTATAGATTTTCTCTGAGAAGTTTTATAATATCAGGTTTTACATTGTGAAGTCTATGATCCATTTTGAGTTCAGTGTATGATTTCAGATATGAATCAAAACCTTTGCCTTTATATATTTTTTAAATTTTATTTTGAGAGATATCTATCTAGTTTTTCCAGAATTCACTGGAAAGACTGTTGTTGAAAATCAATCTTCCATATACCCGTGGATCCATTTCTAGACTTGTAATTTTTCATTGATTTATTTGTCTAGCTTTAAAATAAAACATAGCATATTAATTACAGTAGTTTTACAAGATTATTTCCTGTTTTTAAAAATATATATAATTCTCCTATTACAATATTCATATACACTTCAGTAAGTTTTATATATTAACATTTTTGTGCAATCATGATCCCTAATTCCAGAACATTTTTATCACCCCAAAAGGAAACCTATGCATTAATGATTCTCTATTCCTCTTCTCCTCAGACCTAGGTAACCAGGAATCTACTCTTGTGTCTGTTAATTTATGTCCTGGGCTGTTTTTCACTTCTCAAAATTCACTTTCCCTTCTTTCCCCTCACATTAGGTAATAAGAATCCTGAATCCTGCATTCTTTGTTCTCCTGGACTCCTTTTTAATAGTTGTATTGTGTGTGTGTGTGTGTGTGTGTGTGTGTGTGTGTGTGTGTGTGTGTGTGTGTGTTTCTAGAATAATTTTGTAACTTTGCACAAATGATCTCATGGTCCCTGCCATCTGGTGGGGGCTCGCTTTCTCACTTGATAGCATCCAGGGAGGTGGACTCACACTGCTGTCTATTGCTATCGTTTATTTTACCCCCCACTAATCATGTGAGAATAAACTATGGCATAACCTTCCACTCTCTGGAGATGGACATTTGGCTTTCTTCCATGTTTTCGTTCCTCTGAACAATGTTGCTATGAATACTCCTGGACATGTTTCCTGAGGACCTGGGAGGGAACACCTAGGGCACAGATTATGGTATCTTTCAACTTTATAAAATAATGCACAACTGGTATTTTAGCATGTTTCCACCAATTTCTACTCTCCTCAGAAATGTACAAGAAAGCCTGCATGTGAATGTGGATTGACACATTCTAAAAAACTTGGTATTGTCCCACTTTTTAAAAACAATTGCCAATCAAATGGGTGTAATATAATGTTTCATTATGATCTTTGTGTTTTCTTGATTACCAAAGATACAGAGCATTTTTTTTTTATGTCTCAGATCCATATGGTTCTCTTTCTGTGAAATCCCCACTCACATCTCTTGTCCATATTTCTGTTGGATTCACTGGGTTTATCTTCTTTTTCAAAATGGTAGTTATATATAGGAACATATTCTTGAAAGTAATCCTTGTCAGTGTATATATTGCAAATACCTTCTTCCATTGTATAACATGTCCTTTTTTTACATCTTCAAATTGCCTCTTGAAAAACAAAAATTCTGATTTTAATATATTCAAATTAATTAACCTTTTACATATTAGCCAGTGTTTTGTGTTTTAAGAAACTCTAACCACAGGCATGAAAGATATTCACAAACATTTTCTGCTAAAAGTATTAAGCAAGGCTTTACTGCATAGTGTACTTTTGCACTCACTTGGAGTCATGACCACGGCAATTACAAATTCTCTGTTTCATTCCAATTAATTACTAAGATTTAGCTCTTAATCATTCTAACACTCAAATCTCACAGCAACCAGCAAAAAATAATGCTTAGGTTACAGAAGGAAAAATGTGAAGAGCCTGTAGGATTTAAAGAAACAATGGAAAGAGCAAGGCCTGTAAGAAGTTAATACAAATCCAAGAGTCACTGTGGGTATTACATTAACCAGCCCATAACAGAGGTGTCATGATGAAAGGGCCCCTGGTGGTTCTGAAGAGGCAGTGTCAACAGTGGGGGATCATGTGAGGCGGAAGCCAGGGACAGAAGCTTGTCTCCTGGCAGTCTTGTGACATGTGCACTAGGTGGCCCATGATAAGGTGACCACTGTGTGCCATGCCTGTAGTTGACTGTGTCCTTCCTTGGATACATCTTCAGTTGAGGTGTCTGCATCATTCGTTAGTGGAGTGTGCTTGGTGAGCTCACATGCCTGGTACCTCTGATTCAGCCCAATCAGTGTGTCTGTGCGCCTTCCTTTAGCTCTTAGGTCACAGGTGGCAGTTTGTTTAATTAGTATGAATAATTCTCTTATCAGATTCTGCCTTCTGATCTGATTCTGATCTGATGGTGGTTGTGAAACTATCACAGACAAGATTCAAAGTGATTCCATCCAGTAGCTCAAGGCAAGCTGAAGCCAGAAATCGCCTTCCTCCTTCTCCCTATTTTCCTGTTTTGTGAATTCTTCTCAGTGATAACCATCTTGCTATTTAACCATCTGTTGTGTTTTTTAATTCAAAGTGTACAGTACCTAACTAGTATGTCTATTTGGTTCTTCTTCATTGAGCTTTTCAAATAGCTGTCCATTCTGAATGAGGCTGCTTTTCTCCTGAGATATTGTCTATTGCATCAGGAAGTAACAGTTGGGTGGGAGGGGCCAGACTCTTTGAAGGTTCCAAAAGACTCAAGAGATGACAATGCTTGTGACCTGCAATATGCATTTCTATATTTTCTCATGCATAATGGGGAAGTAAGTGCTCTACCACTGAGCTACAGTTCCACCCCTGTGATTATTTTCTGGTACTGAGAACTAAACCTCAGGCCTCAGCACTGAGTTACATCCTTAGCCTTTCTTGTTTTCTGTTTTGAGACAGGGTCTCACTAAGTCACTAAGTTGCCCAGGCAGAGCTCCAAGATATTTTTAAATGTCCACCCAATGTTTTGCTTCTAATTTATTTCTCAAACAGAGCAATGAAATATAATAATGATGAATATATATAATAAAAAATCCAACCTAGATTATATTCATCTTTGTGACATTACAGTTATAAAATATTTAAAGTATATTTCATGAAGAAAGCATGCACAGGACCCACTAGTTTCTGGCCTCACCCCATTCAATACACAGCCCCTATTCACTCTATATAGCAACAGTCACCTATGGACTGGTCTTCATTCCCCCCCAGTGCCCCAGAGAGGTGACTCATCACTGCATAGAAAGAGGTACTTTTGAGAAGGAAAGTGATGCTCTAGGACAGAAGGCCAGTTGTTCTTCATCCCTTTTGGCCAGTTCCTTATAAGTCCAAAGCTCCTGGGCCACTCTGGTTTTACTTCTGAGGCATAAGGACCGGCCTGGTTCCTTCTGACCCAAGAAGGTGGTAGCGAAGCCAGAGCAGAATACCCACAATTCCCTTTCCGTTGTATCCTCCCAGGGGCCTGGCAGCTGGAATGCATCTAGCCCCAGGCCATAATCACCATATCCCAAACTATAATCCAAATAGCTCCTAGGAGCCCAGAGGTCCTCATAGTTGTCTACCTCCTGGGTTAGACTTGGGGGAAGAAATCCAGCAGCTGAGCTCCTTCAAGATGCAGATCTTAACTTTGTCATTTACCTGTCTCAGGAGTTTTGGGTATTTCCCTATAGGGCTTTCAGATTCTTTGCCTGCCTCATTTGGGAGGAAAGAGAATGTTAGCTCTGCTCCTGTGCTAGTTCACTTGTTCCCAGCTTCCTCCCAAGGAAGGGTACTAACTTGGATGCCTAGCCTTGATGATTGCCCATGTGGTACCAAGTTTAGGAGGCCGGATGTGACGCATCAATTGTCTTTCTCAATTGGGCTGGATGGGCACCTTGATGGTCATTTAGGACATATCTTACTGTATAAACACTGCTGCAGGACTTTTTTCTACCCTTGATTTCTTTTATTCAGCCCCAGCCAGAAGTTGATGAGCTCACAAAGTTTGGATGAGGGCCTAGAGAAAGGCAGGCAGACTTCTTCAGCTTAGAGTCTAGCCTCATGTTTCAACCTATCTTTTGCCAAACTTGCTCTTGGACAGCTTTGAAGGAAAATTTTGATGCCTATTTGGCTCCTGTTCATTCCAGTGAACTTTCTGGAGCTGAAAAAGAAGAAATTACTAACAGGGCAGGAGTCTGACCTTCTAGAACGGTGATACAAATCTTTTAGGGCAGTAGTAGCGAACCCATGGCACATGTGCCATGATGGACTGTTTGTATTATTGAATGCTCTGAAAGGTTCACCGTCACTGTTGCAGAACTTTCAGTGCTACAAACACCATGAGCTGCAGGTTTTCCACCACTGCCCTAGGATTTCTGACCACATACCCTTTACCTGCAACTGTAGCTTTTTTTTTTTTTTTTTAGGTTTTTTG
>PVIR01000331.1:0-135554 GCA_004026965.1 Petromus typicus
GGAGACCCACACCCAGCAGCAACCAGTACCACATACCACAGTGCCGGGCGTGGTGGCTCACGCCTGTAATCCCAGCACTCGGGAGGCAGAGGCAGGAGGATTGTGATGTGAGTTTGAGGCTGAGCTCAGGGCCAGCCTGAACCACAAAGCGAGACCCTGTCTCCAAAAACCTAAAAAAAAAAAAAAAAAAAAAAAGAAATTTAACAACTTCGCTTATTGATTTTGGTTATTAATTAAAAAGTAAAAATAATTATGATCTAATTGTTGTCAAAAAAGTTATAAGGAACGCTTGGTGTTTGTACATTCACGTATAATCCAGCGTCAGTGTTTGACTATGAGAAAGAATCTCTGGTTTCATCCACTTGTAGAAATATCTCTCAATGTTATGATGATATCTTCTTGGTATTTCCTCTGCAGTTGATTTTTAGCATAGTTTTCTGTGATCCGTGGAGTGGAGTTGAGTGGAAAGGTGTTTATGTTAATTCCTATAAAAGTACATAACCGATTACTAAGGAGGCAGGCAGGTCATCCAATTTCCCAGTGTTTTTGAAGCCTATCAGTTAAACCCAAGGCATTCAGCCAACGTTCTACCATAAAAAACCCATAGAGGACAAAGGGTAAAGGCAAATTGGGAACTTAAAAAACAAACAAGGCCATAAATTGCTCTTTCTGCCAAAGCTACCCTGAACTGTTTTCCTTTTTCCCTGTGGCTTTAGACAAGCTCCATGCCTGGTTCTCTGGGCAAGCACTGGGTAGGGAACAGCAGGGTGCAAGAGTTCAAGGTTCGGTTCGCACTAGGCCTAGAACCTTCCTCGCTTCTGATAGGCTGGGAGAGCCGCCATCTTTTCTGGCATAGAGCGCTGGTCACTGCACGTAGTTTTGTAGCACGTCCCACCAAGTAGGATTGGTGCAATTTCTATGCTGGCTGTCTGCTTGGGAGTAAATATTCCTCATTCTCGAACAAAGTCCAGAACATGCGGGACCTCATAAAGGGTGGCTAGGTTAATAAGTAAATGTGATCAGCAAGCCAATGCCAACCACAAAGAGAATACCACTTCTGGACTCTTTTACTAGTAAGGGCTTTGAATGAGACCTACATTCATGTGAGACCAACAAAAAAGAAAACAGCCAAAGTACGATATATTTAACATAATGTGATTGTGGACTATGTATTAGAGAATTTGGGGCAAAAGGAAGAAAAGTCTGCTTACCTGTGAGTGAAGAGAGCTAATAATCTGTTCCTTGAAAAAGGCAGCAAACAGGAAGTAAGAGGAGAGGAAAGATAGATGAGTGGAAAGCTTGGTTGGAAAATCTGATGTATGTGGATGATAATAATGTTCTATAAAAGGACAGGGGAGGGGAAGAGAGAGGAGAGGTCAGTGTGGGCAGAGCAGGACACACAGAGGTCTGGGACCAGACCTCAGAGGGTGGCAGAGAGCATTGGGGCTTCTCCTCTGACCCTGTTACTGCCAGAATGACAGGGCTCATTTTGTGGGAGTTCACAGCTCAGTGTCCTCTGCACAAAGTCCACTAATTAATGTGACAATGATTTTATCCCCTGAACACCTGGGAGCCCAGACTACTAGGCCTGCTCTCTAACAACCTGTGGCAAAGCTGGCCAAAGCGATCCCCTGCCCTGGGCCCCATTCCTGGTTTGAGTGTGGGGCAGTGGAGGACAGAGTCCATGGCCACAGGCCACCTCGCACCTGAGTCTCCCTAACCTCTGAATCTGTTCCCCATCTGGAGACGGAAGAGTAGAAGCAACTCCTCTGTGTCAGTCATGCGGGCTCAGTAGAAATACAGGATGGGTGAGGCGTACTTCTTTAGACCACACACTACATACACACACAGACACAGACATGTATAAACACATATAGACACACACCAGTACAGACACACACAGATGAAAACACAACTACACTCAGATGTAGTCACTCAGCACACACAGATACACAACCCACAGAAATCCAAGACATACATACATATACACACCGAGTGCTACACAATATACACACACATGCAGAAACACACAAATTTAACACCCATAGACATACAAAAATCACACAGGGATGTGTGCCCCAGTACATACACACAAACATGGAGCATAGTCACATACCACCCAGTTGTCAGATACTGCATTGCAGAATAGCATGCATCTTTGTAGAATTTCTCTGTAGAAATGAACAGGGTGATAGTACTAGGCTGCCTTGCCCAAGGCGACGCTGGCCAGACCATCATGGGGTCTCTGGACACGGCATCTTCCGTCCCCTGCCTACAGCTGTCTTTGATGAACAGAGTGGAACCTCTGTCCCTCGAAGCTCCCATCTGGCTTAGGGCAAAGAGAAACACCGAGACATCATGATTACAGTGAAAGCCTATGTCCCGCTGCTGTGCTGTGAAACCCTCGCAGCATTGGCTTCTTCCCAGGGTCCTGTGCAGAGGTGGCTCCTACTCCCAGCAGCCAGGAAAAGCCCAGAGCAGGATTCCTGGCCTCAGCTCCACTCCTGGAGTCTTCAGGAAAGCCTGTGAGGTGTGCCACCTCCAGAGCTTCTGATGTAACATGCTAAGTAGGGGCCTGGCCTTGCGGACTTATAAAATCTTCCCAAGAGTTCCAGTGGAACTCCTTACTTCAACTATTATCTTAACACCCAACACAAGTTGTTGAGGGGAAAAGGCAAGTTGGTATCTCCACAGGGCTTGGCACATAGTAGATGTTCAGTATTTTTTCATTCAGAGATTAAAGCACAGGACACTGGCTCACTTTGGTTTCTTCTTTTTAAGAAGTTGGTATGGCCAGGTGTAGTGATGCATGCCTGCAATCCCAGCACTTGGGAGGCTTAGGCTGGAGGACCTCAGAGAATATTCAAGGCCAGCCTGAACTACATAGGAAAACCCTGTCTCAATAAACAAAACAGAAAAAAAGAAGGAGGTGGGGAAGAGGAAGGAAAAGAAGAAACTGATATGTATATGTATAAGACAGAGCTGATGAAGTCTTTCAGAGGATGGGTAGCGCTGGGGGAGCACTGACACCTTCCCTGGCATTGGTGCCTTTTACTCCAAGCACATGCCACTTTTAAAATTAATAATAATGCAAATGATCTGTCAGTTGTTCAAGAACCCACGCATCACCTGTCTTTCACTTCCTTTTTCTTTACCTATTCAAGACACAGGAAATGCCCATAAATAGCCTTAAAAAGGAAAAGCCCCGTTGGGGAGTTGAATCCTGCGGGGGCTGAGCTGCTAAACTAAGCCCTCCAAACCACTTCAAAAGTTCCTGGGCCTTTTCCAGGCCCAGCAGCCCAAACCCCAAAGTGGGTCGGGTAACAGAGCAGCTAGGCTTTACCAGGGGTTCAGTGGGTGGGAGGGTGCCCTGCTTCCTGAGCCAGCTGGCCTTGGCATTCCACAGGGTCATGGTCACAGGGACAAGTCGGGCTGGTGACCTCACCCTGACACAGCCACTAGGCTCTGCCTCCTAGTAGTTCAGAGAGCACCAGATGGTGGGTGTGGATAGACCCCCAAAGGCTTCTTTAATGTATCAAAAATAGGCCACAGGGGCTCTGTGAGGCCCACATCAGGACTCCTGTGCTGCCAGTGGCATCCTGAGGCCAAGCTCAAGATCTCTGAGTGCTGGATCTAAGCTACACAAGCCCCTGAATTTGAGGGTCCTACAACCCTCAGGGGCTCAGTTCCCAATGCAGTGACTCTGCATCTCTATCCCTGGGATCCTCTGTTAAACTCAGAGGGGGGAGTCAGAATAGGACTCAGAAACATCACCGTCGGGAAGCTCTGAGACTGCACCCTGGCTTGAGGCTCCCTGAAGCAGGCCCAGCACCTGCTCTTTTATTTTTAGGATTTTTCGAGACAGGGTCTCGCTTTGTAGTTCAGGCTGGCCCTGAGCTCAGCCTCAAACTCATCACAGCAATCCTCCTGCCTCTGCCTCCCGAGTGCTGGGATTACAGGCGTGAGCCACCACGCCCGGCACTGTGGTATGTGGTACTGGTTGCTGCTGCGCGTGAGTCTCCACACCCAGTATAGGTATGTGGTTACCAGGGATCGAACCTGGGTCCTTGCGCTTGCAAGACAGGCGCCGGAACCACTGAGCTAAATCCCCGACCCCAGCACCTGCTCTTACCTGGGTGCACAGGACCCTCCCCACACTGGAACACTTGCTCTGAGCCAGATACTCAGGAAAATTAAAGCCTCAACCACCCTCAGTGCTGCAGCCAGATTATTTTCAGGCTTTAAACAAAACATCAGGCCAGGCAATGTGCTACATTCCTGTAATCCAAGTACAGGAGAGGCTGAGACAGCATTAACACGAGTTGTAGGTCAGCCTCGTCTACACAGTGAGTTCAAGGCTCCCCTAAACTGCTTATGGAGACCCTGTCTCAAAAAACAAAAGCAAACAGAAAAAGAACTTCAGGACTCCGCTGTATAATCAAATGAACAGGGTCTCTTCCAAAGGGGCAGAGCCAAGGGCCGTGACCCCGAAATGCAGGCCTCCCAGTGCTCCCAGCATGGCTGCATGATGTAGGAGGCAGAGAGCTTTCTTCCCAGCCTGAGTCACCTCCCCCCAGGCCTCAGCCTCAAACTTCTCCCTGCCTAGGCCAGGCCAGGTGGGTCCACAGAAGAATCTGGGAGGAGGAGAACCACAGCAGGCCCTCAAGACTCCAGGCACGGGCTGAGTCAAGTTGGGCTGGAGGCTGGGGCTTTTCAAGAGTCAAGTCTGGGCCCCAAGCCAAGCTGACCTCTAGCCTTCTCGTCCCCGAAGCGAGGACAAGTATGTCTCCCCCGCCTTCTCCTTCCTTAGAAGTCTTCTCAGTCTAGTACTTCCTGAGGTGTTTGTTACAGGGCCAGCAACCTGCTTAACCCCTCACCTCCCATTCCTCAAGCATTGACTCAGACCCCAGAGAGCAAAGGTCATGGCACCGTTTAGGGTTCAGGGCCCAAGGGGAAGAGATCAGGCCTCCAGGGCTCAAGAGGCTTCATTTCAGCCTCATCTCTTACTCAGTGCGTCCCTTAGATAAAGCATTGAGTCCCTTGTAACCTCAGTTTCTCCCAACAACAAGTGGAATTGACCATAGCAACAACTTTGAAGGCACTGACCTTACTTCACTGCTCTGATGGGGAAACTGAGGCCTGGCAAGGGGCAAGGGCTAGGGACAGGGCAAGCATAGGGCAGGAACTAGAGTTCCTGGCTTTTACCCCAGCCATGTCCCTCTCCTATCTGAGCACTCCAGCTCAGCTAATCTGAGTATTTCCACTGCCCAAGAAGGAGTAGAGTGTGGACAGACTGATTTCTCTTCACTCAGAGCCACTTGCCCAGTGATGCCAGTACCAGCCTGACCTCACATCCTCTGTAGGATGCAGGAAGCTTGGGCCTGGGTATGTACGGTGGCTTGAAAATGCCTGCTGAAAAAATGAGCCCCTACTAAGTGCTAGGCCCAAGGTATAGGGTTATGTACCAGGAGAAATGAGGCTGCAGAAGAAATATTGTATGGGTACTGGGTGTTTAGCTCAGTGGTACCACATCTACCTTGCAAAAAAGCACAAGGGCTGGAGTTCAATCTCCAGTACCACCAAAAAAAAAAAAAAGTCACAAAAATAACACCGTGTTGATCAGTAAGGAAGTGACACAGGCAAGAAGGAATTGGGACAGAAGACTAGTGTAGGTTGTCCCAGGCTCTGAGCAACACTCTCCAGGTTCAAGTTCTAATCCCACCATGCACCAACTGTGGGACCTTAAAAATCCCTTTAGTTCCATAAGTTTATCATGAAGATTACTAGTGAGCTGCACGGACCTGGGACTCTGCCATCCATAAGCATCAGATGGCAGCCATTGTGACTTGTGGGATGGTTGCTCCTGAGCCACACAGACGCCCGTGAGTTCCCAGATGGACGTATCGTTTCCCACACTAGAGCTGTCTCCCTTGACTCATGGGTTCCAGGCTTTCTCAAAGGCTGTGGCATTTCCCTAGTGCTTCTGTTAATTCCCTCCAGATATGTCTGGATGACTCCAACTCAGCTTCATTCCTGCCTAGATGGGTCACGAAGTGGTTTCCAGGGAGAAAGGAAGGCCTATGATGGTCCTCATTCTAAATGGCCCTGGTGTGTGAGATGAAGAAAAAAGGTACCTACCATCTTGGATGAAGGAATAGGAGCTTCAATCCTGTCCCTGTCTAGCTTGAGGTAGCCTCCCTCGGGCCAGCTCCTTCTCCCCTCTGGGCCTCCACATGCCCTTTGGTATATAAGGAAATGGCCTAAAATAAGATTCTGACTTCCACCATCTGATGGCGAAGACCTCTGGTTCTATTTTTGCATTAACAGCCTCGTTGTCCTCATGATAGCTAACATTTATTGAGCACCTGCTATACAGCAGTGACTAACCTCCGTAACCTCTACCATAGTAACCATCATTCACTAAACGCCACAATCCCCATCTTCACAGTCACAGCACTGTAAGATGAGCTAACAGGGTGCCACCTGATGGGTGACCTCATCTGGCTGGTCAGTGGCCAGTACGCACCCCAAACCACTAAGCCATGCTCAACTTCCTCAAGCCTGTGAGGTAGGAATTATTATCTTTATTGTCATGATTTAAAGAAAAAAAAAAAACATGGTCCAGAGAAGGGAAATGACTCAGCAAGTGTCAGTCCGCCCGGTTGAGATGCTAGCCCCCAAGGATAAGATATCCTGCCTCTACTTTACCCTCTTCTCGTATGAGCGTGTCTCCGTGCGTGTGTGTCTATGTCTGTGTGTTTCTTAGTAGCAATTGAACAGAGGGCCTTTACACCAAGCTCTCAGGGTCTCCCTAAGTCACTAAATTGCCCAGGCCTCAAACTTTAGGCCCTGGATGAATGTGGCCTCGAATCCAGCTCTCCCTTTTTTTTAACTCCAGTATTTCAGCCCAAGCTTCAGAAAAACGTGTGTCTGCATTGTAATTCTCCATTGCTAGTCCGAATTCCTGTTTGGTCACTAGGGGCCTGCAGCTGAGGACTGCCTTTCAGATAAGCTGAGCTGCTGAAGGAACAGCAGCCACCTTCCGACCCCACCCCCACCTCATCCCCACTCCCACCCCGCCCCCACTGCCAGGGCCTCCCTCAGACCCAGGGAGGGGATTAGTCCCACAGGGCCACTTTCCCCTTTGCTGACTGTGACAGAATTGCCAGCACCACAATTAGGTTCTGTGGATGAGGAAGTTGAGGTCCCAGCAGGGAAACACTAACTCCTGCCTGGCCAAATCCTATTATCAAGGGTAACTTTTTAAAATTCCAGCAGAATGCAGAAATGTGAGTTGTTTTTCCACTTTGGGGTAAGGAATTTGGATCAAAGACCATAGGCCCCACTTTTAGACAGAAAGGAAAAGAAGCAATGAGGACTGTAGTTAGTGCCCCTGAGGCTCCTTCGCTAAGGCAACTGTCCCCTTCCAGTCGCCATGGGATGCTGACTTTCTTCCTCTTTCTAGTCTTCCTTTTAGGTATTACCTTGCTTTGCCCAGATCAAAGAAAAAGGAAGCTGCTGTTCAGTTTAGTGAAGGCCTAGGCAAAATGAAATCGGAGCCTGAAAGGAGGCTGGTGACTCATTCCCCGACCCAGGGATGAGGCCAACTGGGGCAGAGGCTGCCTTGGGAAGACCTGGGCTTTTGTTCCTTTGGGGACCAAAATGAATCAGTCATCTCATTAAGTCACACTGGCCAGTCCCAAAGTTTCCAGATGGAGCCAACACCGTTAGCAGACACACGTTTTTCCGACACCGGCACTGATATGAGATGGGCCCACAGTGGGCACGCAGAAGGAGGGAAGGGCAGCACCGCTTCCAGTGCCCCCTCAGTTGAGCCACAAAGGGAGCAGACGGACCATTTCCCCTCAGGCAAAATGGAGGCCAGAAGTAAAAGAGGGAGGCCAGGCACAAAGTCCCTAAGGAGCTCATTCGCTGGGGGATAAACACTTAGCCACTACCTCACTGCTATTGGGAGGGAGCACCACAAAAGCCGTCCCACTGTCCGCTTACTCCCTCAGGCAGTGGAAAGGCAGGCCCTGGACAGACATCTGCTGCGGGCCTGTCATGTGACACACTCTGCCTTCTCCACTAAGGAGACCAAGCCCCTAGCCCGGGGCACCCTCTTGGAATCTGCCTCTAGCCATCTGACCCCAAAGGCTTGCTTCTTTTACTGCCTTGCCTACAGGTACCTGGTCTTCATCAGAAGGCACCGAAGGCCCTTTTCACAAGTTACCACCTGGGCTGGTCAAGGAAAGCCTAGAAAGCTTACACCTTTTCCGCAAAGTCGTGCGGGTAATTTCAGAGAAGGAGCTAGCCAGGAGCAATGGAAACATATAAGCCCAGCTTTCCAGGGGCCTCCATATCCCAGAGGCCAGATGTGTGATCCTGAGGTCACTCAGCCACCTGAGGCCATCCCAGGCTGCCCCACAGGCTGGCAACCCCTGTGCCTCCTCCCTCCTCCCTCTCTCTTTCTTCAGCAAGAAAGAGACTCAGTGGTGCTGGCAGCTGCTCCTCAGCATCTGGCGGAACATTCTGCCCCAAAGCTGAGCTCCTCTCAATCCCCGGGGAGGGCTGGTGACTCATATTTCCATTTTCAGCGCAGGGCTAGGCATTTGATCTTTCCATGATCATCACCAGAACTGGACATATGGCATTGGGATTAAGGACACAAGCTGTGGTGCCACACAGGTCCAAGTTCAAATCCTTTGTGTACTGCTTGTCGGCCAGTATCATTTCAGTAAGCAGCTTACCTTTTTCTGAGCCCCATGTGTAAATGGAGACGGTAGTGATCTGCTCTGATATCTTAACTGAAAAATTCCCCTCCCTTCTGTTAGCAGCTCTGAGAAACGAACTGTTCCTATGAGTGGTTTTCTCTTTTACATCCTCACCTCTCAGCATGCAAGGCATGAGGAAGTTGATACTAGGTTTTCTGGAAGGGTTAGTAATATTCGTGCAGACCATGTCCAAGTTACAGTTCTACTCACAGTAATGGTGTGAAAAGGTACCCCAAGACTATCTTGGGGTTCACGGTCAATACCGTATGCCAGTCATTCCATGTGACAAGAGACACTGTTACAAAACAGGCTTTGTGGGAGATGTTTTTGCCAAGCTGGAAGCTAATGTAAGAGATCTGAGCACTGTTAAGGTAAAGTAGGCCAAGCTATGCTATCCAGGAGGATGAGGGTATTAAATGCATTCTTAACAATTTCATTTTCCTCGTTGGAATATAATATCATTTTAAATCGAGGAGAACCCATATGCCATTTACTATGTGCTAACAATCTGTTAATTAGGTACTATTAACAGACTCATTTTGATGTGGAGAAAATGGAGTCCCAGAGAGGTAAACTTACTTCCCAAGGTCACCCAGGCATAAGTGGCATGGCCAACACTCACACCCAGCCTGCTTTGCTTCAGTGTCGTGCTCTTAGCTCTGAATTGTTATGCTGAGACAAGGGAATATGACCATGAAGGTGATGCTCTGGCCATGACAATGGACCCAAGTGAATTGAAGGAAATGTGAGCACCACCACTGCCATTGCTTCACCATCACCATGCCTGAGTCCTGGCCTTGCCCCTGGGAACTCCCTGCCCTCCAAGCCAATCCAACAGTTAAGAACCTCTAGAGTTTGAGCAGTTGGTGGGCCCACCTCAGACAGGTGGGTGTCTTCCATGCCAATTGCATGTTCTTGTCCTGCTGGGTCTCAATTTCCTCATCTGCCAAATGAGTGCTTTTCCTTATTCTTGGGGTAGGAACAAGAGAGGAAGTGCTCAGTGTGGATATTACCTGGAGCCACGTTGCTGGCTGGGCCTGCCTGGTCCTAGTACTTCCTTGATAGGGTGGTTTCAAAAAGAAAATCTTACAACTTGTCCCCAAACCCAAAAAAGCCAAGAAGTTGCTGGTAGAAGACCCTCTGGGACATTCTCCCTCTGAAGTGATAGGTGAATGACCAGGCTCCCGGATTATCAGAAAGGGACCAGGAAAAGGAAGTGGGGCACAGGAAGGATGGCAAACCAAACAGAATGAAGTCCGAAAGTATCAGGGTAACCAAGAGGGGCCTCAGATGCCCTTCACCTCCATGGACCACCATCAGTTGGCTTCTTGTCATTATTATCCTTCCCTCTTCTAGTTCTTCTATCATGTCTTTAAGGTCCAAAGGACTGTCCTGTTTCTGTCTCTTGAGAGCTGAGCCAACTAGTCCAGCCCTCCCCCTCCTGCTTGCATGTCCTTCCCTGAGGCTGCTGGCATGGTGCCATCTCTCCTGCCTGGTCTTCTTGATCAGATGGGCCCATTGCCCCTCCCATCCCCCACTTCCCCAAAATACTGTTCCCCAACTTGCTTGCCTTTAGGGCGCAAGGAGTGATGGGAGAGGGGGTACCAGAGGGCCTCTACTTGGTGAGATACGAAGCCATCTCCAGTATTGGCTCCTGAGTGCAGGGCCTGGGCCACAGTAGATACCCATAAATGTGGGTTGAATAAACATAATCCAGCTCTTCATCAGAAGGATTTGTTAGTTCAGCCCTGAAAAAATTATGAGGAGCTCTTGTCTGGCAGCATTCTTCCTGAACTATGGAGACAAGTTTTTAAAATTTCCTATAGAAGATTTTCAGCCAGAAAACAAACCCACCACAATCTTCCAAGCCCATGGCTGTGTCTCTTACTTCATTCCTTATGAATCCATTGAGATTGTGAAGAAGCACTTTGCATTGTAAGAAATGCAAAAGCTTCTAAAGCCTTAAGCAGCCGACGCTATGGAAGAGACAGGAAGTCCTCTGGCCACTGGTCAGTATCTATGCAACATCAGCTATTTGTTTCCAGCTCTGTACTGTGTACAAATACTTCATACTGAGTAGAGCTTGCAGTCTACCGGAGCTGGCGAGTATCAAAACTATCTGACAGTAAGAGCCAAGGACATGGGTGTGGGCATTCATGCAAATAGCGACCTTTGCAGAGACAGTGCTTATTTTGGAGCCTAGGGGGCAGGTTTAGCATTGAAAAATCACCACCCATTTTGTATGACCTTGAGCAAGAAATTTAAACTGCCCAAGGTTCAGTTTCTTGGTCTGTAAAATGGAATTAATCATTACTTTCTTCCTAGGATCATTGTGAAGATTGTAAGAAATGACTTAAGTGACCAGCATAGTAATATTATCATTAGAATAATGATGAAATATAAATACCAGCTGAATGGGACAGAATGGGGTGGGGGGGTACTTCCTCCTCCAGTGAGGGTTGGTAGGGATGTGGCTAATTTTTTAGGAGAAGGTGGTTGTTGAGGCTGAATCTTAAAAGATGGGTTGAATTTCTATACAAGGAAGTGGCAGAGAGTGAATCAGTTCAAAAGTAGAAAAATGAGTGATTCAGAGGGTCATTAAAGTAATACAAATTAAAAAAAAAATCTAAACCAAATGACTAGGTTCCTTAAAAATAGGACATTGCCTTGCCAAGTAAGCTAAGAAAGCGTTAGTCAGGCAGAGGAGGCGGCTACTGGGAAATTTCACCCAGTTCAGCATTATTGAGAAGTTGTGGGTTCCTGGAGACTTGCGTGGGGATTGCACAATTCTGGAGGTTAAGGTTACCCAAATGCTGGCCTGAGGAGTGAAAGGGAACTGCTTAGGATAGAAGTGACAGTAGAAACAAAACACACAGGTTGCGTGGCCATCGCAAAAGAAAGTGACTAGACGTGTTAGAGGTCCCTGGTGTGGATCCACGGGCCAGTAAATATCTGCAGCAAGCACAGAACACTCGGAAGGCCAAGACAGTGCACTCCAGGGGCTGTGTCTGATCCAGGCCTTCTGCCCCGGCATCCTGTAATCGTCCCCACTTCTCTCACTCGCACTCCAGGAATGCACCATCTTCTCTGTCCAAATGGTGGGACAAGGAGGGTGGGGCTCAAAGCCCAGCTCTGACACTGGCTGGTGTGACCTTGACCAAATCACCTGTTTCTCTGTGTTTTCACTTTTCACCCATAAAGTGGCCATTGAAACATCACTTAGGTTATAGTGAGAAATAAAGGAAACATACGGTTGTCACTTAAGGTGGTACAGAAAATGTGACTGCCAGCACTGTCTCCTGCTGTGGTCCTTCTGGTGGCATCCCTGCCTCCGCCGCTGTCTTGCTAGGGTTAGAGATGAATGCCTCCCTGTGACGCCTCCCCAGAGGTCTCTGACTCATCTGTGCTGTTCCAGTCACATTTATCAACACCTACAGTATGACAAGCTTTGTTCTTAGACTAAAGGCAAAACACGTGACGTAAAGACAAAAGGCGGAGGCATACAGAGTGGGAGATGAAAGTTACTGAACCAAGGGACAAGCCAACCTTTAGAGTGGCCCTACTGTGTGCTGTTTGGGGAGATGGACTCTCGAGATCAAGAGGGAAACAAGACATAGCCTGGGGCTCTGGGGTTATCACAGCTCAGAGCTGGAGACACACAGGCCCATGTACTATTTGTGGTTTCATTACAAACTAGGAGACTGCTAGGGTACAGAAGTCAGGTGCCCAAGGAAGGGCATTTGGGGGGTGGAAAATAGCCCACGCAAAGGCCAGTCCATCAGAGGTCAGTATCTGAGGAACAGTTAGTTTCCTTAAAATAAAATCTTTTAATTTATCGCAGGACCTGACACAGAATACATGCTATATTAAGTTAGGAAGCACTTTTTTTTTTTTCCCAGCCAAAATCTCATTTTGTAGTCCAAGCCAGCTGGCTCTGAACTCACCACAATCCTGCCTCAGTCTCTGCATGCTAGATCGCAGGTGTGTGGCATCACACCTGGATATTAAGCACTTCCTTAGTGCTTTATTAGTGCTCCCCAGCTATTGACCAATCTTTGAGCCCAGTGGCCTCTGCTGCTGAGGTCAAGGGGAAGCGCTAAGCTTCACACACAGAGAAGCTATGGTATGGAGCAGGAGTACTCATTTCCTGTTTCACAGGGGCCTGCACATGTCCTCCACCCGGGATCAGCACGTTCTGTGCCTTTCCCCAAACAGAACTTCAAGGCCTAGCCAAGCAGCTGACCAGCCCTCAGCTAACGGGAAAATGGACCTCGCTGTGCCCCCAAGTCACCAGCTCATCCCTAGCCCCGGGGATTCCGCAGGCCCTGAGTTTGGCGGGTTTAGAGAAGTAGGGACCGAGTCATCCGTCATAGGCTCTGCGTGGTCACTGCCTGTCAGGCCTGCGCAGGGGAGCGGGTGGCGAAAGGGGTGGATTCCAGCAGCGAACATGGGAACTGGGGGCCTGGGGGCTGGCTTCCTGGTCTGTTACCAGAAGATGGTTACATAATCAGTGCGTTTCGGCCTCCCGCAGAACGGAGGAGTACTGCTTGTGGGGCAGGCACTGTTTCTTGGCCCTGGAAGCAGGGAGGACAGATACAGCATTGCTTCAGGGCATTGACCTGGTGGAAGAACACACGCCGAGCATCCTCCTGCGTTGGCAAGCATCTTGACTTAATCCTCCCACCCCCGGAGGAGACACCCTACTGCCACCCGTTTTACAAATCAGATTCCTGGTCCAGGGATCCCTTTCCCCTCACCCTGAAGCTCAGTGCCTCTCAAAAGACAGTAAATTTATTTGGGATCTGATGGTGACACCTGGCCCAGCTCTCAGCACAGTGACCTCACCGGTCAGGAACGAGGGGCCCTATCTTCTGATTACAACCAGGCCCCGCCCACCGAGCGGTCCAGCTTGGAGAACTCAGGCTGCTGTCAGAGCCTCGGAACAGCCGCCTTTCCCGGCATCCCCTCATTACTCCGGAGTCAGGCATGTAGCGGCTCATCGGTTTCTCCGTTCTTTCATAAATACAGTATTTCTTTCATTCTTTCTGGGCAAGCACAGCCTTTGAATAGATTTTATTACAGGTGAGTCTCCCTCTTCCCCCAGCTTTCCCTCCCTCCCCGCAGCTGTATACCAACCAGGCCAGTCGGGGCAGCTGGGGAGGCAGAGGAAGAAAGAGCCCTCCGTGTGCAGGGGTCAGAGCGAGGGCAGCACGGGGGCCCAAGGTGCCCAGAGGTCACTACTTTGCTGGGTGATTCAAGTCCACACTTGTGGCTGTGACTGAATGGCCAGATAAGTCATCGAGAGTTGGGGTTCTACTGGCACAGAGATGTGACCAGCCTCATGAGGTCCCCAAAGAAATGAGGGTAGCTGAAAAGCCAAACTCATGAAAAGTCTTCAGAGTTGGAGGGAAGAATTTGTTTCATTCAATAAATAATTAAGCCGTGCTTTTGTCTTAGCAACTGTCCTGGATATTGGAGACATTGCTGCAGAAGAATGTCCAAGTTTCAGAGATTGGAGCCATATTGCACCTGTCACAAAAAAAAAAAAAGCTGTTAAAGGCTGGGGATTTAGCTCAGTGGGGCCACTCCTACTTCATAAGTGCAAGGTCCTGGGTTCGATCTCAGGTACCCCCCATAAAAAAGTTTGTTAAGTCTTTAGAGTTTCTGCAAGCTGTTTGATGGTGTGAGAACTGGCCGAAATCTGCCATGGTGGGTGGATTTACACCAGTGAAATTGGCAAATTAAGCACCACCCCACCATCATGCTGTGCCCAAAGGTGATTGCTGAATACAGCCAGCGCCCTGCTGAAGAGAGACGGACAATAAACAATAGGCAAGTGAGTAAACATGTTGACAGTGGACTGTGTACAAAGGAGAAAGCCAGCAGGGGAGAGAGAGGGAGTCCACTGGTAGTGACCACCTTAAAGGGCCCTTATCTCCAACTGCAATCTCATCTTGCAGTGGTGGGAATTAGGGATTCACTAGGGAAGTTAGAGGTGGGAACACAGTTCAGCCCATAATGCTATCTCTGATGTTCAGATTTTCCGATATGTCTCAGCTCCGATCTCCTCTCTTCTGAGAAAGGTTTCCTGACCGCCTCTTGCATCAGTGCCCTGGAGACAGGGAAGGAGTCCCCTGTGCCAGAGCATAGCTGGGAGGGGGAGCTGCCCAGAGGTGGGCAGGGCCTGGATCACACCACACGTGGTGGGCACTTAGAAGTTACCTGATATTTATGCTAAGTGAGGTAAGTGATGACCCACTGCAGAGGGTGAGGCAGAGAACAACCATGTAAAGCTCAACAATAATAATGTCTCTGTTTAACATGCTATTTGGGGGATAAGATGAACTAGAGAACATTCCAATCTAAACCACTCTAAACATCATGAAATGCAAGCGAAGCTGGGGCATGTGGTAAGAGCAGAGAACCATTCTGTTTAAAAGAAGAAAAGCCAAAGATAGGTGTTGTGTTGGTTAAAACTGCTTTTCTATCTGTAATAAGTAAAGAAGAAACATATTCTCAGAAGTCAGCTTCTAGATTTATTTCATTCCGACAAATACTTAGTGATCCAGCCCTCATGTACAGGCTTTGTTCTAGGTTCTGGGGCTAGTGGAGATTTAAAAACAGCAGATAGGAGTGCACCTATAATTCCAGCACTCAAGAGGCTGAAGCGGGAGGATTATTGTGAGTTCAAGGCCAGCCTGACCAATATAGTGAGTTCAAGGTATAGGGAACTGCATTAGCGAGACCCTGTCACAAAGAAAGAGACAGAGAGAAAAGACACAAATCCCTGAAATATCACAGATCATCACAGACTGATATAGTTGTCCAAGAGATACTGGTAACAGTGGACTTGAAAATTAGGCTGCAGAATATCTCAGTCTGTTCTGTGCATGCAATCTGATTAGATAGGTAGTTAAGCAGGTAGGTAGAAAGAAGACAGAGGAAAGAAGGAAGGAAGAGTGATAAAAGGGAAAGACAGAGGAAAGTAAGATGGAAGGAGAGCAGGCAGGTGGTGGACACCTTACCCTGTGGCAAGTGGCCCTTTCTCTGTCCTCTCTTTTTTTTTTTTTTTTTTTGAGACAGGATTTCACTTTGTGGTTCAGGCTGGCCCTGAGCTCAGCCTCCAACTCACATCACAGCAATCCTACTGCCTCTGCCTCCCAAATGCTGGAATTACAGGTGTGAGCCACCATGCCCAACACTGTGGTATGTGGTACTGGTTGCTACTGGGGTGAGTCTCCATTGGACTGGAGGTGCAATACTCCACCTCCAGTATTGCATGTGGTTAACTGGGGATCGAACCTGGGTCCTTGCGCTTGCAAGACAGGCGCCAGAACCACTGAGCTAAATCCCTGGCCCCTCCCTGTCCTCTCTTGAACTATATTCACTCTCAGTCTGACCATCTCCCCTTAACCACACCCCAACTGTAGGTTCTTGCCAAATGTGTGGACTTACTTTTATTTTTATTTTTTTAAGGGATTTTTTTGAGACAGGGTCTCGTGTTGTGGTTTAGGCTGGCCCTGAGCTCAGCCTCCAACTCACATCACAGCAATCCTCCTGCCTCTGCCTCCCGAGTGCTGGGATTACAGGCGTGAGCCACCATGCCTGGCACTGTGGTATGTGGTACTGGTTGCTGCTGGGGTGAGTCTCCATGCCCAGTATTGTTATGTGGTTACCAGGGATCGAATCCGGGTCCTTGCGCTTGCAAGACAGGTGCCGGAACCACTGAGCTATATCCCCGGCCCTGGACTTATTTTTAATAAAAGTTATACACACACACACACACACACACACAAGTACTTGTGATCTGGCCCTCCATATTTACAGAAATAGAAGGAAATGAGTCTCAAGAACATAGATTCTACAGAGTGCTACCTATAGAATCAGAGGAAGGCCTTACATCACAATAAGGCGAGCAGCGCTTCTGGAAACTTCCTCTGGATGTACCCTGTACTCCCTCCACCACACCCTGGCTGTCCACTCTGAGTTTGCCTGTGAGACTCTCCTGCCCTCCTCACCTCTCTGGCTCCTTTCTTCTCCCGTTTCTCCTGGCCCTTCCCATTAGAAATGACTGTGATGAAGAGTTGGAGAATTTGGCAAGAAAGATGGGGCTGGGAGTCAGAGTGGGGTTTGGGCAAGTGTCTCCCCATGGCCTGTGGCCCCCAGTCCTGTTGAGAGGTGGTAGCAACTTTGAGGGCTGGAGTTGAGGGAAGCCTTTGGGTAGAAGGATCCCAGTCTCCCTCCCTCCCTCCCCAGCCGTCCTGGCCAAGCAGCTCTGCTCTGCCCTGTTGTGCCCCTCGGAGTGTTACACAGGCCCAAAAGCAGTGGGGCCAGCTGGTCATGGACCGAAACCTCCAAAACTGTGAGGCAAAACGAACTCTTCTTCCTCAGAAGCCAATCAGCTCAGGTATTTGTGAGAGTGCCAGAAAGCTGACTAACACAAATGGTTCCCTCTGGGGAAGACTTGGAGGCCTCTCCCTCACCGTTTTCCACCTTTCTGACTACTTCCTTCTGTCCATGTATTTACATTAGCTTTAAATATATTTTAAAAACTGTCCTTCCGTGGTGTTGCAGGGCCCAGAGAAAAACAGCGAAAGGTGATACTTGACTGCGGTCTACCCCAGCCCAGCTTCTAAATGCTAACTGGACAGCCCAGTGGTTCTCTCACAGGTCAGAGAGGAGGCTTATCTTCCTGCAGCCTTGGAAATGGGCTTGGAAATACTTGGGCCAGGAATGCTGGGACCTGGGTGTGAGGCACAGTAGGTGTGTTTATACCAAGAGGACCATTTATGATCTTTAGGTGGCTCCTAGAGTGTCCGGCCACACTGAGAGGAACCAAGACAACTTCAGAATGGGGACCAGGAGGAAGAGAGGCTGGACCACCCAAGGACATTGTAGGTTTCACCACTTCTTGGCTGGGAATTCTGGAGCAAATCCTTTCGCTCTCTGAGCTTCAGTCCTTTCTACAAAACAGGAATAGTGATGACTATTTTTCAGGGTGACTGACAGGATTTAGTGGCACAAAGAATATAAAAGTGGGAGTATTACTATTTTTTAACTGTCTGTTGATGCCAGGAATATTTGATGGTCCTCTGAGGCTGGTTTCAGCACACTTATTTCCTGGTCATAATCACTTCCTCCATCTCTTGGCTACGTCACCCCAGCCTGACCTCACACTCTCTCCGCCCTGCCCCTCCCATCAGCCACCTCACTGTCCTCCACCCCCGGGGCCCGCCCAGCCACGCCCAGAGCTCAGACCGACACTTTCTCATTCACTCCAGGCTGCTTTTTTTTTTTAGAATTAAATTTTATTTCACATTGATAGAAACTATGTAAAACATTTACATTGTCTCACATTACACACATTTCATCAGAATATATCTTGCTATAAATAAAATCTTACTGATTTGTGTAACTGAAATAAGTATACAGTTCTTCAAGGTGAAGCAGAATAACTTAGTAAATGACAGGCTGCTCTTTTGACCTTGACCTTTATCCTGCCCCATTCAGACCTAACTGGAGGGGGCAAAAAACGGTCTAAAAAAACTGCAATTACTGTAACCCCAACACTCAGGAGGCTGATGCAAGAGGATCCCTGTGAGCTCAAAGCCAGTCTGGGCTACAAAGTGAATTCAAGACCAACCTGAATTACTTGGCAAGACATTGTCTGAAAAAAACCAACTTGAATCTGTGTAAATCTTCCTCAGAGACATTTGTGTATTAATGTGTATGTTAATTTGTCTGTCTGTCTTGGCTGGCTGTGAGCCAAGGTATAAGGGGAGAAAGGGAGCCTGGAGGGCCAGGGACTTAGCTCAGTGCCACCACAACTGGCAAGGTCCCAAGTTTGACCCCATACTGGAAAAAAAAAAAAAAAAAAAGCCAGCCCAGGAACTGGAAACTTGTACTCAAATTCTACCTTTGTACTCCTGAGACAGCTTTTTGTTTGTTTGGGTTTTTTTGCAGTACTGGGGAAAGCTTGGGCCATTGTGCTTTCAAGGTATCACTTGGGTTAAATCTTCAGCCCCAGGACCCCCTAGTTAGAGAAGAATGATCTCTGGTGGGTCTTTCGCCTCTCAGAGTCTCATAGTTTCACCTGTCAAATGGAAGAGTGATTCCAGTTGTATAATTCCGCAATGAAAATTGCTGAGAGTGTGCATAAGATACAGGTGAGAGTCCTGGGTGAAGGCAAGTTCATGCAGCGTCTACAAATAGCTTTCGATTTCATCCCGAGGACATTCAACAGCCCAGGCACCATCAGAGGGGGAAGGCAGGAAGACCAGGAACAGCCACCAGGCCTGACTTCAGACAGGCCCTCAGGGAATTGGGAGGAGGCAACCTGGATGTGTCCTCACTGTCCCCTCTGCTGGTCACCTGAAGATCTAGGAGGGCTCCAGCCAGTGCTAGCCACCTGGATTTTTTGTTTTTTGTTTTTTTTGAGACAGGGTCTCACTTTGTAGTTCAGGCTGGCCCTGAGCTCAGCCTCAAACTCACATCACAGCAATCCTCCTGCCTCTGCCTCCCGTGTGCTGGGATTACAGGCGTGAGCCACCACGCCCGGCACTGTGGTATGTGGTCCTGGTTGCTGCACGCCCAGTATTGTATGTGGTTACCGGGGATTGAATCCGGGTCCTTGAACTTGAAAGATAGGCACCGGAACCACTGAGCTAAATCCCTGGCCCTAGCCACCTGGATTTAAACCTGGCAAAGGCACAGGAGGTGGAATAATGCACAACAGGGAGAGAAGGTGAGATGGGAATCGTATTTTATTTTTTCAGTTCTTGAAATTCTGGCTTCAGTCCAAGCAATCAATACAATATGATGGCTAATCTGGGTTGTCAGCTTGACTGGTATAAGGGACACGTCTGGTGGGTCATGGGCATTGACTCTGGGGACTCTGCCTGGCTCCTGGACTCCTTCCTCACTGGCTCTTCCTCTGTGCCTACCTCTGGTCTCCCTGGGAAAAGCAGCTCAGTCCATAACACCTGCCATGATGCTCCTGTCTTGGAGCCTGCTGACCACGGACTGAAACGTCTGGAGCTGTGGATTGTCAGGTATTCTGTCCCTGAAACATACAAAATGGAAAGAAAATAAAAGCTTTTGCTGAGAAATAATAATGGCTCCTTTTGAATGAGCTCTTTACCAGTGCTGGACTCTAGGTGAGTCATTTTACTCTGTTATCTCATGTAATCCTCGCATCCGCGTTAGAGATTCCTACACAGGCTCGGAAGAAGTGAAGGATGCGGGCTAAGGTGAGGGAGAGCAAGGGCCGCAGGTCAGGCTGTCAACCTCACACCTCGAGCTCTTCAGGGGAAGCTCAACGGCTCATGAGAACGAGACCAAAATGAGACTAAAAATCAGAAATGCTTAATAACAGCAAGAGTCACTCCTCCCTACAAATGCTCAATAACCCTTGATAAGACGTTATGTTATTTGATACCAGGGAGAAAGATACACCAGAAACAGTGTGACTATAAGAAGATTTTTAGCAAACCTATACATGTACACAAGGTTCTATTTATTCTGTAAGTTATACTATTTAAAATCAAAACTTTGGGCTAGGGGTTTAGCTCAGTGGGGCTGCGCATGACCTGCAAGTGCAAGGTCCTGAGTTCAATAACCAGTACCACCACCACCAATAATAATAATAACACTAATAAACCCAATGGAGCTTTTCATTAATTCAATTAGCTAAAATTTCAATTTATAAGGAGGAGCAAAGGGCCAGCAAAGGCTACGCTGTGGAGCGATGCCCTGAAAACCAATGGAGAATGAACTGCCCTTTTCATAAACAGGGCTGGAACAAGTGACAATCCAAAGGGAAAAATAATACTTAGGCACATGCACACACACACACAAATTCAATTCCAGATGCTGCAAGTCTTTAAGTATGAAATAAAAACCTTAAAACTTAGAAAAAAATAAAGAAAATACTTGTGATCTCAGGGCAGAAATAAATGTGTTAAGTAAATTACAGTAAGTACAGTAACAGAAAAACACTAAAACATTGGATTCTTTTGTTTTGTTGTGGTACCGGGAATCGAGCTCAGGGCCTCACACATGCCAGGCAGGTCCTACGCCACTGAGCTACTTCCCCGGCTGTAGAGCTTTTTTTTTTTTTTAAATTTTTAGTTTTTTTAAGAGAGGGTCTTGCTTTGTAGTTCAGACTGGCCCTGAACTCACAGCAATCCTCCTGCCTCTGCCTCCCAAGTGCTGGGATTATAGGTGTGAGCCACCACACCTGGCTTATACAACATTTTTATAAACAACCAAATGCTATATATTTTTGGCCAACAGTAAAAATATATTTATTGATTTTTTTTCTGCCTAGAAAATTCTAAGTTTTAAAAGAAGTCCATGGTTTCTCTTATATGAGAAACCCAAAATATAAATAAACTAAAGAGAAAAAGGCAAGGAGGTAATAGGAAACAGAGACAGATCTTTTACCAAAAGGAAGAGGACCAGGAGGTGGGGGAAGCACAAGGGGAAGGGGATGAGAAAGAATTAAATATGGGGGCTGAGGATTTAAATATGGGGGCAGTGGTTCCAGCATCTGCCTGGGCATCTGCTTGGTGAACACAAGGTCCTAAGTTCGATCCCAGGTAACCACATACCACAGTGCTGGGTATGGTGGCTCACACCTGTAGTCCCAGCACTCAGGAGGCAGAGGCAGGAGGATTGCTGTGCGTTCGAGGCTTGCCTGGGCTGCAAAGTGAGTTCGGGGCCACCCTGAACTACTAAGAGAGACTTTATCTCAAAAAAACGATTAAATATACTATGTGCATGTACCAATTCCACATGGTAAATGCAATAATTATATACTATTAAAATACTACTCAAAGTAATACATTAGTTCAGCACAGTTTCAAGCCCTAAGCTTATTATAAAAATAGTAACTGTACAATTCTAAATTAGCAGTGAACAGTGGGAAATACCTAAACATAAATTTGACAAGATCTGTACCATGGAATATTATTCAGCCTTAGAGAAGAAAGAACTTTGGACACATGTGTGGTGTGTCTGAACCTTGTGAATATTGTGCTACACAAAATAAGCCAGTCTCAAGAGGACAAAAGCTGTACAATTTCACTTCTGTGCAATCCCTACAGTGGTCAGATTCTTAGAGACAGACAGTCGATGATGGTTGGCAGAGGCAAGAGGAAGGAGGAATGGACAGTTATTACAACTGATAAGAGTTTCAGGTGAAGAGGGAAAAAGATCGAGGGATAAATGGTTACTCAATAATCTGAACAGATTTAACATCACTGAACTGTACATTCAAAAATGATTAAATGGTAATATGTATGGTGCATTTTCCCCCAATAGAAACATGTCATTAATAATTTACCTTAACAAATTACTTTAAAGATGATATAACAGTGTTGGAAACTATCCGCATGTCAGCAGCAGGAGAACTGACAAAACGGAGCCCAGGCAGTGCGTATAATGCACTATTATACAGCAAAGAGAATAAATATATCCTGATTATATAAAGGTCAAAACATTACAGCATTTGGGGATATAATTAGCATATAATAAACTATAAAGGATAACAAAGCAAAGAGTCCCACAAAATTCAAGATGGTGGGGGGTTAGGAGGGAAAGATATACAACCAGAGAAGGGAATGGGGAGCTTCTGAGGTGTTTGTGGGTATGTGGGTACCCATTCTATAACTCTTCTTTAAATTATACTTGTGGTATACACACTTTTGGTACATATATGATATTATATAATTTTTTAAAAACCTATGGAAAAAGGAGTGGAAGAACTCTAAAATGATAGTGTCTCAGCTAGCGGGGCTGTTGAAATTCTACTTTCTGGGGTTTTTGTTTTGTTTTTTCAAATCTATCTATCTTTTCATTTATCTTTTTTTTTTTTTTTTTTTTTTGAGACAGGGTCTCGCTTTGTAGTTCAGGCTGGCCCTGAGCTCAGCCTCCAACTCACATCACAGCAATCCTCCTGCTTCTGCCTCCCGAGTGCTTGGGATTACAGGCGTGAGCCACCACGCCCGGCACTGTGGTATGTGGTACCAGGGATGGAACTCGGGACCTTGTGCTCACCAGGCAGGCTCCGGAACCACTGAGCTAAATTCTTGGCAATTCTTGTTCGTTTTTTAAAAAACTCCTCTTTTGTACTTTTATAGGGAAGAAGTGTGAAATCATACTAAGAAAATAAAAGAATGAAGAGCCCTTTTCCCTCAATTTGCTCACGGAAGAGGGAAGTGAAAGGAAATGGGTAAAAGCTTTGGGCTTCACCCAGCTCTAACAAAAGACGACGTTGGAATTTGGAGGCTAAGTGAGTTAGAGATAACATGTGTCTCGAGGGAGTAAGTGTTCCTCCAAAACATGAATGTTTCAGTTCCTCTCCTCAGAAAATCCCTGCCAGTTTCAGGAGTGGGCAGATGTGACCAAGGGGACCAAGCCACAGGGCTCGGCCAGCCCCTGCCAGGCCTGATCTCTGATGAAAACTGCCACAAATCCCCCTGAAATACCCTTAAAGATGAGATGGAGGAGATAAAAGAAGAGGAACATAGCAGAGCTATGAGGAATCAAGATAGGAAATGAGAGACGTGAACCAGTGTAGTCATACATCTGGATGGGATGATATGTGCCTTCTGGGTAAATGTGCTCAAGAGCTATTCGATTTCTCTCCCAGCCCTATCATCTCTTATACCTAGTCTCCCTCCTATCATCCTGGGAACTCCCACGGCAAGACAAACTCAGTTATTCACTCTCTGGAGACATTGTGTATTCCACAAATATATACTCAACACCCACCGTGGGTACGAGCCTTGTGGGAGGCCGGAAAACCCGGGGGAAGAGACAGGAGCCCTCCTTTCAAAGAGCTGTCCATCCAGATGTAATGGCAGTTAGAATGGGATATATTCCGTGGCACTGTGAGCCACGGAAAAGACACCTAACCCTGTGGGGTGGGGGATAGGAAGGACAATCGGAAGATGACTCCAGTAACCCATAAAGGAAGAGTTATAGTAAATTAGGTACAGAGGAGTTTGGACACGTAGAAGTTCTTTCAGGCAAAGAGGACCACATGGACAAATATCTGGTGGGAAAAATGGCACATCACGAAGGGAAACTCATTTCTCTTTCTCTTTCTTTCTTTCTTTCTTTCTTCTTCCTTCCTTCCTTCCTTCCTTCCTTCCTTCCCTCCTTCCTTCTTTCCTATCTGGAACTGTACCAAAAGTTAGTGCCTGGACAGGAAAGACTGGAGAAATTCATAAGAATCACATCCAGAAGAAGCTTCCTCACCTAGTAGAGGGACTTAAACTACATCCCTTGGGCACAGGGGCGCCACAGTGTTTTTTTTTTAACAAAGACGGGAGGTGCAAATGAGTCGTTTCCGTCGTGAGCAGTCTACTGTGATAGCATAGGCCAAAAGGGAGCTTAAATTACCAACCAGATTAGGTAAAGGGCTTTCTGTTAGCTTTCCATTACCTGACAAAATTTCAGGGATAAGCAGTTTTTAAGGAGAAAAGGTTTATTTTGGGTCATGGTTTAACGTTTCGGTCCACTGTCGATTGGCCCTCTTGTATTGGACCTATGACGGTCCAGTGCTTCATGATGGGAATCTGTGGTGGAGAAGAGCCTTGTTCACTTCTCAGCACCCCAACATCCCCTTCAAAGGCCACATCCCCAGTGACCTAACCTCTTCTAGGCCCCACCTTGTAAAGGTTCCACCACCTCCCAATAGCACCAAATTGAGGACCCGGCCTTTACCATGGCTCTTGGAGAGACAGCCAGATCCGAACCACAGAAGGCAGACATAAACTTAGAAGAGACAACTCCCTGTCTGAAGGCTGGCCCGGGAGAGTCAGTTCAGAAGATGAGAATGTATCCAACTGTGGCTAGAAGCACATCCACTGAATGTCAGGCCTCGAGATGAAAATGAAATACCCCCAGGGATAAACAAAGACTTGAGTATCATCCTTTTGAGTGTCATAAATAAACCACTACGTCATCTAGGTTGGACCACCTTTTCCCACCCATTAAGACTAAGATTAAGATGAAGACAAAGATAAGACTAAAAACTGATGGATTATAGATGATGGTTAATGATGTCATCCATGTATGGTTGCTACATGACTTGCTTCCTCATTGTGTCAATGTTACCTAAGTGACTGTGCTCATAATCCTATTGGTTGATCATAGTTTTGTCCCACCATGTAGCCACCTCTTGATTTTGCTCCAAAAACCTCCCCTGTGAGTGGAGTCAGGAATAACCCATTTTCTGGGTTTCCTCCTCCTCCTCTCTCTCTCTCTCTCTCTCTCAGGAGTTTTCTCTCAATAAAATTTCCTCTTTAAAAGAACAACAAACCCCTATCTGAAGCCCATAGCTACACCCCTCTGCTATGGGGAGTTCCTGATATTCTATGAGCCTCTGTATGCTCATCTGTAAAGTGGGTTTGATGAGCATTCAGTGCAACATGACACGTGGAACCTCCTGGCATATGAGGGATGGGTAGATCTGCAGTCATATGACTAATATCTCCAAGACATTGGTAGTTTTAGGGTGCCCTTTTTATTTTTGGTGCTGAGGATTGAACCTATGATGTTGTGTATGCTAGGCAAGTACTCTACCATGGAGCCACAACTCATCCTTTTTGGATACTTTATTTTGAGATAAGGTCATGCTGTTGCCCATGCTAAGTTGTCATGCTGGCCTTCAAGTAGCTATCCTCATGCCTTAGCTTGATGACAGCCATGTACTTTCATTCCAAGATATACCGTTAATCCAAAACTCAAGTGGCTAAATGATATGTATATTACTAATCTAAAAGACAATGAAACAAAATACATACATATGTAAGATGCAGATTTTTAAAAATTGAAAGAATTCACATTAAATCAAAAGTAGGGGTTCTGGGGCAGGGATTTAGCTCAGTGGTTCTGGTACTTGCCTTGCAAATGCATGCCAGAGTTCAATCCTTGGTACCAAAAAAAAAAAGGTATTGGGTGCTGGCTAAGTGTAATGATGCACTCTTGTAATCCCAGGACCTGGGAGGGTGAGGCAATAGGATTACTTGAGTTCAAGGCCAGCCTGAGCTACCTAGTGATTTCAAAGCAAGCTTGAACTACACAGAAAGACTTTGTTTCAAAAAATAAACAAGCAAAAACAAGCAAATATGGAGTGGCTGGGGGTGAGCGGAAGAAAAATAAACTGGAGATGGAAAGCTAGGTGTGGTGGTGCGTGATTATAGTCCTAGGACTCAGCAGGCAGATGCAGGAGGATTGCCACGAGTTGTAGGCCAGCCTGGGCAATACAAGGCCGGCCTGAGCTATATAGCAACACTGTCTCAAAGAAATAAAAATAAAAATAAATTTAGTGTCTTTCCAGTTCCTTTTCCTAATTCACCCTGCTTCCAACCCCCATCAGGCCAGAGTTATTTCTGACCCATTATAGTCACTCTATTGATATTTGAAGAAGACTTTCTCTAAAGGTCTCCTACTGATCTCATTGTTCTTAAACTTGGGGCTCCCTGGAGACTCTCAGAGGGGCAGACCTTGGTCCTCAGCAGGATCATGAGGAAGCTGCCTCTCGCCTACCTTCTGGGAGGGGGACCCCCAACTATGTAGACACCATCTACATCTCCTGGATTCAGAGCTTAATGGCAAGGAAGATGAAACAATACCTGCTTTTGTTGTATTCTCCCCAGAAAGCTCAAGATCAGCCATGGCACACAAAAAAGCCCTGTCTGACGAGGGAAACTATCAGTGGTCATTGCTTTGGCCCAAAGAGGGGGCTGGGTGAAGAAGGTACCATTCATGGTAGACTCTCTTATTTGAATCTCTTCAATATTACTTGTGAAATTAAATCATTACTGTTTTGTTAACTAATCAGTTGGTGCCAACAAAAGCAAGTTTCACAAGAGCAAATTCTATTTTGCTGACTGATTTAAGCCTCATTCCGGATGAACTCACCATTGTGAGGGAGCACAGCAGCAGGAACAATGACCCTCTGATGATTGTCACCATGACCACGCCCTCTCCTGGAGGACAGGATACAGCTGATGTCTATATCCTGTCTGTGTAACACCTAAAACCCTTCTTGGCCCTTACATGAGGATTTCTTGAATTCGATTCACATAGGAAGCTGAGTCCAGGCTCTGCTAAAAATATAGCTATTTGTAAAGGAACCAAACAGTGAGGAGAGAATGGAAGGAATTTACAGAGCAGGGGACGCCTTGGTCACACTTCTGACTCATTCTCACTTTGATGGGACTGTGACACCCAGAGGAGGGTTGTGGTTCCAGATCCAGCCGGATCCAGATCCAAAGGAGTGTGAAAGGACGGACACAGGATGGACACCTGAGCCTCCTGAAAGCCACTAGCTTCATTTTGCAGAGGAAAGAATAGAGTAGAGAATAGGTAACCCCTCATGGCCCCAGGCAGGCTGAGATCCGGAGCTCTGCCCAGTCCAGCCTTCTCTTACACCCTTGCCCTCACCTCCGACCACGCAGCTCCCACCTCCCCACTTTGCCTGGAAAACGGCAGCCTGGCCAGAGGCGTTGGAACTGGTCGTTGTTGGGTTTATTTATATTTATAATAATTTATAATTAATCCGAGTGCTTAAACTCAGAGAGAGAGAGTTCCTGTTGTGCGACACTGGCTTCTCATCCTTTTTTTTTTGAGACAGGGTCTCGCTTTTGTAGTTCAGGCTGGCCCTGAGCTCAGCCTTGAACTCACAGCAGTCCTGCCTCTGCCTCCCGAGTGCTGGGATTACAAGCATGAGCCACCATGCCCAGCACTGTGGTATGTGGTTCTGATTGCTGATGGCTGTGAGTCTCCATGCCCTACATTGTTGTATGTGGTTACCAGGGATCGAACCTGGGCCCTTGCACTTGCAAGGCAGGGACCAGAAGCACTGAGCTAAATCTCTGGCCCTGTTTTGTTTTGTTTTTCCGACAGGAAACAATGACCCTCTGATGATTGTCACCATGACCATGCCCTCTTAAAGAGAGACCACGTCTCTCTTTGTAGTTCAGGCTGGCTGTGAACTCACTATCAATCCCAAGCTGGCCTCAAACTCACGGTGATCCTCCTGCCTCAGCCTCTAGAGTGGTGGAATTACACGCATTTGCCATCCCACCTGAATTTCTCATTTATTTGGGAAGAGAAGGATAAGAAAAAGGAAGGAAAAAGAAAAGGGAAAGAAGACAGGAGAAAGGGAAAGAAAGGAGAAAGGGGAAGGAAAGAAGAAAAGGAAGGAGAGAGGAAAGAAGGACCTTATACTCCACTGACAGAGGAAGAGGGTGAGGCTCAGGGACGTTCAGTGACTTGTTTCCGAGTCACCTGTCTTCCTCTTCTCCCAAAGATAGAGTTCTTCTGTTCCCTTGTCAGTCTGTTGTACACCCAGCTGTCACGGACGCACTCCGAGGAAGCACGGCTCAGTCACCAGCCAGCAGAGCGGACCCACCTGCACCTGGACGTCACGCTGCCTACACACGCAGACCCCACCCAGTGACGCACAGTCACGCTGGGCCACGTAGCCCGAGACCCAGGCGCAGACACCGAGCAGGGCCGGCAGGCGGAGCGCGCAGGGTGTGGCAGGCGCTGAAGGGTGAAGCTGGGGAGAGCCCTGCCCGCCCCGGGCTTTGCCAGACGGCTGAGCAGAGGGGCCAGGTGAGCTCGGGTCGGAGAGACGTGAAAAAGATGAGCAGTTCTGAGTCACCGAAGCTTTCAGGAGGCGCTGCCAGAGGCAGAGTCACTTCGGATAGACTGACGAGTCTTTCAAAAGTGTAAGCAGGAAACTCGGAGGGCTGTGTGTTCGGAACAGCTGCTCCCTCAGTGTGGATTCAAAAGATGCTACTTTCGTGTAGACACTCTCCCTAGAGTTCTGCTCAGAGTAGGAGGCTGAAAGCAAACTGTCTTTTCACTGAGCAACTATGGGCCTGATTCTGTGTTAAGTTCTTGATCTCCATCGGGTCTTCCAATAGCAGATAGGGACAATGAATATACCGAGGCATAGAGAGGTTCCATACTTTCCCAGAGTCACACAGCCTTAAAAATAGATGATAGGAAGGTAGTGGGATGGGATTGAAATGCAGGTCTTGCACAATTCAAAGTAAATTATCTCACGCGATTAACAGAAGGAGCATCCAATTAATGGTTGATGGGGGGGGGCTTTAAATCGGGAAAGTGTGTCTCAAGCAAGAGTCAAAACTGAACCGTAAGCTGGGTGTGAAGCTGTAAAGCCAGCGCTCTGGGAAGCTGAGGTCGTAGGGTTCCAAGTGTGGGGAACGTAGTGACTTAGCAAAACTCTGTCTCAGAATAACAAATAAAAGCAGGGCTGGGGATTGAGCTTAGCGCAAAGGCCCTGGATTCAGTCTATAGTACAAAAAAAAAAAAAAGAATGAGCTGCCCCTTATAAGGGAAATCTATACTCCTAAATTTATCTGGATTCAGAGACCCAGCGAGGGCTCAGGAAGGAGGGTGAGGTTAGGGCTCCGAAAAGTCACCTAGAGGACTAAGATCTTCTCATGTGTGTTCAAAACATTAGAAAGTCGTCTCCCAGGTTTGTTTGTCACCGTGTAGGGGAGTGTCTGAGCACATAAAAAAGAAGAAGTGTGCGCACCAATCTCTTGTTATGTGCGCGCGCATGCGCACTACACTGACTGTGTCTGTGTGGGATGCAAGAGTTGGTGCTGCTGGAGCAGTGAAGGACGCTCATGTCCTCTCTGTACCCGTGGACACTGGTCTAGCTCATATAGCTTCAGCACCTACTATGTGCCTGGCACTTTGCCAAACATAAGCCCCAATGGGGAGTCCAGACTCTAAGGAGGACACCATTTCTAGGCATGAAGAATTAGTTATTTGTCCTGCTAGATGGCCCCTTTGAGGACTTGGGTTGGAAGTGCAGCCAGATGAAAGGTGGCTGGCTGGTTTTCTTTTTCTTCCTTCCTTCCTTCCTTCCTTCCTTCCTTCCTTCCTTCCTTTCTTTCTTTCATTCTTTCTATTTTTTCTTGAGATAGGGTCTTGCTCTGTAGTTCAGGCTGGCCCTGAACTCACTATGTAGCCCAGGCAATCCTCAGACTCCCAGAAATCCTCCTGCCTTTGCCTCCCAAGTGCTGAGATTACAGGCGTGAGCCACCGTACGCCATGTTGTGATATGTACTGGGGATTGAACTCGGGACCTTGCACTCTCCAGACAGACGCTGGAACCATGGGGCTAAATCCTCGGCCCAACTGCTGGCTAAGTCCATCCTTGTGGTTTTTTTCAGAGTATCAATCATGATAAGAAACAGCTCTCCCTTCTCATTTGTTTTTCTGTTGATTTTTATCCATATAAATCCACAGATTCTTACTGTTTTCCTTTCTTTATCATCGTTGCCAATGTTAGTGTTGAACTGGTCCCAGATCAGCCAGTGGCAGCCCCTTGAGCTGGCTCCTGTGTCCTTCCAACATGTCCCCATCACATCCCCATAATGAGGACGCACTATCAGGTTCTCACAAGCCTGCTTTTCCACTGGATGACCCTTAGCAGCGACATTCACTGTATTTTTGATCACTGCTCACAGAGACAGCCACAAAAGAGGACTTTCTGAACTGCTTCGGAGGTGACAAGAATGAAGGGATAAGTGTATTCAAAGGAGAGGATTATTTTGCAGGGGATTAATGGCAATGCATCTTTTACTATGAAAATTCTCTAAAATGTAAAGATTCACTATATATTTTGATCACACCTTGTACTTGATCGTGATACTTTGTGACCAAGTTACTGCTTTATGTATGTTTACACTTTCCATTTTTCATTATTTTTGCGTCTGTGTCTCACTGAAAAGGAGGTTCACTGGATACCATGTCACACTAGCAGCAGCCTTGGACAGCTCGTGTTTCCTTCTTTTTGTTAGTTCCAGGGATCGAACTCAGGACCTTGTACTTGCTGTGCAGGCATGATGCCACTGAGCTACATCCTCAGCCTGGACACCTCATATTTGCCGTGTCTGGATGCATCATTTTCTCTTGCATGTGGTCATTGTCGTGGCCACAGGAGCACCTGGTTCAGACAGTATCCAATAACACGGCACACATTGTCCTCACTTGCTCATGGGGCCACACGTGAGTGTCCCACCAGCCCAGGCCTCTTGCTTGGCCAGGGTCTGCCTTTCTGAGTCCAGTGGCCACTCAGGCATCTATTCACTCCGACTTATACACCCTCACTCCATGAGTCCTTATTTGTCACCTAGTATGTGTGGGTTCTAGATGCAGAAAATCGAACACAACAAGAAAATCCCTGTCCTCATGGGGCTGATGTTCTCGTGGGGAAGAGACAGCACAAACCAGACAGATCAAGGAGAAATAAAGGAAAAGAGGATAATGCCTAGGATGAAAAAGTAAGTGTAGGATACAGGAATATTGAGGCTGTTGGGGGAAGTATGTAATTTGAAATAGAAGGCCAAGAAATTCTTAATGATGCTGGGGATGTAGCTCAGTGGTGCCATACTGGCTTCATAAGCAGAAGGTCCTGAGTTCAATCCCTGTTACTGCCGAAAGAAATTCTTACTAAGAAGACATTTGAGCAGAGACTCGAAGAGAAAGGTGCTAGCAAGGGTGGCCCTGCAAAGGTCTTGAGGCAGGAGTGAAAAGACACTGTAGCTGGGCAGAGTGAGCAAGGGGAAGATGCTGGGAGAGGAGATCATATGTGCCAATGAGTAGATCCCATGGGCTGTAGGTCGCTGTAAAGACTTTGCCTTCGCTCTGGGAGATGTGCAGCCCTAGGAGTTTTGTAGGCAGAAGAGGGACCTGGCCTGACTTAGCTAATAGTTCTGCACTGGCTACAGCTCTGGGAATAGGCTGGCAGGGAAACCAATGAAGGCAGAAACCCACTGAGTAGTGAGTGATGCTTGTGCCACAGGAGAGGTGACACTAGGGTAGGTCAGGGCAGTGGCCACGTGAGGTGGTCAACAGGGTTCAGTCTCTGGATTTCTTTTGAAGATCTGAGAACAAATATGAGTTTAGTTTGGTGACCATAGTGAAACTCTCCACAGCAGGAGCTATTATCCTAAAACTTTGCACCCTAAAAGTAGGAAAACATTATAGCCATTGACTCCCAAAGAGACTTCAGCTTCAAGCCGTGCACCCTTGTCAGTCTCAAGTTCTGGGCATGAAAACAGTGATTCTAGAATGTTTGTTTGCCCTGGTATTCCTGGAAAAGTAACAAAAAAAATCAAACCAGGCCTGAAATGATTCTATATATACTTTTTCAAACACAATTATTCAGCTGGTTATGGTGGAGCATGCCTGTAATTCCAGCACTCGGGAGGCTGAGGCAGGAGAATGCTCTAAGTTCCAGGCCAGTGTAGGCTACATAGTGAGTTCAAAGATAGCTTAAGCTACCTAGCAAGTCTTTGTCTCAAAAACAAAACTAAAACCACCCACAGTCAAACACAATAACACATATTTAAAGATACACAATTTACAATTTTAAAAAACACCATGAGTGAGGAGCCGGGGATATAGCTCAGTGGTTCCGGCGCCGGTCTTGCAAGCGCAAGGACCCGGGTTCAATCCCCGGTAACCACATAACAATACTGGGTGTGGAGATTCACCCCAGCAGCAACCAGTACCACATACCAGTGCCGGGCGTGGTGGCTCACGCCTGTAATCCCAGCACTCGGGAGGCAGAGGCAGGAGGATTGCAGTGATGTGAGTTTGAGGCTGAGCTCAGGGCCAGCCTGAACCACAAAGCGAGACCCTGTCTCAAAAAACCTTAAAAAAAAAAAAAAAAACCACCATGAGTGATAAAAAGCATAAGGGAACTTTGGACACAGGGATTATCAGGCAGGGACTATAATATAATCATGCTTGCTAAATTCACAGAGATCCTCCCAGGCGTGGGGGCTCACCCCTGTAATCCCAGAACTGAAGAGACAGTGGCAGGAGGATTGCTGTGAGTTCAAGGCCTGCCTGGGCTATATAGTTAGTGAGTTCAGGGTCCGCCTGAACTACAAAGCAAGACCCTGTCTTAAAAAAATGAAAAGCAAACAAAAAAATCAAAGAGATCCACAGGCATACCTGAAAATTCTGTGAGGAAACTGAGACCATAAAAAGAGCTTCCTGTGTCAGTCCTGACCTGAAATCGATGACATCCTCTAGGGGTCAGAGGAGAATGTAGTGAATAAGTGCTTTTGAAAGTATAGAAAAGTATAGGAAAATGTCAGGGAGACGCAGGAGCTGGTGGCAGTAGAGTGCTGTCACCGTGCCTAGGCCTGAAAGGGCAAAGAGAGGTAGCTGCCCCAACTGAGCAAGGTGGAACAAAGTGCAGAGAGCTACCTGATGGACTTGGAACGTCCACCAAAGGACAGACACAAGCTACAGGCGACACTGGACGGGGGGGGGGACACATACTTCATGCCTCTCCCCGTTTTCCTCTACCCGGGGGCTCCCCATGGGCTGCAGTCAGCCAGAGAATTTGGGCTGAGCAGGTCAGCCACCGGCTTACAGGGCAGGGTGGAGAAGGGGTGTTGTCCAGGAAGCTCACAGAGATGGCATCTGACCCAGTGACACAGAATACTGGAAAAAGAATCAAGTACAAATTCCAGCGCTAACAAATACAATCATGACAGCCTATAGCTCAGTGGACAGGTTTAACAGCACAGTCAGCGCGGCCGCGGCCGAAAAGAGAGTCTGAGAACTGGGTGATAAAACAATATGGCACGTGTTTAAATCCTTAGAATTTATTACGGTGAGAAATTGATTGCCACTGATCGCCCTCAAAATACTCCCCTTTACTTCAGACACACTTAACTCATCCTTCTCACCACTTTCTGAAGCAGTTCTAGAAATCCTCTTTCACGAGTGTTTTCAAGATATAATAAAAAATACAGTGAATGCCAGCTGGGGATTTAGCTCAGTGGCACCGCACCTACCTTGTAAGTGTAAGGTCCTGAGTTCAATCCGGGTATAAAAATATAAAATAAATATAAAATATATACACTCAAATATAAAATATATATAAATATAAAACATAATATGTAGTGAATACTACTATCAAGTGCCATCCGATAGAAAGGCAGGCTTGTAAAAGCATTATAGTGCAGCCTCATGCTTGACCTGGCCCTCTGTGACCTCTGGATCTTCCCCAAAGTCCAAACGATGATGAAAGATAAATGTTTTAAATCAGTTCAGGACATCAAGACAGGCGTGATAGCACAACTAAAGATACTCATGAAAGAGCATTCCCAGAATTGCTTTGGGAAGTGACAAGAATAATGGGATAAATGTGGTTGAAGCAAAGAAGAATAGTTTGAAGGGGAATAATGACAGTGTATCTTTTATAGTAATAAAATTTTTGAAACTTAAAATTCCCCTCACTGATTTTTTTTCATCACATTTCATAGATGAAAAGAAACTATGCAAAATTAACAGAGATTAAAAACAGGAAAAGATGTACCAAGAAACTCAACATTAAAAAAGAAATAGGACAAGGGAAGAGAGATAATGAGACAAAGGTAATATTTGCAAATATGGTAAGTGATAATTTTCCAGAGCATGGAAAAAAGATATCAACCCACAGGTCCATCTATTCTTGTGCTCTTTGTAGTGACCCTGAGAAGACAGAGAGGATCATGTGTGATGGCAAAGACAGAGGGCAGCTGCAAACTGATGGAGTCGCCGTCAGTTTAGAAGGAGAGTTAGAGAGGGATAAGGAATTCCCTGCCTAGCTTTTATGTTTCAGTCCTGTGGCCCGAGTCGCTTTCCAAGAGCCCCTCAACTGCCTCCAGATGGCCCCCACTTCCGGTCTGTTGCCTGGAGACGGCAGCATCCTCCTGCCTGGCTTCCACTGCAGTCCTTGCCTCCATGGTGGCCACCAGAGCCAGAGCCAGAGCCAGGCTTCTAACAACTGCAGACTGTTGAAGGAAGTGTAGGTCCTGATGCCTCAGGCTCCTCTGGATCCCACTAGGGAAATGGGTGCTTCCTGACTGCTGTGTTTGGTATCAGGTTTGAGACCACAAGTCAGGTTTGAGGCCACAAGACCCGGGGTTTCTCTCCTCCTTCTTTTGGGAAGAGGCTACCTGCCTCCCCTGTGCCTCTCTGGAAGGGCTTTTATTCTGCCTTTTCTATGCCTGGTTGGATCTGTCTGCCAATTTCCATGTTCACCACTCAGAAGCCCCCAACCCCACCTCATCTGCCCTCCAGATTGAAATGACATTCGTTCAGAATACAGGAAGGAAAAGGGACAGTATGCTTTGAGTTGGGCTCCTTCAACCTCCAAAAGAAAAACACTGCAATACATCCTGACTTCACATGTTCAGGGATCTAATTGCCTGGAGAAGGAAGTTCCATATCTCTAATACAGCACAAACAGGTCTTCACCATCAGCCTCTACCTACTTACCTCCACTGCGGGGTGTTGGCTCCAGGCATGTCACGCTGCCCTCTCCGACCTGCCTAGAACCTTACCCAGAGGAGCCAGTCCCTTGGACTTAAAGGCTACTTTATAAGTCTGTCTGTCTGTCTCTCTCCCCTCACACAAAGAAGGTGACGTCGTGAGCAGCACTATGGAGAAGTCCATGTGGGCAGACAGCCACCGTGTGAGGGAGCCTGGACTCCGCAGCTCCCGCTGCCTTCAGACTGCAGCCCTTACTGGGCCAGAGCCACTGGGACCAAACTGCTCCTACACTGATGACCCTCAGACACCAAGAGAGAGGCTTGTTGGTTGTTTCCAAGTTTTAAATTTGGAGTAATTTGTTACACAGCATTTCTCCCCCTGACCAATTCCTACTTGTTTTTTTGGATCTTGATCAGACTCTTCCTCCTCCTAGAAGCCTTCTAACTTCCTTTCCCAGATGCCTGTGACTTAACCTTCCAATATCCTTTCTGCTTCTCTGCCTGGACTCTGCCTGAAGGAACCGCTCTTCCCCCACCTGAGACTGTGCACATCCAGTGTGGCTGACTGCCCCTCCCAAGCTCTAGGGGTTGGTGGACAGCCGAGACCAATCAGGATGTTCATTGCCCTGGAGCCACTGGTCAAGGCTATGACCTAAGCCGGGCCTTGAGGGTCAGCCCAGGAGCTTGTCCCGGGTATTAGGAAAGAGGTCATCTATATCTGTGGGAATTTTTGGGCGGGAAAACGTTGAGTCTGGACCTGCATTCTGCCAGCATAGGGGGAAGGCCTATCTTGAGATGTGGCCAGAAGAAAGAGATGAACTAGGGGATAGGGGCAGGTATCTGATGCAACTGTTGAAGCATCTGTATTCCTCTGTGCATGAAACCCGTATCTATCTCCGACTCTTTCTTTCTTTCCTGTGATAGTGCTCTGAGATGATACATTATCTGTCACTTTCAGCTGAAAGGGGTCAGACTAACTGGATCCCAAGGCTGGAGTTAGCCACGCCCTAACTCTTTGATCTTGGTCCTTCTGAACTTACTCCACAAAACTTGGTTCTGCTGCCTGATGTTTGCATCACACTTTTGCTTATCTCCTTCCCTGTCTCTCAGAATCAGAGCTCCATCGTATCTGTTTCTACATCCAGAGCAGCCGCCACAGTGAGGGGATTAGTAAAAAGTTGTATAGTGAATCAATGAATTTCTTCCGATTGGTCGGGAAACTTTAATACAGCAAGAAGGTAAGTCATCGCTTCAGAGACCTGCTCGTTATGAGACCAGGGCTCCCAAGCAGTCTCTGAGTTGACAAAGGATGATTATTATGTAATCCCCCTTCAAACAGATAGTTAAGCCAGTCAGACCTACGGAACAGAAACCCGTCTCACATAACAGAAAAATAAATCTGACCCAGAGTTTTCCAGCTTTAAACAACTTTCAGTGATGTTTTCGGTAGGGGTGGGGAGAAAGGGCTGAACAAGCAGATTCAGGAAATCTTGTACATTGTAGGACACTGTATCATTTGTTGATCGATTCATTCAGCAAGTTTTAATTGATACCTACTACATGTCAAGCATGAAGCATACTGTGTCATCTCCACAACCAGCTTCTAGGGCATGTGGTTGCTGCCTCTTGACACAACAGCAATTATCCTGAACTTGGAAACTTAAAACAGCACGTTGACATCTCCCAGCATCCAGATGCGATGCAACCAAAGGCCTCTGGGCTGAAACGTGCCCTGTGGTCGCAGTCAAGCTGTGAGCATGGCTGTGGCCATCTCACTTCTGAGCATGGTCCCCCGGCTGTTGTCAGGCGCAGCAGATTCACATGCAAGCTCCATCACCCAGCTTTTCCCAGGGCGGCCTCACCACATGGCAGTTACCCCTGCTGGGCAACTGATCCAAGACCAAGTGTCAAGACAGCCATCAGACTTTATAATACAATCTCAGAGGGAACACGCCCATCGCTTACCACATTCTGCTCAATAGAAGCAACTCAGTAGGTTCAGCCCCCTCATAAGTAAGACATTATGAGAGGGTATCAATACCAGGATGCGGAGTCATCAGGCAGCTGCAGAGGCTACCTGCCACAGGCAAGATATTTATTCTTCGCCTCATATCCAGAGCCCAGCTAGTCAAGCCACTTGCCTTGGTCACTCAGCCAGAGAGTTTTCTGAAGAGCAGTTTCTTATTTCCCCAGGCTAGCTGGGGATGAAATGCAGGAAAACAAGAATAAGGTACTAATAGGAAAAAAAAAAAACAAAAAAAGCGTAGACTCTGTGTTGGTTCCTGACTGTTATGCAATTGATTAGCCCATGTTAATAGTTTAGTTTTTGTTTTAAACAACCTTTATCAACCTTCTGTACTAGCTTATCAACAGCAATAAGTTGTCACCAAGAACACATGACAACACCACTGTGAATAACTTAGTGATTTAGAGGCTTAATATAAACATTTATTAATTCATAGTCTGTGGGTCAGGAATTTAGGAGTGGAGTACTCTGGGTCCAGGGCAACTTCAAGGATTTAGTCTGGACAGAAGACGTACCTCCCAGGTGGCTGTCTCACATGGCTGATGGCCAGCAGCCCCATGCCTCATCTCATGGACCCCTGCACTAAAATCCTGCTTAAGCACTCTTAGGACACGGCAGTTGGACTTCTCCCAAAACAAATGAGGCAAGACAGCCTACACGGAAGACGTAATGTCTTTGGTGACCTCGATTGAGGAGTCACACACTGTCATTTCTGCAATATCCTGTTGGCTATACAGGTCAGCCTGTTCATTGTGGGAAGTGATTGCCCAAGGGCAGGGGGATGCCCATAGCTGAGACCCACTGGAGGCTGGCCACTGCCAGGTCCTGCAAGATTAACAATCCTCAAAGTCAACTTCCATGAAGGCAGGGAATAGGTACTAGCCAATAAATAATCTAGTCACAAATTATGCCAAGTTCTTCCCCCCCAAGGAAACCTATAGCAAGATCATATGTAATAGAGGACTGGCTTATTCTATGTATAGTATTTTAGTAATTGAGTCATTAACTGCGCTGGGAACTTTCTGACACTGCAGTGTTAGGTATAGATTTAAGGATAAGTGAAAATCCAAAATCACAATAGCCTAAAGAAGGTAGATGTTGATTTCTCTCTTGTCTAGAAGTCTAAATAGGTGTGGTGCCACTCAGTGACAGGGACTTGGGCCCCTTCTGTCTTGTCCTCTGCATGGCTTTCTCATCTCATGGCCCGGAATGACATCTGCATTCTGTGTAGCCAGATGGAGAAATAGATACGGAGGGGGAAAGCTCATATTCCTGAAGCCATCACAAGATGCTTCCTCTTATATCTCAAAAGCAAGAACTCAGTAACTCTTGCACATTTAGCTGCAAGGGAGGCTGGCAAGGACCACTTTTATCCTGAGCATCCATAAATCCAGTCAAAAACCAGGTAATTCAGCTCCATGCAAAAACAGCCACACTATTCAGCTCTGCCTAGCATTTACTCTGTGCCAAGCATTTGCTGCCTTTGGAGATCATGCTAAGTGCACCTCTGTGGGTGGGAATCTGCCCTATGATGCCCAAGTAGCTGGTCTGTGGACCACATTTTGGAATGAGAGGCCTAGGTTTCTAGTTCGGGTTGAGATTTCCTTCTCTCTTTCTCTCAAGAGCATCAGACCATTTGTTGAGTAAGTGAAAAGAGGGGAGTGGAAGAGGCTGGAAGAAGTGACTGGTTGGCGTCAGTGCCAGGTCCACTGCCCCAGGCACCTACCCCTGGTGCACTGCCCCTATTCAGTCCTCAGGAGGAAATCAGGTATGAGGCTTTTGCTGTAGACAGAGAAGCCGCCCACTGTACCTTTCTTTGAACATGAGCCTCCACCTTCCGCCCTGATTTTTTCCAGCCCTGAAAGAAGGGGCTAGCGACAGAGCCTAGGGGACGATCAAAGTGAGTTTTATCCTACATGGGTCTGCTGTTCAACTGCTTCCCCTCAATCCTGCAATCACAGAGGGGACGTACAATACTTCTGAGGCACTGAAGTTTGGAGGAGAGACCAATACGTAAGGTACTGCTGCCTTGGGCCCAGTCACAGTGCAGCATCCACCTCTGGATAGCCCTGTGAGTCCCGGATGGACCCAGCTTGGAGTAGGCGCTTGAACGCGGCCCGAGGGACCCACAAGTGACAGAGGCGAACAGAGATAGCTGCCTGCCCATCATAGCGGCTTCCGGCTGGCGGAGGAGCTCTCACTTGGTGCAGTTTTCTCATTTGACCCCCCAGGAAACACCTCTATGAGCAGGTGTCACTATCCTCTTTGTGCAGGAAGGGGTGGGAGCCTGAGAGATGACCAGTGATTTTTTTGTTCCAGAAAGGCACAGCAGGGTTGGGTGGCGGGTCTCCGGTACCCACCCAGGTCGACTGGACCTGCCTCACTCCACTGTCAAGCTGGTACTCAACTGCGTGCTGTGCACAGCCCAAACTTGGGCCAACCCACTTCATTTTCCTCAACGCAGTTGTTTTACAGATGCTAAACAAGACAGGCAAAGGCCTGAATGGAGAAAGAAAGAAAATGAAGCGGAGGCTTAAAGGAACAAATATAGGAGTCCCAAGGGACCTGGTGTCCAGCGCCCGCCCCCAGGCCCTGCCCCTCCCGGTGCCTCCCGCGGGCCCCTTTAAACGGGGAGCGGAAGGGGCGGTGGGGGGCGCCGCGGCGCCCAATGGGCTGCGCGGAGCGTCACTTCCCGGCGGCCAGAGGCGAGTGGCGAGTGGCTGGGGGCGGCGCGGGGGCGGGAGGCCGAGCAGGCGTTGGCAGCGGGCTCGGACCCACGCGGCGCCGCGGCCCCCTGGCCTGCAGCGCTCCCACCCCGGCGGCGGCGGCGGCGGCAGCGGCACGATGCCCTTTGATTTCAGGAGGTGAGTGTCGCGCGCCCGGTCGCCGGGAGTCCCTTCCACAAGCCAAGGGGACACCCGGCTCGCTGCGGACCTGCCCGCCCTGCGTGCAGACACAGTCCCCCAGCTAGTGCATGTCTTCTGTAGAGGCCTTCGGGGACCCGGGCTTGCACGAAGCCAGAGCTGCAATGTCCCTGGCGTGCAGCCGTAGACAAACCCACCTCCGCCGCTCTGCAGAGCCCCCGCCCCGACTGACCGGCCCGGACACCTTGCATTCCCTGCCCCCCCAGAACGGGAAACAGATTCCTTCAGTTGAAGGAGCCAGCGGCACCCCTCCCTCTCAACCCTCCTGTAGCGGACCCCACCCCAGCTGACAGGTGGGGCCGAGCGCTGAGAGCTGCGAGGCTGGCAGCTCCAGCCCTCCCCACAGCGGCTTTAGGCTTGCAGGATAACGGAGCCTGAGGCACCTCTGCCTTGGCTGCCCTGGACCCTGTGCCCCTCTCGCCGACCCTGACCTTGGCCCTAGCCTCTGGGTCTGGGGGCATTATGGGAAGGGGAGGAGGCCAGGAGTGTTGGACAGACTCTGTGGAGAGAGAGGCCAGCAGGGTTTGGCCTTGGCTTTCTGCAGTACCACAATGGGGCCTTTGTGGGGTCCTGCTGCCTCGTGGTCCGCTGTAGGTCCGCTGTTGTGCCGGAAGAGGCCTTCTGGAAGCCCGCCTAGGAGGGGTCTCCGCCAGATTGTTCCCTTGAGGTGCGGAGCTCTAAGAGGATGCCCTTGGCTGAGAAAACAGTAGAGCTTTGTGGGACGAACTGGGTTGGAAGCTGCTTCAACTCCCTTCACCGAGCAACTTGATACATTCTAGAAGTCGAAGGCCAAGGCCCTGGGTTCAGACCTTCAGTCACGCCGGCTAGCCCCAGTCAGTGTCTGAGCTCTTTCAGTTTCATCATTTGCAAATTGGGACTAAAAATATGCTCCCCATCTACAAGGCCGAGCGCACCAGGCACCTTAACCACATTAGTTTGCAGCTTAGGAGCAGGCCACAGTGGAGAAGGGCCTGTCTGTATTTTCCTCATCTATAAAAAGGAATTCTGCTGTCCGTGTTGCAGGAGGGATTTCCCCGTCTTTTACAGGGTTGAATGACAGATTTGACAGCCCCACCAGCAAGATCCCTAGCCTGCTGTCCCTAAGGCATGGGGCATGCTGGAGCGTAGGTGTAGAGAGGATGTCAGCTTAAGACCTTGAACAGCTGACGTGTTGTTCCAACCTGTTCTGCTGACCAGTGCCACCTGGCAAACATTTGCCAGCTTCCTGCTCCTTTCAGGCAGCCTGAGCTGGTACTAAGGTCCCTGAAACAAACGCAGACAAGGGCAGTTACGGAATTCAGAGGTGTTCGTGACCTCAGCAGTGCGTGTCCTGATTCTAAGCCCTCTGATTCCTGGTGCCACTAACTCTCTCCTTCCTGGGCCAACAGTGGATCCCTGCCCCCTCCTGTCCCCAGGTAATTCAGTAAGTTCTAGCGATTTTGATTTCGTTGGAGAAATCACTGTTGCCAGGGATTTGGTGGCTAACTTGGAAGCGCAAGGGCCCAAGTTCGATCTCTGGTACTGCAGAGAGAGAGATAGATCAGTGTTTCTGGTCCTTTAATCCTTTACTCTGCACCCTCACTGCACAGAGGAGGAAGTGGAGGCCATGGGGCTGAGGGTCTGGATTTCTTCAGTGCTTGCAGGAAAGGTGAACCCGGGTCCCAGTTGGAAGTATAGAGGTCAAGTAAGGGAAGGAAGGGAAGCAAACAGCCCTTGGCTTTGACCTTGGATGCTCCTGCCTGTGTTAGGCACTGACAGTTCGGGGAGGCATGGCACGTGTGGGAGAGAGGGCCACGTGTGCCCAGCCAAATACACGCTCTTGAGACCCGAGTCCCATGGCTCAGTGCTGAGGAAGTGGCATCTCATCCCCCCCACCCCACCCTCCTCTTCAGTGTCTGCTCATCACGCACTTGCTGGGTGCCCGCACCACGCTCAGCCCTCTGTCGTCTGGCCGTCATGCGGAGATGGGTGGCACGTGATCCATCCCGAGAGAAAGGGAGAGGACGGCATGGTGGGGTTCTCCAGGATAGGGTGCCAGCCATTGTGCAGGGGAGCACCCACCACTGCACAAGCATCGCAATGTCCATTCCCTTGTCAGCTGAGAGAACTCTGAATCTTCGTTTTAGCTCCCAGGCTCCATAGTAGAAGCTCTGTCTTGGGCCAAACAGCACCCAAGTTGTGGTGCTGAGCTTTCAGTTTCATCATTCGCAAACTGGGATTAAAAATATGCCCCCCATCTACAAGGCCGAGCGCACCAGTCACCTTAACCACATTAGTTTGCAGCTTATGAGATTGGAGGTTGGGCCTAGACTCAGGGCTGTCATCTCCAAAGCCTTTGCTTTGAGAGAAAAGGCAGACTGGAAAGCTCCACACCCTGTCAGATATGGCAGGTGTGGTGAGACATGCTGAGGGGCTAACTATTTCTGGGACCTCCCCTCCGCACTCCCAGCCATTTCAAGGCAGGAGTAAACCAGGCTGCTTGTTGCTCTTCTTAAAACAATCAAGAGAGGAAAGAATACCCACCTCTTGCCTTGCCTGTTATAGTCCAGCTTCTTATCACACACAGGAGCTCAGTTCTGGTGCACTTTCCTCATACATCCATCTCTGACCCTGACCTTGGCCCTAGCCTCTAGGTCTGGGGGCATTATGGGAAGGAGAGGAGGCCGGGAGTGTTGGACAGACTCTGTGGAGAGGCCAGCAGGGTTTGGCCTTGGCTTTCTGCAGTCCCACAATGGGGCCTTTGTGGGGTCCCGCTGCCTCGTGGTCCACTGTTGGTCCATTCAATATATTTGTCCTTTAAACATCAATTGCCTCCTAATTCTCTGTAATTCACTTAATTATGAAGTTGGTTCTCTTTCTTTTGCCCGTGAGGGTGGGTGTTCCTGAGGGCAAGGATTTATATCTTGCTTTCTCAAGGTATACTCCCAGTGCCTAGAACAGTACTTGGGCCAAACTCACCCCTTAGAAATGCCTCTCAAAGTGTGTCAAAGAAGCCAAAGGCACAGTGCGATTGCATGTGCTAGTGCTTGCTTTAGTGGATAGATTTTCAGAATTCCCTCCTTCCTTCCCTTCTTTTCTTTCTCCTCTCTCTCCCTCCTTCCCCTTTCTCTCTTTCCCTCCCGCCTTCCTTTCTTTCTGTGGAGATGGAACCTGGGGCCTTGTGCATGCTGAGCTTGACCACTGAACTGCAGCCTGAGCCCCTCCCCTTCATCCTTCATTTTGCCATTGTTACATTGTCTCCGGTCCATGGAGGAGGGAGAGTACAGAGAAGGAACCCTGAGCCTTAGATAACTCCTTGTGTCTGCTCTTGTTAAATTGCTTTCCTAATAGCTGGATGTAGCACTTGTGGAACTGGCCTTGAGACCTAGATCCGGGGGTGTTGTTCCTAGTTCCGGTTGGCCTGAAGCCAAGAGCACCAGCCACCTCCTTCCCTGGGATTGGGGCAGCCCCAGAGAAGGAGGGAGGGGCGGAGGAGGGAATAACGGGAGAGTCCGTGCGCTTCACTCCAGAGGAGCCTGCAGCCTTCTCCGAGGAGAGGTCCAAGGGCAGCTCCCCTTGAAACTCCAAGTCCTAGGAAGTGTCACCACCCTGCCATGGCCAGCTATGCCCTAGGACAGTGTGCTTACCCTCTTGGAACCTCGTGTCCTCCTTTAAGGAGAGAATGGGCACCTTTACCCCCTCATGTGAGAAGTAGTTGTAAGGCCCCTGAGATATCTCTGTGGGGTTGGCACAGAGACATAGTGCTGGGGCCCAGAGAAAAATCAAAGTGTGGAGTCCCTCCTGAGAAAGAATTACGAATGTCAGGATGGTGACAGCAGAGCGTTAAGCCAGATAGGGAGCCCTCTGAGTGTGTCACCCTGTGTGACAACACACGTCCTGTGCCCTGTGAGGCTTGCCCGCCTTTGACACTTCACTGTGGCTTCCCAGTGGCCTCTCCCTGTTGGGGAGACCCCAGACCTCCTGAGGGCCCCAGAGTGAGCCTTCTGACGTTGACTTCATTTTTCTTGTCTTGCTTCTAGCCTTCAAATGGGTCTCATTGTTCTGAGAATTGAGTGGGGACTTCTTAGCGTCCATCTAACCTTGTCCCCGTACCCCGCAGCCTCCTCACTCTGCACACCAGGCACCCGCAGGGTTCAGCCTAACTAATATTCAGCAGCAGATAACCAACACGAGTGTCTGCATTTCTGTTCCACCTCATCCCAGGCTGAACTGCAGGAAGCTAACAATAGCACATACTCTACAGCAGTTTCTAAAAATATAAACAGGCTTAAAAATCAGATGGGAGGGAAAGTGATATTTTTGAAAAGCCGGATTTTGTGCTCGTTGGAGTGTGCCGGTGGCGGGCACTGCTGTGCAGACCTCACGGGTCGCCTCATTTCTCCCGGGCCTCCTGGCTCCAACGATGAGTTGCTGAGGTGTAGCAGAGCGCGAGAGCGTGGCCGCCAGCGGAGGAGCCAGGCTGGCGAGATGCCACCAGGTTCCAGAGCTCCACTGTGCCCTGCCATCTGTCTCGAAAGCTTTTGCTTTTCCATTCACTAAATCCAGAGAGAATGGATTCTCTGCTGTCCTCTTCACTAATACCCGGTTATGCTCATTCGGAAACTTGAAGTGAGCTTACTTCCTTTCCTCTTTCTTTCTCTCTCTCTTTCTCTCTCTCTCTTTTTAAAACTAGCTTCATGCAGTCTGACACCAGACTATGGAACTCTCTGTTATTAAAGACCCTCCCCCCATCCAAGGGTCTAGAGTTTTCCATATTGGCCACTTGGGACTTTTGAGTTGCAAATCTCTATTCACCTGCTTATTTGAACTTGGCAAAGGGCGGATAATTCCTCTCTGCACAAATTCCCCAGTGCCTTGAGCCAGGCCTCCAGCAGCTGCGGCCTTGGTTAAGTTCCATCCCTTCTGGTAATCTTTTCCAGTTGGATTTAGCAGTTGCCGTTAAATTGGTTTTCATAGACGCAGGACAGGCAGGCAGGGTGTGAGGAGGACCTTTCAGGTGAGGCTTACCTGATAACTCTGTATCAGGGAGCCAACTGGCGAGATTGGAAGCTGAGACAGGAGGGTCACTGTGAGTTTGAGGTCAGCTTGGGCTATGAAGTTCAAGGCCAGCTGAACTACATAGCAAAACCTTGTCAAAAATGGAAATGAGTCAGTCAGTGAGCTTGACCCATGGCTGTCCCTCAGCATCGTCTGAGGAGATTTAAAACCCCTCAAACCTAGGCTCCATACCACTCAAGTTAACATTAGAGGGTGAGTATTTTTTAAAACTCCTTATGTGAATCTAGTGCCCAGCCGAGACAAAGGAGAATTTCTGTGTCTCAGGAGGGACCACTGGCCAGTAGGGTCAGGACCTGCCCTTGTCCGTGTGACCTTCAGTCTATCCTTAGCATTAAGTGGTCCTACATTTCTGTTAATATCCTTGCTCTTCAAAGCAAATGCCCAGACCTTCAGCGTCACACAGAACTTTTGGACATTCAGACTCTTAGCATCCGCCCCGCCTGAAAGTCTATTTTAACAAGATCCCCAAGTGACCTGCACGCAAATCAAGATTTGTGAAGCCCTGCTCTCTCCTCCTGGTCTGTATTTCTCTGTCCAGTGTTGGTGGCTGAAAAGTCTTTCACAGAAAGAACCACAGTTTCTTTGCCCAGCCAGATTTTGCAGATACCTAGTCTGAGGCAGTGATAGCAAACCTTTTAGAGCTTTTGAGAACAACCCGCTATGGGCTCCAGTTCCCCACCACTAGTCTAAGGTGCTATCCCTAATGCCATTTCTCAGCCTAGTGCCGGGGGGGCTAGAAACACAGCCCTAATTGATCCTTTAAGGAAACAGCAATTAGCCTAATTGTTGTCAACTTTAACATTTACGTCTATTAACCTAATTATAGTGGTTGTTTAAATGGGGAAAGTATAGGATAAGGAAAAACCTCCAACACGGCTATGTGTTTGTTTTTTAAACTCTGGCCTGTAGGAGAGGTGGGAGGACGTCAGAGTTTCTTATGCTGTCATTACCAAGAACTATGGAGTGTGCAGGATACTCTACGAATACCGACTGGCCCTCGGCGCAGCCACTGTTCATCAAGATGGGCCCCCAGGAGTTTTGGGTCTCACAGCTGATGCAGCAAGGCGTCCTTGGGAAACTCCCCAGCACAGGAGATAGTGTAATCTCACGGCCCTTCCTCCTGGAACCTGCCTGGCGGCATTGAACAGGAGGTCAGATCTCTCCGCACCAGACTAACTATTCTGTTTACCCAAATGCCGAAAATTCTATGCAAGATGAGAGGCCAGGCAGTAATTAGGCTTAAGTACAATATACTATGCATGCAGTAGTCCCTACAGTAGTAGCTTTTCCTTCTCACGTTCTTGTTTGGGTCTAGGATCTCTTGGGAAGATCGCTAGTCTTATTAGTAATGATTAATTGTCTGTAAGCTTATATCGTATTCAGTGTGTGGCTAGGCATATCACTGGACTCAATAATAAAGTCTCAATGGCCCTCTGAGATAGGGATAATTATTAGTACTTTATTCTCTTTGTTTTTTTCTAGTTAGCATATAATAAAATTGACCTGTCTGTGCTCCTCTGTGAAATATCAGAGCTGTTCATTATGTAATCCCTTCTATTACCAGCTACAGAACAGTTCCAGCATCCCAAAAACTATTGTCACTTACAGTCACGTTACATATTAATTCAATTTTTAAAAAGGTAATAATACTTGAGATCTACCCTCTGCACAGGCTTTGAAGTCCACTACATAGTGTTGCTAACTGTAGGCACCACGTAGCACAGCATATCTCAAAAACATACTCCTCTTGAATAACTGAAACTTTATATGCATTGACTGACTGCTCATTTCTCTCCCTAACCACCATTCTACTCTGCCTAAATGAGTTTTCCCGTTTTGGAGCCTTTGTAGAAATGGAATCGTGCTGCATTTGTACTTTGGTTACTGACTTATTTGACATCATATACTATCTTCCAGGATTATCCATCCTAAATGGTAGAATTTCAGTTTTAAAGAATAACATATGTCAAGCTGAGGATTAGTTTAGTGGTTCTGGCACCTACCTTGCAAGCACAAGGTCCTGGGTTTGATCCCCAGTAATCACAACAATGCAAGGCGTGGTAATCCATGCCCACTAGCAATCAGTACCACATACCACAGTGCCGGATGTGGTGGCTCACAACTATAATCCCAGCACTTGGGAGGCAGAGGCAGGAGGATTGCTGAGTTCAGGACCAGCATGAATTACAAAGTGAGACCCTGTCTCAAAAAATTTAAAAAAAAAATAACATGTTACTTTTTCATCATCTGTTCGGTATCTATTGGATATTCAGGTTGTTTTACATCCTGGATGTTGTGAATTGTGCTGCCATGAACGTGGAAGTGCAGCTATCTGTTAGATGCACCGGTTTCCATTCTCCTCGGGAGCAGAATTGCTGAATTGTCCAGTGTCGCATTTTTAACTTTTCCAGGAAACCCCCTGCTTATTTCCCATAATGACCACACCATTTCAGTCTCATCATTAGTGCACAGGGGTTCCCTACGTCCACATCTCTCCTGACACTTACTGCATTGTTTTCTGGTAATGGTCATCCTAACAGCTGTGGTATCTCATGGTGGCTTTGGGCTGCATGGCCCTGATAATTAGTAACATTTAGTAGCCTTATCAGATGCCTATTGGCCATTCGTTTGTCTTTGAGAAGTGCCTTCTCAGGCCCTTTGCACATTTTTAAATTGAATTGTGTGTTCTTTTGCTATTGAGTTGAAATGGATAATAACTCTTTGTCAGGTATGTGGTCTGCAGGCATTTTCTCCCGTCCTATAGGTTGCCTTATCACTATGTTGTCGGTTAATTCAGTTTTAAAATTGGAAACCAAGGCTCAAAGCTGGAAGTGACTGGCCCAGGCACACAGCTGATGAAGTGCAACTCCAGAGCCTCGTGACTCATCTCCATGTTGTCCTGCCTTGTTGACACCTTGGCTTAGTTGATTTTTTTTTTTCTTTTTTAACTTGTCTTTCTTTGATGTCTCACTGAGTTCAAGAGGGCATTCATGGTATATAGAAAGTATCTTCAGGGAAATATGTTCTGTGGTGGGCTCACCTTGCCCATCTTTCTAGAATGTTCTCCATTGCAAACTCCCTACTGCCGGCACTGGGCTGACTGGCCACAGATTTCCTTGGGAATGGAGTCAACCTGTCCTTCAGCTAACCCCTCCCGCTCACATCCTTTCTGGTACAGCCTCAGTTTTCCTTATCTGTAGATTGGAGGGCACCTAACTTGCTTGCAGGGCTTTTTGAGGGCAAGATAGCCTGTGAAACAAGTGTGAGTGTGACAGCGGCAGTCTGGACCCTCCCGCAGCAGAGTCCCCATGTTTCTCACGCAGTGCAGCAGGTTGTCTCGTGGGTGTCGGCGGGAAGCCCGCTTCTGCACAGCAGAGACCACTCACATGAGAACGCTTGGGGTGATACGACCTGGGCCTGGACTCCCCTTAGCAGCACCACACAGGGGAAGACACCAGAAACCACTGCCTTGATCTACGATGAGAGAGAAAGTACCAAAGAGTCACAACTGCAGGGCCGGGGATATAGCTCAGTGGTTCCGGCGCCTGTCTTGCAAGCGGAAGGACCCGGGTTCAATCCCCGGTAACCACATAACAATACTGGGTGTGGAGACTCACCCCAGCGGCAACCAACACCACATACCAGTGCTGGGCATGGTGGCTCACGCCTGTGATCCCAGCACTCGGGAGGCAGAGGCAGGAGGATTGCTGTGATGTGAGTTTGAGGCTGAGCTCAGGGCCAGCCTGAACCACAAAGCGAGACCCTGTCTCAAAAAAAAAAAAAAAAAAAAAAGAGTCACAACTGCAGGTGCTCCCGGGCCTACACTCCCAGGAGCCTGTGTGGGAAGGCCTGACGGAGAGCAAGGGCTAGTTTCAGTGCATCTCTGTCATCTGCAAGTTGCCCTGTTTTTAAGAGGTGATGACAGTCTTTTCAGTGGTGCGAAATTAGTTGATAATGGAGTCCAGGTAAACACTTTGTTGGACCGTGCAAACCTTTCTGAGGGTTGACAGTGATCTGTGACTGACAGTGTATGGATGGGTGGTCTTAGCATTTCCGGCCCCAGTAGACCAACATGGGCTCCCTGCAGAGAGGACTTGGGCCAGAACCCTGGTCTGTCAGGAGGAGTCTGGTGCTCACAGACTGGCGGCTGGAGGCAGAAGACTGAGGGGTGAGCAAGTCTCTGGCCTGGACTGAGGTGGCCCCAGGCCCTGTCCTACCTGAGTCTTGCCTGTCCTGTGGGGCCTGACCCTTCCAGGCCCATCAGCCAGAGCTCTCTCCTCTGGGTCACACTGCCAGCTTCTGCCACTGCACCTTACTCTTCTTTGGCAATGCTAGGCCTGGCCAAGGTCCCTCCTGAGGTTACATGCTCCTTTACCCAATCACTTGATACCTTTCACCCCAGTTACCCCTTTCAACCCACTTCCTGGGACCGTGTGGCATAAATACCCCAGTGTGCAGAGTGGCCACTGTCTCCAGTGCCTTCCTTTAGTTCACTCTCAGTCAGGTAAAAGCTGTTTGTTGCTCCAACTTGCCAGGGAGATCGCTGGGCACACAGAGGGCAGTGGACACAACCAGGATCACACAGATGGCAGATGATGCAGCTGGCACACGTGCATGCGTGACATCATTGCTGGCTTCCTCAACCAGTGTTATGCACTTGGGGGGTGTTATCACCTCAGTTTGGGGAGCGCTCCATGGGACACCCCAATGTTGTTATCTCCTTGTTTTTATTTATAGTTTGTTGTCATGGGAGCCTGGGGGGGGGGCCCTCTGGGTTACTGGCGAGGAGGTTGGGTCTGGGTAATCATTTCCTGTCACTGCATTTATCTGTGAGCAGGAAATTGCCACTGAGCCCTGTTGGGGTGCTACAGGGTACAGTGTTTCCTGTGGTGCGCAGGAGAAAGCTCCTGCCAGCAAAAGCTCCCCCCAGTGTCCAGAGCCCTCATTAGCAGGGCAGGAGTGGGCCAGGCTGGTGGAGGAGCCATTTATTCATTGAACCTGTTTGTTGAGGACCTACTATGTGCCCAGGTCTGTTCTAGAAGCCTGGGATGTGGCACTGAGCCAAATACAATCCTAATAGGACTGAGAGGGGCAGGGACATGTTAGTTGTGGCATTTTGCTTGTCATTTTAAAATATTTAAGTAAATTTAAACTTTTGAAATAACATTAGATTTATGAAAATTTATAAAAGTAGGTCAGAGAGTTGTATTTGGCCTGTCCAGTTTGCCCTATTATCTGTTTGCTACATTACCTGATCGTCCCAGTTAAGAAGTTAAGAAGGCACATGATTATTAAGTAAATACCAGACTCTACTTGGTAACTACTTGCATTTTATATTAATATCTTTTCTTTTGGTGCCCAGTGTGCAGAGGTCCCATACTGCTGTCAGTGGTTGTGCTTCCCCAGTTCCTGCCAGTTGAGGGCAGTTTCTCAGGCCTTCATTTCCCATGACCTTGTCATGTGGGCATCCCATAGCATGTCCCCAGCCTGAGTTTGCCTGACTTTCCTGTGGAGCAGAACATTGAGCTAAATCCCCAGCTCCCACTTAAGTTTCTTTCATCTGTAATTGTAGTTTTCAGGATGTGGGTCTTTTACTGCCTTAGTTAAATTCATTACTAAATTCTTTTCTTTCTTTCTTTTTTTTTTGTAAACGGTTTTGGTCCTGGGAATCAGTCTTGACCTGTGCTTTTAAGGCAGATGCTGGAATCACTGAGCCTTATTAAATCCCCAGCCTTTATTTGTTCTTTTTACTATTGAATTCATTCATTAGGTCTGATAGTCTTTTGGTGTGTAGGGTTGTCTGCCTTTAGAATCATCTGTTAGTCGAGATAGTTTTATTTCTTCCTTTCCAGTTTGGATACCTCTTGTTTCTTTCTTGTTTCCCGAGTGCACTTTCTCATAATTTCAGGACTATGGACAGAAGCGGCAAGATGGGTACCTCTGTCTGTTCCTGGTCTTAGGAAAAAAGTTTCCAGTGATTATGTCAGTAGTGGGTTTTTCATAAATGACTTTTTTGTTTTGAAAAATTTTCTCTTTATGCCTAAACCAGTAAGAGATTTTGCTTGTTTATTTTTGTTTTGTTCTTAATCAAGGGAGGACTTTCAAAGGCTTTGTCTGGGTCAATTGATAGGATCATGCAGTTTTGCCTTTCCATCTGTCAATGTGGGACATCACATTAATTGTATGTGTTGGACCAGCTATTCATGGCAGGGATACATCCCACTCCATCACAATATATTGTCTTTCTGACTTCATTTCCTAGCATTTTATTGAGGATTTTTTCATCTGTGTCTCAGAGACACTGGCCCATATCTCTCTTTAGTTGTGATGTCTTTGTCTGTGGTGTCAAAATGTTGCTGACACTGGTCCCATAAAATGTGTTAGGCAGTATTCCCCTGCAGCTCTTTATTATTGGAAGAGTTTTTAAAGTACTGGTATTAAATCTCCTTTCAGGGCTGGGGACATAGCTCAGCAGTGCCATGCCTACCTGGCAAATGAGAAGCCCTGAATTCAATTTCTGGTACCAACCAAAGATTAAAGAAATAAATAACTCTCCTTTCAGCATTTGGTAGAATTCATCCAAGTTAGTTGCCCAAACCCTATTGTAAGTCAAGAAGTGGCCGGCTTCTCCCACAGGGAGATGTTTGTTCTTTGGTAAACGTTAGGTCCACATGTGCTTCTCACTGTTCACAAATATGGATTTTGACTTCTGGGGCTGGGGATTTAATAAGGCTCAGTGATTCCAGCATCTGCCTTGAAAGCACAAGGTCCCAAGACTGATTCCCAGGACCAAACCATTTATCCTGGTATATGGTACCCATGTGTTCCAGGAAGAGGGGAGGAAAGAAGAGTCAGGGGTGAGCAGGGATGATTGCGGGAGTCAGGGCACTTATTGAGCATCTGTTGGTTATGGAGAAACGTGCCGTATACATCCCAGCACCCTGTGCTGACATCGGGTGGAATTTTTACTGCCCCCGTTTACAGCTGGGAACACTGGGTGGAGCAGTTGGGCTTTTGCCGGTCTGCATGGAGACTGGCTGATCAGACTTGGGTGTGGAAGCAGGGGAGCCCTGGGTGGGGTAAGCCAGCTCAGGGGCCTGTGGTTCTGAAAGCCACAGTGTCTCTGCCTCGATTTACCCGGCGAGCCAGGCAGCGAGCAGCGGCTGGTTCCATCTCTCCCCAGCTCCGCTCCGCTGTGGGACTGGGACTGCAGGCCAGGCGGTGTGTCAGAGCTGACTTAGCCCTGAGGCAGAGGGAGGCAGGAGAAGCTTCACGTGCGTGTGCACCTCAGCCTGCCACCTGTTCGCCCCCTTCTCGCCCCACCTCCACAGGACTTGGCTCCTCTGACAGCTGCTGTTCTGTGCACCAAGCAAACCCAGTACAACTGGGCTGAGGAGGGCTGGGGGCTCGGGCCAGAGGAGGGAAGAGGGGCAGAGCAGTGGCAGGAGAGAGCGAGGGCTCACAGGCCTGGCTTTCCCAGCTACCCCTGCGGTGGAGCCCTGGGCTGCTCATTTCCCTTCTCCGAGCTTGCTTTCTGCCTATAAGCAGGGTTGCTTTCAGAGTGACTTGGGAGGCTCTGTGCAGCTGTGGCCCATAGGGGTCCTAACTCAGTGTCGGAGGCCCTCTCCTATTGGTGAAGCTTCTTAAGCAGAGGGTGCACATGGGCGGTAGTAGGAGTTGGATTTCACCCATCCTTGTACTGGGGCGTAAACTCAGGACATTGGTGCTGAGCTACACCCTTAGCCCTTTTAAGAAATCTTTTGTTACTTTCAGTAAGTTACTCAGCGGCCCATGTTGGGCTCTGACTTGGAATCCTCCTGCCTCAGCCTCTCTTCATCTGTTGGACCTGCAGCTTCTAAAGATGTCATCTTATGGGGTTGAGGGAGCTGAGAGAAAAACAGGCTCCAGCAGAAGTTTAGCTGGACTAGCTCTGGGGCCTAGAAGGGGCAGGTGTGAGGCCTGGGGTCAGAGGTCCAGGCCCTAGTGCGAAGTGGCTATAGTCATTCAGAGCCCTCTGCCTTGATCTCTGTGGAGCCTGAAGATTGTATTGCAATGCACCCAAATGGATTGGCCTTAACAGGAGATGTTGCTAAGAGCCAAGATTCCTGAGGCAGATACCCTGTGGAAAGGAGCCCTGCTTACCTGCTCTGTGACCTTGGGCAAATTACTAAGTTTCTCTCTACCTCACTTTATTCATTTGCAAAGCAAGAATGAGAAGTCATTAATGAATAGGCTTTGACATGTAGTAGGCACATGATAAATGTCAGTGACTAATATGATTCATAACCAAATAGATTACATATATGGATATATATATATTTTTTTTAATTAAAAAAATTTGTTTTGCTGCTGAGGTGGAACCCAGGGCCTCACACATGCCAGGCAAACCTTCTACCACTGCACCTCACCCCAACCCTATAGCTTTGGTAGAAGATGGTTGTAATGGTTCATGGAGAGACCCTATGTCTGAAAATCCCAGGTGGTGACTCGTGTAATTACATCTGCATCGGCCAGAACATGAGCCTGCCTGAGGGAGCTGCCAAAGCATCTGGTGTACCGTCAGCACTTGAGGGGGACAGCGTTGCAGTTCTGTTCCCCACTTTGAGCTGTGCTTAAAAATGCCATTAGAGCCTCTCTGTGGAAACCAAAGAGAACAAGGCTCAGAGGTGGTTTCTAATTTTCTAGGACACAGGGTGGAATGCCCAGGTGCCCTGTGGTGGCTGATCAGCCTGCGTGACCTGGTTTTTGCTGGCTGACGTCACAACATAGAAACTTCATCACCTTTAACTCAGGCCACTCTCTGTGAGGAATTCTGCTGCATTTCATGCCAGCAGGGGACTCCAAGGACCCAGGCAGGGATGTGTCCCTCTGAAAGGAGCAAGGTCCTTAAGGAGAGAGTAGACACCAGTCATTTCAGCTGGATCTCAGTCCCTCAGGAGAGCAGAGACCGGCTCTGCTATATTTCTGTCTGGGGTCCCCAGGCCAGAGCAGTGCCAGGCACGTTGAAGGCTCTTGTGAAGTGTCACATAGTCAATAAAGGGAGCCCCCTTAGTTGGTTTGAATCTCAGCCCTGGTCCTTGCAAGCTATGTGAATTGCTGGCCCCCCAGCACGTGCGACTTCCCTCCCGTGACCTGACTGAAATGGCTTGTGCAGATCATGTGCCCACGCGCACCCTCAGTGCATGGGGCTGGGATTCTCATTTGCCTGGATGTTTCTGTGTTTGGACTTCGATACGAGCCCTCATGTGGAGGTCTGGCTGGTGGGCAATGGATCACAACTAGCTTCTCCCAAGTGCCCTGGCAGTGACAGCCCAGTGGAGAGGGCCGCTACAGAGAACCACCCTCTGTCATAGACGCACTCGTGTACATGGTAAGTATAAGTGCACAAAGGGCGGAGTGCATGTGTGAAACTGTGTGTGCTCCTGTCTTTGCTGCCAGTGCTGTCCCAGCTGGTGTCACCCTTGAGGGTCCCCGGTGTGGGGACATGGGGGATGGACTTCCCGTCCACCCTCCCTCTGCGCAGTACTGTCTGCCACAGGTGACTTTGCCTGGATGTGCAGGAGATCGGTGTGGTGTGCATGTACCCTGGAAGACAGGAACGTCCCCATTTCAGAGGATCTGGGTGACAATTCAGCTGGCAGCTTGCCTAACGGGGTGCTATCTTGCCTGGTACATTGGAAATGTTTGGTAGATATTGATTCTTTACTGCTAGTCCACATGAGATTTGCTGCAAAAGCAATTTAAGAAATAACAAAATAACAATAGAATCTATGTGCTTAATTTGCAGTAGTACATCTTCTCATCTCTCTGACAAGGGACTTACACAAGATCCTGGGGACCCAAGTCTTCAGGTCCCTATTTTAGAGATAAAACTGCTAAAGCGCTGATTGCCCCTGGCCCTGGGGCTCCCAAAATGGACCTCTTCAGCTAGTTGTCCATTGTGGGTTAGTGCTTGTGGGTCACTGCAGCAGCCGTCCCTGGGTGTATTTCCCAGAATACTAGGCCACATCACTGGATGGGGGACAGTGACCCTGGGAAGGCAGTGGTGGGAAGAGAAAATCATGGCCACAGCTTCCGATTGCTGGTCTGGACGGGGAGCATCCTGTGCCCTCCACACCCCAGCCCCATACCTCCCTGCTGGTGCCTGGGCCAGAGACCCCAGCCAGCGTACTTCTGCCGAGCTGAGCCCCCAGATCTGGTGAAGTGCCCTATGAGTGTGCATCAGGAGTGGGCCTGAGCCTCTGTGTGAGATGGTCGCTTGGTGTGGCATGCCCAGTCTCTCAGACTGTGCAGCGGACACAGCCTGGGGCAGCCCGGCAGCTCCCGGCTCCAGCAATAGTCTCTAGCCAAGAGGTCACTTTGATTCACATTTTCCACATGGAGTGATGTTTTGAAAATGTTGACCTTCAATTCATCAAATGATGCTTATTAAATTGCAAGTCAAATCACATCCAAGTAAAAAGAGACAGCGGAGGAGTGACTCGGCTCGTGGACTCCTGCGAGAGGGCACCCGCAGCGCTTGAGGCGGAGCAAAGACGGAGCCTTAGCGGCGATCCTGTGTCCAAGGTGTGGCCAGCGTGTCCTCCCTGGGACTGGCTGGGCGGGAGGGTTGGAGCCTGGGTGAACAGCCAGGTGGGGGAAGCCGTGACGAGCAGAAGGCCAGGCCCAGCATCTGGACTTGAACCTGACTCAGGCCAGGAGCCCTGTCCAGTTGACATGAGTTCACACAGGGAACATAGGAGTCCAGGCTGTGGAAGTGCTCTCCAGGCAGAGCGGGTGGCAGGATGCCCTGTGAGAGAGCTTCCCGGGGAGCCGCGCCTGAGAGATGAGTCCCTCTTCTCCTCCCTGTCCCTCTACCTCAGTGGCCCCCTTTACGGTGGGGGAAAGTGACCTCTCTCGGGGTGTAGAGCTGGATGGAATCCCAGATACTACGCGTGTCTGGTCTCCCCACCTGCTCCCTGCTGTACCGCCCTTTCCACTTTCCATCCCCTCCGTGCAGTGTGATGGCTCAGCCATGTTTCACTCACTGGTGCACTGATAGATTGTGAGAGGTGCCTTCCAGCAGGGAGCAAGGCCTCTGCCTACAGGCATTGGGCTTGGGTAATTGAGTCAAACATCCCATTAGATTAGTAATTAGCAGTTGATGTGAATGCTCTGAAGGACAGGAGTAGCGATCTCTGAGACCCAGGGCCTCGGGCACCGAGGGAAGCCTCACCAAAACCTTCACTGGTTCACTGAGGTGGAAGAGATGGTGCTGGCAAAGGCACCTGGGGTGGGCACAGGTCAGCAGGCAGAAGTGGCCATCGCACAGAGCTGTGTTGGGGTGAGGAGTTCTCTGGGCCAGGCCACAAGAGCACTGGAGGACACAATAAGGAATTTGTCTTTTATGTTGAGAAACCTTCCACCATGGTTTTGGAAGCAAATCCTCAAGTAAAGGTCACCCTGGACCAGAAGGGAAGAGTAGACCAGTGGGAACCTCCCACCCATCCTCCAGAGGCAGGGTGGGCCACAATGTCCCCTTACTGGGTCCTTTCAGTGTCTCTGAAAGTGGCAGAGGCCAGGATTATGTGTTCCAGGAGCTGGGTGGGCTGGGGAGGTTGTTGTGTGACCATGGCAGACAAAACTCAGCCAGTTCCTGAGGCTTCAGGAAAGGAAAGGGTACTGAGGGAATGCTGCCGTGTGCCCGCCAGGCCTAAGTTCATCATGCCGTCAGCCCTGCCAGCTTTCTGCAGGTGTGGCAACCATCTCCTCTGGTCCGAAGGAAGCAAACAGGCTCCAAATTTGCCTGGTGCCCACTTGTCCCACATTCCAGGGGCTTGGGGCCAAAGTCTTCATCTCCCCGCTCCATAGGTAACCCAGAATGCACTGGGGTGTCTGAAACACTGGCAGAGTTGTGGCCAACAAGGCAGCGACCCTGCACGTGGCCACCAGACCTGTGCGGGGGGCCACTCTGAGGTGCAACCGCTGAGCTGGCCTTGCTTGCTTCTCTACTCCACTCCGTCCAGCGTCCGCCCCCTAGCCTCCTGTGATCTCAGATCTGGGTGGGCAGTGGGTGGCCTTTCCAGGGGCTCTGCTGCCCTAGTGGCCCCTCTGTCCTCCCCACACCCTGTCCATTCCCCTGGCTCTTGTGTCCAGGCAGGGCCGTTCCCTGTAAATACCAGTCCCCTTACACGTGCATTTTTTCTCTATGATTTTTCCTGTTTTGATGAGACACTGCCCTTGGCAGTGCAGGTTCCCGAGGGGCCCCAGCTTGGGCCCCAGCCAGCCAGTCACTCAAGAGCTCCACTCCCGGGCGGGCGGGCCTCACACCCAGCTGCATTCCAACAGGGCCACAACCTCTTGCTCCTGGTGAATGGGGCTGATCCCCACCACCCCCAGTTCCCATGGTCTCTGTGGTCACTTGCTTGTGTTCTTCCCGGCTGACTGAAAAGGACCGTGTTGTAGTCTGGAGTTTTCTTCGTCCTCTCTTCCTGTTTCCTTCCAGACTGAGAAGCGCGGTGTTTGCTGGAGTTCATGGTCTGGCATGGAAGCCACAGACGGGGACCCGCACTGCCGGCTGGCTGTGGGAAAGGAAGGACCGGGGAAGCCTGCTCAGTACCTCGGCCCACTTGTTTGTTCCGTCATTTATTAGACCATTCAGCAGATGCACCAAGCACATCCCATGTGCCAGGCACAGTTCTAGGCAACTGGGCATTAGCATGGACATTAGAATGTATTATGGAGGTGACTGCGTCCGCCAGCCTTGGGAGGCGTAGCTGTCAGTGGCTTATCTTGTAGGTGGAGGCTGAGGTTCAGAAATCAGGTGCAGGTCAGTGTGCTGCCGTCACCTCTGCCACCTCTAGGGGATCACTTTAAAAGGCCTCCTTCGTCCCGTCCCCTAGCCCCCCATACCTCCTGAAGCTGCACACAGGTTGGATTTCAGCCCTCATTCAGTCATTGTCAGGTGCCATCGGGCAGCTTGCCCAGCTGTATCCAGGAGCCCTGCCAGGGTGACAGCGTGGCTATTCGCTTGCAGCAGGATTTGGAAACCAGGGCTGTCTGACTCCAAACACTGGTCAGTGCTTCGAGGTTCTGGACTGCTTGTTGGCCAGCAGATTTCTGCTGCTCTGTCCCCACGGGATTTCTCAGCTCTGCACCACATTGTGCCTGTGGCCTTCCCTTAATTACTCAGCCCTGCCAGAGGCGCTTTGTTGAAAGTATTGTCCCGGGTTTGTACAAGTTTTTAGTCTCACCTTTGACGCACATGCAGCCATCTCATACTCCTACATGTTTGTTCGCTTCTTATTCATGCTTTCAGTAAACAGTATGTGTTCAGTGCCCGGCCCTGTGCCAGGGACAGAGATGAGCAAGCCACAGCCCCAGCCTCAGGCAGCTCAGGTATGTGAGGCTGTGGGCACCAGGCCCTGAGGGGGAGGGGCGGGGCAGGGAGAGGCCTGGCCACCCAGGAGGGTGGACGGAGGATGCTCAGATGATATTTCACAGCCGGGAGTGGGAGCTGAGGGCACAGCTTGGTGGTTGGGTGTGTGCTTAGCTGGTACGAGTCTCCGGCTTCCATCTCCAGCTCACACACAAAAAGCCAGCAGTGGAATAGCGCCTCTTCTCCCTCACGTCTATTGGTTTATTGGGTTTGTGGACATTCTGTACATATTCTACACGTGGAGAAGCTAAAGCCCTGAGACATTCATTTCTTATGCAGCTTCCACCTGGGCTCCTGGTAAAGCTAGGATTTGAACCCAGGCCTCTCTGCTCCAGAGTCTGTTCTCTTACCCGCTGTACCGTATAGCATGACTATGAATCTGTTTGATAAAGGAATGGGATCAGTGTTTGCTTCATAGCTCCTGTCACACTTCAGGAAAGCAATTCTCTTGTTTGCTCATTTATTGTCCGTTCCCTCTGTGAGACGGTCCAGTCCTCACAGGCCTGTATTGTTCATTTCCTGCTGTCCTGGTGCTGTCAATGAACCTGGTACTTCAAACACTATCTGCTACCAAATGAATAAACCTCAGTGTCTTCATCCATAAAATGGGAAGCAGTACACTGATCTCTCCAGACTGGGGCTGTGGTTTGGATATGGTCTGACCACACCAAAACTCACACCGACTTTAATTTCTCCCTGTGGTGGTGTTGGGAGGTAGGGCCTAGGAGGAAGCACTTGGGAGTTAGGAGTGGAGCTTCTGAGGGGATTAGTGCTTTTCTCGTGGGGAGTAAGCACTCACCCACCCTCTCGCTTTCCCACGAGGCCTCACCTGTCTTCTCAGCCTTTAGAATGTGAGCCGGAATATCTTCTTTAAAAAACAAGTCAATGAATTATCCAGCTCCAGGTACCCCATTAGAACAACATAATTTGGACTGAGAGAGTCGTGATAGGCCAAGGGCCTCACACAGTGCCTGATACATAGTTGGTCCTTAGGAATTAGTAAATAATGCGAGTATCCAAGCCCAGGTGGAATCACTGGCCTCGTTTAAGGTCAGAGTGCACAACAAAGCTGTTTTCCGACCCGATCAGACCAGCTCAGCGCTCAAGTCAGAATGATGGATAAAGTAGAACGATAGGTCAAGTGGGAAAGGAAGAAGAAAATAGGGGGAGAAGGTCAAGTCCTGAAAAGAGTGGACTATTTTTCACTAGAAACCTGGAAAGATACGATTTATCTCAAGGCCCAGGCCCAGCTTTGTTCACTTGCAAGTTTGTAAGTTCCTGCCAAGGGTTTTATTTTTTTAAGACAAAGGACAAGTATTTCAATGAATAAATGTAGAAAGAGTGATTGAATTGGAAAAGTCACCATCAGAACGCCACAGTAGTAATTGCTTCAATTAAAACCCACCGGTAGATGCTAAAGTTAGGGTATAAAAGCTTAATGGGAAATGAGGTAACCACATAGTTACAGAGTGTCTCCCCCACCTCCCCATGTTTAGTGATTACAGAGAGAAATGGAAATGTTGCAGTGGAAAGTGCTGGCAGATCCGCATAGCCGAGTAACGAAGATGACGACTCCATTAACAAGACACACTGACATAGCTCTTGGTTTGGTGCATCGGCCATAAGAGGGTCACGTGACTCCGCAGTTCTTTCCAAGAATGCCACCATGGCTTGGACAGGGTTTGCTTCTGCCAGAAATCGTGGGGAACTGTAACTGTTACCATGGCGGTGATGGGATGATGAAGTTGTTAAAAAGATATCTGCCTTCTCTGGGTGGTTCTCACTCTCACGAGACTGGGCCAGCTCTCGCAAGAGCAGGTGCGCCACGTGTGCTTCATCTCCTTCAAAGACAACGGCCCCCACTTGGCCTCCAGAATTATGAGCAAGGATTAAAGAAGCAGTCCCCGGTGGATATTGAACAGTGACCATGTATGTGTATAGAAAGATCTGACGAGGGGACAGCAACACAGACAGTGCTAACATCTTTGTGCTCTGCAGCATAAAGCTAGATGCCTTTCAACTGTAAAACCTCATCGCCATGAAGAATTAGTCCTGGCAAGTTGACCGGCCACCCTTGGTTGTCCCTGAGGGAGGATCTGGGTTTCCTGCCTGAGCTGTGCCCCCCCTACTCTGCAGAGAGTGAGTCCCTTATTGTCATCTCTGATGTCAGGCTGTGACCGCCTGCCCGGGCCTCAGATCAGGGATGTCCCTGTGTAACCAGCCTTCCACAGGTCTCAGTCACGCCTAGCTGCCATCACAGTTTCTGCCGTGTCTCTGTCATGTACAGTGATGCGCATTACATTTTATTTCAACAGACTTGAGTGGATGGGTTGTAAAAGGCAAACTCTATCATCCCTCAATGTGGAAAACCATTATGGTCTACCGTGAACCAAGATATCCATAAAAGGGAGGTGAAGGGAGGAAAGGGAAAGGGGACAAAAAGAAAAACCAAGCAATATCATGTACAGGTGCACACTCCCTTTGATGAGTGTGATCGTATATTTCAGTGTACCAATAAAATTAATAATATATACTTTTAAAAGTATTGAGAAGAAGCTTCAGGCTAAGGACTATTGCACAAAAAGTTCTTGGCCTGACACTGGTTTTTGTTTTTATTAAAAAGTAAGATTTTGAGGGGTAGGGGGCATACCTCAGTGGTAAAACATACACCTAGCATCATTAAAAAAACAAGTGTGATCATTAGGTGTTAAAAGCCCTGTGAGCTCCCAGTGAGATATTCTTCTAGATGGGATAAAGGCAGTTAAAGAGCAATAGAGTTGATTCAACTCCCCTCACATGTGATTTCTTTCTTTTTTTTTTTTTTTTTTATCTTTATTGGTACATTAAATATACACATCATGATTGCACTCCATAATGGGGATTTGTACCAGTATAAGACACAACTTAATTCTCATTTTTTCCCATAGCCCCACCCACCCTACCACCCCCCCCCCATATATATAAAATTTGTTTCCTTACTTTTTTGTTACAATCTCAACATTGTCCCCTTTCACATGTGATTTCTATCTGCTAACCCTATCTGGGTTCTGTGTGAAGCTGTCTTACTTGTGAACTCTCTCCAGAGCCACCCTTCTCCTTTTCAAAGGGACAGGAGTGAAAGGGCCCTTGCGTGTGGCTGGCTGCAGTGTGAGGCTGGGTGGCTGTGGGTCCTTGGACAGTCTGGCCTATCTCTTCTTCCCAGGGATTCAAGTCTCTTCTAGCTCCTACAGGGCTAGGTCTAAAGCTGCTTCCTCTAGATAACCACCCCGTCCTTCCCTCGACTATATATTATTTGTTAAAAAAGTAAAATGTGACTTTCTTGGAAGTAGCAGCACTCTTGTCATAGTTTGTTGTTCCGACCTAATTCTGAGAATGTGGCTTTGTCATATGGAGCTGGTATCTACTCAGTGACAGCGCTGTATGACCTTTTAATAACTTTCACTGCAACTGTTGGTAAAAAATGCATTCTATGCTGTAATACAATGTACAGTGTATAAAAACTCGGCACGGCAGTGGTTCCTTTATTACAGGCGATATAGATATTTTCTGTTTTGTTCTCTCTTTATTTATTTATTTTTTGAGATGGTGTCTTGCTATTGTAATTCAGGCTGGCTCCGAACTCACTATGTACCCCAGGCAAGCCTTGAACTCACAGTGATCCTCCTGCCTCTGCCTCCCCAGTGCTGGATTATAGGCCTGAGTTACCACACCTGGCTGTTGTCTCTCTGGTAATGCTTGTTGAAATCCATGAAATGGATTTCTCAACTTACTAATCACCATAACATGCAACTGCTAAAACATTGTTCTTTCTTTCCTTTTTTTTTTTTAGTTTTTTTGAGACAGGGTCTCATTTTGTAGTTTCGACTGGCCCTGGATTCTTTATGTAGTCAAGGCTAACCCTGAACTCATGGCAGTCAATTCTCCTGCCTCTGCCTCCCAAGCTCTGGGATTAGAGCTGTAATCTGAAAACCTACTTTGTGCTTAGACCCATAGCCCTGCAACCTGTGATGCTTCCCCCAACCCGTCATGGAGAGAGTAGGGGGCGCTCGTCGCTCCTAGTAGGCGCTGTGCTCGGTGCTCGGCACTTCTCAGGTACTGACAGCAGCCCCCTCAGGGCAGTCCTTGCAGGTGAGTGCTATTCAGTAGCTTGGAAATTGAGGCACAGGCAAGTAAAGTAAATACTCCAGAACCACAGCTAGCACCTGGAGGAGCTGGGCCTGGATGGTGACTATAGACCTGCGGTGGCCTGTGCACGGTCCAGCCTGCCTGCCAGCAGACACTGTTCCATAGCCTAGAGCAGAGCTCTGCAAGACACTGGTTGTAGCCCAGCAGCTGTCTTTTTTCAGCCCCGTTGCATCATCAGAGAGGAGCTGTCAGTGAGATGTGCACAGGCGAAGCCAAGTGTCACATGGACAAGCTCCTAGAGGACAGCCATGCAGCTGCAGGCAGTAGGAAGCCTGTGCAGACCTGGCGTGGCCCCAGCTGCGGGGGTCTGAGAGCCCAGGGCTGCGGTCTTCTCTTCAGGGCTTCCTGGCAATTTTAGGTGGCTTTATCTTTGTCTGGAAAGAAAGTGTCCCACCTGCCTGTCCCTCCCAGTCACTCGCTAACACTGCTTCGTCAGGAAGTGACACCTCCCTGGCCACTCTGGCTCCAGCGAGGCCCTCAGATGGGGGCGTCCGATTTGAACAAAAGGACAAGAACGTCGTACCATGGACTGTCCTCGATCTCTCTGTGTGCACAGTGTGAGCAGGTCGTTGCTGTTCCTTGGAGGCCTCGAGATCACCTAGCCCTTGGCTGGCATTTGGCTGTGTTCTGTGTTTCCACTCTGTTGCTGTTTGACAATGAGAAGCCAGCCAGCAGGTCTCAGTCAACACAGCGAAGTTGCTGCCCACATTCCTTGCGCTTGCCTCACCCCCTTCGTTGAAGATCTGTCCCCAGTTTGGAGCCACAGTGGTACTTCTCCACCCTGGTGTGGGACAGCTGGGCAGCAGTGGAGCTAGACCTCCATCCCATCCTCAGAGACACTGCTGTCCCCACCCTCCAGGAAGTGCTAAGGCCCTCTTCCTCCCTACTAGCAGGGACCTAGCAGCTGTGACTATCTGCTGGATACCAGGGCTCTTTGGCATTCTAATTAGCCATCTGTTTTGTGCTTTGTTTGTGGAAGAGGGATGTGACACTCCACCTTTCCCATTTTCTTTCTTTCTTTTTGTTTTTTGTTTTTTTAGTTTTTTGAGAAATGGTCTCACTTTGTAGTTCAGGCTGGTCCTGAACTTAGCAATCCTCCTGCCTCTGCCTCCCCAGTGCTAGGACTACACGTGTGAGCCACCATGCTCCGCATTGTGGTGTGTGGTACTGAGGGTCAAACTCAGGGACCTTGCTCTCGATGCCAGAACCACTGAGCTAAATCCCCAGCCCCCACCGTCCCTATTTTCTACATGAGTCAATGTGTGGCCCAGAGAATTCTACCCAGCTGCCCAAGCAGTCAGGATTTGAACCTTAAGCCTGGGTCTCTCTGCGTCCCCCATGCCACTTTACAGAGAAGAGGAGGAGAGCGGGCTTGTCCCAAGTGATGACGGCAGCCCCAGAGCTGGTGACTTAGACATAGACTACATCTGCCATGTGCTTCTCCACACAGCAAGCTGATTAGGGCCTTAAGTGAGTCTCCATGTTTGTACCCACTCCCTTTGGGCAGGCAGGATTTTATCTCCACTGTACAGCTGGAAATCCTGGGAGGCTCACAGAAAAATCTACCGAGACTCATGAAGTTAATGTATGAGGTAGTAGAGCCCCTGGCTGTGAAAATCCGTGGGGATTGCAAGACCAGGTACACTGTTACAGCTGAAAAGGCCCCGTGCTGTATGATTTTGGCTGTATGACTTTCTAGAGAAAGCAAAACTGTGGACAGATTGAATGGACCCGTGGTCGTCAGGAGCTGGGGACGGGGAAGAATGAAAGGCTCTGGCGCACAGAGAGAGGCAGTGAAACTACTTGATGTGACACTGTTGTGGTGGATACATGTCCTGATACATTTGCCCAGACTCACAGAATGTGCAAGACCCCGGGTGACCCCTGATGTAGCTGTGGGGTTTGAGCAATGCGATGTGTCAGTGTGGGTTTAATGATGCGTGTTCTGGTAGGGATGTTGGTCACCATGCATGTGGAGGGGCGGGGAAGATGTGAGTATTTTGTGCCTTCATTCAGCTTTGCTATAAAAATGCTCCAAAGAACAATCTGTTTTTGGTTGGTTAGGTGGTTGTTTGTTTTTTTTTTTTTTAAAGAAAAGGACCATGATGCACTTGGTACTGGAGATGGCAGCTGGGCCAGGGAACCCTCCCTGGCCAGGTTAGCTTTGGGCTTCTGTTTCCAGTGGTTCTCCCTGGTCTGCTTTCAGGTGTCCTTGGAAATCCGATCTGGGAGTATGTGCCATACAGGGAGGGAGTAGAGGGGGACCGTAGTTACAGTGGGTGATGCCTGGCATGGGTGTGAGGGGTCTGCCCAGGGATGGACCAGCTGGGGAGAAAGCAAGAGGAAGTCAGGGAGGCGCTAAGCACATTCTTTGGTCCCGACTCCCCAGGACAGGGTGTGCTGCAGGGAGACTGGCCTCACCACTGCCAGCCCATTGCAAAACTCGGCCTTAGTTGAATCAATGTCCTTTGGAAAAGTACATTTTGCTCAGGAGCCAAGTAAAACTGGAGACTGTGCAGCCAGTGCACTGAAGTGGAGAGGCGTGACTCATCCTGCAGGAGGAGGCCGAGCAGGAGGCAGCCTGCGTGCGCCGTGGGCCCCGGAGCCCTCTGCACCCGGCCCCTCGGCCAGCCCCAGGCCCTCAACTGGGACACTGTGTCCCATGGGGAACATCGTCAACTGGCTTCGTAAAGGATTAGGCACCCCTCACTGTTCGGAAAAGATGTTGTCTCTTAAGAAGTCATGGTTAAAATGAATCACTGTAATTAAATTTCCTCATTGACTTGCATTATTGGCTTAGAGATGGCTTCTGTCCAGGATGGATCTTTGGTAAGTGACAGCTCCAAAAAAGCTAAAGATCTAGGGGCAATCTGGGCCTCCTGAGAAGAGCCCCAGGTGGGAACGGTTCTTGCTTGTGACCTTAGAAAATTCAGTACTATTTTCTGGATATCAATTTCTTTACCTTAAAAATGGGTCTAGAATAAATTATCCTCAACAAGTATCCAGAAAGTGTGGCTCTCGTGTTCCCCCTATTCCAGAGCCCTTGGCAGGCCTCGCAACATGGGGCGGGATGAGACCTTAGCAGCTGGGCAGCCACTAGATTTGATCCCTGAGGTGAAACCTGTAGGTTAGAAGAGGCCGTGATCTCCAGGTTCTCGTCTAGCCCAATAACACTTAGGTCTCTTTGCCTGCTTGTCTTTTCTGTTCTGCCAGTGCCAGTCGGTATATATTTCACATCCGAGATTTAGGGTCAGGTTCACAAACTGGTTGTCCCTGGGCCAGATCTGAGCCACCAACTATTTTCCTTGCTTTGCCTATTTTGTTATTTTAAAAAAAACAAAAAACAAAGACAAAAACAAAAACAGTTGGGATCATTTTTAATTGGTGATTTCCCATTAGTTCCTCAGATTTCTGATTTCCCCTGATCTGGCCACCGCAGGGCTCCTGGGTCTAGCTGTGGGCCCAGCTGGGATTCTTTCTGTGGACTCTAGTTTGCAAAAGGCCTTATGCAGCCCCCTTCTGTTTTCCAGAGCCTGTCAAGCCTGTGGGCATTTCTTTACGCCAGAGGCACGTATTTCTGTGAGACAGGCTGTGCCTTAATACCGCATGTTTGCTGATAGGAGCAGCTGGGCGATCAGTGCTTGCGTCTGTTCCTTCGTGCGGGACTTGATGTTTCCTGGAATCTTTTGCAGCAGGAAAGGTGTAATCTCAGAATAAGAGTTTCCCTGTGAATTGGCTTTCTATGTTTGTTGTTCCGTGGGGACTTTTGTCTGAAAGCCAGGGCTCGGATGGGCCAGGAGCTGTTGAAGAAAGTGTGGGTCGAGGTTGATGCTGAAATATGGAGAGGGAGGGTCCCCACCCTCGCTTCCTCTCATGGCTGCCCACCCCATCTGTGGAGTCACCTTGCCAGTGGCTGCTCAGGAAGCTAGCTGGCTCCTTGAAGGGAGTCACCTGCCTGTCTGAGGTGAGCTCATGGCTCAGGAAAGACCCCAGTGTTCTGGGGCTCCCTGAGCTTCTTGTGGCTTGACAAGTTGCTCCTCACTTTTGAGACTGCAGTGTTAGTACCGGAGTTTCTGGAAGGTACAAGGTAGCTGTGTGCCATTGAAAAACTCAGAGCTTCAAGGGAAGACACCTATCCTACGAATAAGACAGGGTGGGCCATGTGTGCCTTCACTCCAGAATACAGTGTGTACAGGTTCTGTGACCACACGGCACAACAGAGAGATGCCCAGGGGCTGCGGAAGCTTCGAAGGGGCCAGGCATCTCTGCTGGCCTCAGCCTGATTAGAGATCAGAGAAGGAAATAAGTGAGTTGAGTTCTAAAGAGTCACCAGCCTCCTTGGTCCTCACTACCCTCTCTAGCTGTGTTAACCTCCTTCCTACTCCAGAAATCCAATGGGTATGTTCCCTGCCCCGGTGCCTTTGCACTGACTACCCCTTTCACCTGAAATACCCAGATATCTTTGTGTCTGATATAGCATTTATTTTATATATCTCCTTGTCCGATTAGCCTTACCTGGCACCTTCCATACCCCGCCCAGAATAGCCCCCGCATGACATGATCTCCTTCCGTTTTCTTTCTTCTTCATAACACAGGTTGGCACTGACATGTACTGCCTCTCCAGTGAAAGTGAGAAGTTTTGTGTCTGACCTCTGTTGGCTTTCCAGCACCAGGAACAGTGCCTGGTCCACAGTGGCTGCTTGGTAATGATGGGAAGAACGTGTGAAGCGGCAAAGGAGAGAGAAGGTGATGTAGACAGAGGGCTCAGCACAGATGTAGACAGAGGCTGCAAGCTAGGGCAGTGTAGGCCTTTGGCAAACAAAGAGTTGGCAGAGGAGTGGGTCTCTGAGGATATGTCCTGTCATATGTTTTTTCACTCATATCCTGCATAGAGTAGAAGAACTGGCAACACTGAGATGTGCCCAGATGGAAGTGGTCACCAAGTAACCACTCCGCTGTGCCAACCAGGGGGATGTATGAATCCCTTTCCTTGGTCCTTCTGTGTGGGATTAGAAAAAATTGTAAGGTGCATGGCTACCCATCACACCCCATGGCACTTCCAAGAACTCCCTGCTCTGCAAATCCCAGTTCATCTTGAGCTCACTGAATGACCTTGGGCTTTGGGGACCAGAATCCACCCCACGTCTGTAACACCATCCCACCTTTTCTCCAGCATTGGAGATAAGCAGGAGCTTATCTTCCTAGGTTCAAGATCTCAGTCTGTGATCACTGAGTTAAGACGTGGCTCAGTAACTGCCCTGCCCCTTCTCCTCTTAAACCTTCGTCCTGTCCTTTTACCCCAGACCTCTTAAGAATTGGCCTTCACCAATTTCCACTGTGGTTAAGCGAGCTGTAAAAGGTATTCCAACACAAAGCAAAATGAGGCAAATGAGTAGCTCAGGATGCAAGTCCAGGGACAGTTGGGCTGCTCCAAAAAAGGATGCCTTCCACGGTTATCTTGGCATGGCCTCTTTTGCCCCTGATGCCCTCCCCCTGAACTTAAAAACACACACAGCAACAGTTTATTCCTTTTAAATCTCTGTGAAAAACCACGCCTGGCAGGGAGCCCACAGGCATGAGAAGCCAATCCCCAGAATAGCTCCTGCCGCTCAGCATTTAAATGCTGTCTGTATTTTTATCCGATGATGGGTCACTTTTTAAAAAACCTCTCTCATGTTCTGCCCCTGTAAGAATAATTTCCATTTATAGAGTCTGCATACTGGATGTTGTTGCATCCTGGGGCTGTGGGGCTATGGCTGCATCCTGTTTCCAGGGAGTTGGAAACATTTTGGGGGCCCCTTGCTAACCCTCCACTCATGCTTCCCGTGGCCTTGACAAGTGGGAAGCCTGACACCAGGCCAAGGCCGGGCTGCATTTCTTCATCCTGTGCCTGAGCTCATCTGGCTGCTGCAGAATGGGGCTTGCGAGAGGGAGCATGGGGCTCCTTCCAGTCTGTGCTCGTCTAGGTTCCCCCTTGCTGCAGTGCTGCAGTTCTGTGGGACTCTTCTCTTTGTTGATGGTATCTGTGGCCGGCTATCAATGCCTGGTCTCACGTGGGCACAAGGGGGCAGCACTGAGCACAAACACCCAGAGCCCTTTGAGGCCACTGTAGAATTTAGGGGTCTAAAGTAGGATCACTGTGCAGCCCCCTGGATGCCTGACCAGGGATCCAATTTTGGTTCTGCCTCTTGCTGGCTGTGTGAGCCTAGGCAAGTGGCTTGGCCTCTCTGGCCCTCAGTTTCTACATTCGTTGAAGGTACTGCTGAGTAGTTGCGAGAAAAGGTCTGCAGAGCCCAGGGTCCAATGTTCTCCTCTGTGGACCTGTGGCAACTCAAGTGCATATAAGCAAAAAGCTAAGGAAGTGCATTTGGAGTTGAAAACCGGCGCACGTGTACCCCTTAGTTCTAGCATGCCCAGCCTCTCCATACAGCACTGTTGCCATTGCAGACTCGTGCCCTTCCCAGCCCCAGCCTGGCCCACTTCACTGCAAAGTCATGACCTATAATCTGTGAATGTGAGTCTGAGGTAGCCATCCGTGGACCCCACTTTGAGAAACAGTGCCCCCTTCACCCATCCTGTAAGTACTTGTGGTCACTGGTACGCTGGACCCTTTTGTAGGCCCTAGAAGTCCAGGCAGGTAAGGCTGCAGCTCTTCCATTGCATGTAACACAGCGATGTGGCCAGGTAATGAACAGTTGTGGTCCTAGGCAGCAGTGTGCAGTCTAAAGAGAAGAGCGAGGAAAGAGAAGAGCGAGGTCTAAGGCGGAGTGTATCTCATTGGGCATCCAGGACGTGCTGCTTAAACAGGTGGCACTGGAACACAGAACTTAAATGAAGTAAGGGAGCCAGTTCATGCTCAACATTCCAGATACGATAAGACATAGCCCCCCATCTAAGATTTTAATTGCATATAGTCTGTCCAGAAATTTACATGAAAAATTCCCAAAATAATTGCCTTTGTTTTAAATTATGTGATGCTCCTGTCAGTATGATAACATCTCCCAATGCTCTGTTCTATCTCACACAAGATGCAGGTCATCCCTTCTTCTGATGTATCATTGCTGGACACACTGTCTAGCCCATTGGTCACTTAGTAGCTATCTAGGTTATCGGACTGTGATGATGTCACAGTGCTTGTAAATAAGTCTTACTTTACTTCATAAGGGCCCCAAAGTATAACTGTCGTGATGCTGAAAATTTTACTGTAATATATTGTAAAGGTTTTTTAATATAGATGTTGCTGATATATGAATTTTATCATAGGTATGTACAGTTAAAGACATAGTACATACAGGGCCTGGTGCTGTCTGTTTTTAAGGAATCCCCTGAGGGTCTTGGGTTGGATCCTGCACAGGTAAAGGGGACTACGGTAGAGAGAACATTTTATACAAATTCTTCATCTAATGAGCCCCAAGTCTCCTCTGCATTTTCCTTCACAGTTTATCTGTAGGGAGTGCTTGTGGCTGGAGTGACAGGAAGCCTGGCCCAAAGCTTACACAAATAAGTGTATGCTTGTTTGTTGGTTTGTTTTCAGATAATGTGACAAGCAGAGGTAGGCAGCTGCTGATGTCAAAGAGTTTTTAATCTCTGCCATTAGCTAAACTTTTCCCTTATGGTTCCAAAAGACCTGTCTCAACTCTGGATTTGATATTTGCATCCAAAATAAGAAGATAAGCATGAGTATAGAGGTGTTAGTGTCAGCGCTGTCTGATCTTTTGATCCTAAAATCACATGCTCCCTGGCCCAAGAGACGCACTTTAGATATAGGTGGTCCCAAAACCATTAGGTGGTTAAATCATGCTACAATGAAGGCTGGGAGAGCGAGTGAGTAGGGTGACATTAAGTCAGAATCCAAGGAGGTCCGCTCTTTGCACATAATTAACACATTTCTTAAAATCCATCTAATTGGTAATGCTTTCACATGGGGTTTTTTTTCTTCCTTCCCTCTAATCTATTTATTGAAGAATCTGGGTCAGAAGAATTCCCACTATCTGGATTTCATCACTGGTACTTTTTCTTTTTTTTTAGGTTTTTTGAGACAGGGTCTTACTTTGTGGTTCAGGCTGGCCCTGAGCTCAGCCTCAAACTCCCATCACAGCAATCCTCCTGCCTCTGCCTCCCGAGTGCTGGGATGACAGGCGTGAGCCACCACACCCGGTACTGTGGTATGTGGTGCTGGTTGCTGCTGGGCATGAGTCTCCACGCCCAGTATGGTATGTGGATACCGGGGATCGAACCCGGGTCCTTGCGCTTGCAAGACAGGCGCCAGAACCACTGAGCTAACTCCCCGGCCCCCACTGGTACTTTTTCTTAGTACTTCTGCATTTATTCTTTGAAATTTTTCTGTAAGGTAGAACTTTGGCCTTGTCAACTATTTGGTTACCAACATATAACATTTTTTTATAAGCAGAAAGTCAGAATAAGTGATGTGTTTTCCCTGTATTTATCAATTTTCAGAGACTAAGTTGGTGACCTAGCATATCTAAAGATATCCAACAAGGCTTTTTGTTGCTCTTGTTTGCAGTATAATTATAAGCTCTTGGATTACATGCTGTAGTTGAGGTGTTGCAATCATGGCTGTTAGTAAAATTTTTTTTCAAAAAATTTCATTGAAATATTATAGACATAGTAAATATCACATAGTTACACTATACCATGTGAGAAATTGGACATACGTGTATGCCTATGAAACCGTTGTCACCATTTACCCCCAAAGCCTTCTTATGCCTGCCCTCCCCCACCTCACAACCAGGCAACTGCTTTCACTCCAGACTAATTTGCATCAGCCAGAATTTTACATCGATGGCTTCATACCACATGTAACGTAGATTGCTTTCTATGCAGCAGTTTTTCTGAGACTCACCATGTTGTTGCATTGTTTTTTATTCTGAGTACTATTTCATCTTATGGATAGGCCATACTTTCCCCATTTCCCACTGCTTTGGTCTCTTTCCATTTTTTGGCTATTACAAATGCAGCTACTATGTAGAGTCAAACATACCTGCCTTTGGGTGGACACGATCTTTTATCTCCCAAGTGGCTGGATAGTATGGTGGATGTATGCTGGATACAGTTTGGCCCCACCAAATCTCATGCTGTGCTTTGATTCCTCCATGTGCTGGTGTCGGGAGGTGGGTCCTCTGGCAGGTGATTGGTGTGGCAGAGGATCACCCTCATGAGTGGAGCAATGTTTTTCTTTGAAGACTGGGTCAGCTCTTTCAGGACTACATAGTGGGGGTCGGAGGTTCTGAGGAGGGCTGGGGAATGGGAAGAAATGAGAATCAAGATACATCATGTACAGGTACAAATTCTCAATGATTAATGTGATCGTAATGTATACCTAATATGTACTGATAAATTCAGTAAAGAGGGAAAAAATACTTCATTGTCTTTTTTTTTTGGCATATTGGGGATCGAACTTACAACCTTGCACTTACAAGGTAGGCACTGGTGCCATTAGCTAATCTCTGGTCCAAGAGTACAATAAGTTGGGCTGGGGATTTAGCTCAGTGGTTCCAGCACCTGCCTTGCAAGTCCAAGGGCCAGGGTTTGATCCCCGGTAACCACATCAGCACTTGAGAGGCAGAGATAAGAGGATTGCAATGTTTGAGGTTGTGTTCAGGACCAGCCTGAAGTACAAAGCAAGACCTTGTCTCTAAAAACTTAAAAAAAAAAAAAAGTACATTAAGACTTGAAGCAATGAGTTGGATCTCCTATGAGTGAGTTAGTCTGGAAGGACTAACTTTTCTTTATAAATTTCCTAGCCTCCAATATTTTACTATAGCAATGGAAAACAAACTGCAGTGGTCTATGTTTGACTTTATGAAATTGCCTAACTCTTCCCAAATGGCTTCTGTACTTTACATTCTTATCAGTGTTATATGTGAGTTCCCTTTCATTACCAACATTCCCTTTCATTTAATTATCATTTCAGCCATTGTAACAGGTGTAGAGTTGTGTCTCATTGTGGCTTTAATCCAAATTTCCCCCAGTGACTTAGATATTTGCTTTCTGTAAATCTGATGAAATCTCTGTGTAAGCCTTTGGTTTTTTTTTTTTTTTAAATAGATTTTTTCTTGACTTTTGAGGGTTCTTTTTTAACTGGGACTTAAATCTTTCTTCAGAGATGTGATTCATAGCTATATTTCTCCTGTCTGTGGCTTGTCCTTTTATTCTTTTAACAGTAGTTTATAAGGCGCTGAAGTTTTTAGTTTTTATTAAAGTCTAACTTATCAACTTTTCCCTTTTTGAATTCTGTTTCTAGTAGTTCATCCAGAAACTCTTTGCTTAATCTCAAATCACAAAAACTTTCTCCTATTTTCCTCTAGAAGGATTTGGTAGATCTTTCAGTCAGATCCAACTTTGTTAGTTCATTTTTTTTTTTTTTTTTTTTTGCAGTACCAGGGATCGAACTTGGACCTTTGTGCTTCCAAAGTAGGTGTGGTACCACTTGAGCTAAATCCTTGGCCAACTTTATTCTACAAAGCAAGATCCTGTCTTAAAAAAACAAAAACAAAAACAAAAAAAACTGCCTAGTCTAAGTCCCTTGCCTTTCTATGTCAGAAGAACCAGCTTTTCAATTTGTATGAACATACCTGAGGTGATTTTGACTTCCAGTTAGGTTGAACCCATAGATTGATGTGCAGGGAGCATCTTATCCTCTGAACTTGAGACTTGTGACTTAATGTGTGTATCTCCATTTACTTAAGTCTTTTTTTTTTTTTTTTTTTGAGACAGTGTCTCAATTTGTAGTTCAGGCTGGCTGTGAGCTCACTATGTAGCCCCGGCAAGCCTTGAACTCACAGCAGTCCTTCTTCCTCTGCATCCCGAGTGCTGGGATTACAGGCGTGAGTCTCCATGCCTGACATTGTTGTATGTGGTTACCAGGATCGAACTGGAGTACTTGCGCTTGCAAGACAGGCGCTGAACCACTGAGCTAAATCCCTAGCCTGCCTTATTTTTCCTCAATGATATTTTCTAGTTTTCAGGATGTGGGTCTTACACTTCTTTTTGTCTAATTTATCCCTAAATATTTAACTTCTTATTTCTCTCCTAAGAATCACAGATGTAACCATTTATATCCGCTTTCATTTTCACCATCTGTACTTTTCGTTTTGAAGATGTCATCAAAGGTATAAATCATTTCTATCACTACTCCCCACACCTCCACACACAAGCACACACACAAAATTTTACAGAACATAGTGTTTGCCCTTCGCCTCTCCCCTCTTACTGTGTCCCACGCCATTGTCCAGGACTTCCCTTATTCCCCTGCACAGCTGTATTCTCTGAGGGTGCCCCCGGTCCCCTCAGGCTGGATGTTTGCACAGTCTTCAGGGATTTGCTGTTACAGCTGATGCAGTGGTCAATAGCCTTGATGCAGACATCATTTTTTTTTTCCACCTGGAATTTCACTGGGTGTCATTAATAGGCCAGGTCCTGCATGACCCTCATAAAATTCAGGAATGAATCTGACCTGGCCCAGCCACTGAAATGGGAGACCCTGTAGCTGTCCCCCAGAGCTGGGCCACGGGTTTATCCACACAGCCCAAGGAGTTGGGGAAGGCCACTTGGGGATGGGGATTGTGGTTTGTCTGGCCTCCTAGGAGCCCAGCAGTCAGATTTACCTCTCTTCCTCTTTGACTAGACTTGGTCTTTGTGGGAATGAGGGGGAGGGGAAAGGCCAGGGCTCTGTGGTCAGAGAGAACATTCTGGGATGGCAGAGGTCATGTGGGGGGTGATGGAGCAGAAGTAGAGGCTGCCAGAGCTGAGGATAGAGACTGCCATGCAAACATCAGGTTTGAGGAGAGAGACACAGGATGGAATGGCAGGAAAGAAATATAGTAAGTCCACAACTTACGAATAAGTTCCCTTCTAGAACATTCCTAGGTTGGATTGGATTTGTGTGTAAGTCTGACAATGAATCTTACACATTTTTGCTATAAATACACAATGTAAAGCCTAATAAAATAAAACACACCTACAAAAATAATGCACGTAAGCTCTTTTTATTTTATAAGTTCTCTTAAAATAGTGATACAGGTTTAGGGTGAACACTTACAAATATTTGTGTGTGAGGACCATTTGTATCTGTGAAAGTTCGCAACTCAGATGATCGTAAGTCAGGGAGTTACTATACAATGTATTTCTATTCTCGCCATCACACATTCGCATGTACCAGAGGTCATCCCCTAACCTTCCCATAAATCCGGGCCTTTAGTCCTCCCACTCCCACCCTGTCTCTCTTCGGGATGGCGACTTGGAAACAGCTGTCCTACAGTCAGACTATGTGAGTGCAGGTTCTGGCCCTGTGTCGTGGGCAAATATTTATTTCAATGGGAGGAATGATGTAAAAGTGTTAACATGGGGTTTAAAAGTGATAGGAGATAATGAGTGTGGAGTCTGAATTCAAGCCCTGGTGCACAGTGAGCTCTCACAGCGGGGGGGGGGGGGGGGGGCAGCCGTCAAGTGACAGCTCCTCCTCCCGGGGTGGGAACAGATGTTTGTTCCAGCGGATGGTGGGGAGGGTAGGCTAAGAGCATAGTAGCAGTTTGGATGTGGAGGTCCATTTTCTGGCGAGAGGTGGGGTGAGAATGATCTTAGGGCTCACTCACCTGTGCTCATTTGTGTCTCTCTGCCTAGCACACATGCACGTGTGTGTACACCACCGGGTATATGCAGACACACACCTGAGTATAGTCCCTGTGCTGGTGGTGTCTGGTAAGGCAGAAGGAACTGGAGAACAGATCACCGATGTTTTTACCTAACTCTCTGGCCCTCGGCACAGGGGGGCTGTGCCAAGCTGGTGGGCAGATCCAACCAGGCCAAGGCTCCAACAAGGAGCTTTGAGGGCTATTTTTGGAATGAATGACCCACCGCTTCCAACGACTTGCTGCTAAGTGGCATCTAATTTCATTAAGCCTTGGAAACAGTGACATCACGAGCTCCTGCCCCGAAGCCACCCACATACAACGAACCACAGAGTGAGCCGAGATTCATCTTCAAGAGCAGGTCCCGAGCAGAAAATGTTAAAATAGCCAAGCTGAGGCATTCTGCTATGAAAAGAAATTACAGATGAAACTTGTTAGTCAGACATTTCCAGTAGCGGTTTCCTTGCTCGGGAGAGGGGGAAGACACGCGTGTTTATTTTGGGCCAGGTTACGTGACCATTCTCCTCCCTGCCGGCTTGAGGTGGTCTATAAAGTGCATTTCTGATCTGTAAATTGGATTCTCAGTGGTGTCTCGTGATGGTCTCACAGCACTGTTTTATCCTACAGTGTGATGAGGCTAGAGCCGTGGATTTGCCTCCTTTCTGCATAAGATAGTGACGTTTGTCCTTACCGTGCCATCATCGTAAATGACAAACTCATCCACAGGGTCTTTCTCCTGTGGCCTCCACACCCGTTTTTTCCCCCATGGAAGCTGTGCCTTCTCACACAGAGTAAAAGGGGACAGGGAGGGACCGTATCACTCCAGGTTCCCAGTGTTCATGGGGGGAGTGTCAGGGTCACCACTGTGACTTCTCTCGTATTCCTGAAGTCCTCGTCTATTTGAGAACGACTGGCACATACCTTTTCAAGGACAAGAGAGGCACCAGGTTTTTATTTACTTGTTTTTATTTTAAATGAGACAGTGTCTTACTATGTTGCCCAGGCCAGCATTGAATTCTTAAGTTCAGGAACTTCTGCCTCAGTTTCCCAAGTAGCTGGGATTACTACCAGCACAAGCCACCACGCTGGGCTCTGTGTTAAATACTCTGGAGTTTAACAGACCCTGAGCTGGTCGATTCACTCTTCCTGAAGCTCTTCCTGTCTTGTCATTGTGAGATGAATGGGGTGGACGCAGGGAAGCTGCTAGTCCTGGCCATGGAGGAGTCAAGGGCAGGTCCCTTGAGGTCTCTGTTGGGGTCCTGTCCCTGCAGCTGATAAAAGTCTCATCCACCTGTCTCCAGTTTCTCCTCCAGTTCTCTGTGCTCCTGGAGTCCAGGCGAATCTTCTGAGATCCAGCTGATTATTCTCTCACTTTAACTTAAGCTGATTTTTTTTTTAACCTGGGATTTGTAAATACCCACCAAAGTCGAGAAAACAGTCCTATATAAGGAACCACTGTGATCCTGTCATGAGCTTTGCTACTGTCCATTTCGTCTTCCACTCACTTTGTGGGGGAGAGGATGTTTTGAGACAGAGCCTCTCTACATAGTGCAAACTGGTCTTGAACTCACTGTGTAGCTCAGGCTGGCATTGAACTTGCAGGGGTCTCCTGCCTCAGCCTCCCAGGTGTTGGGATTACCAAGGTGCTGGGATTGCCTGTCACCCTTGCCTTCCTCTCACTTTGAAGGCCAGCCTGTGGGCTTCAGCCTTGTGCCAGTCCATCATTTATTGGCTTGATTCCCTCAAGGGCGTGGGCTGAGAGAAAGGCTCAGGGGAAAGGCCTAGGACCTGCCCCGGAGAGACACATAGACTGTAGGAAGGCAGGGAGAGCACATTTTGTTTGATGACCTAAACAGTCTACCCTTTAGTTTTCACTGTTGCTTCGTTTTCTCCACTAAGCAATTCCAGTTCTTCAGCCCTAGCAAGACTTGAGAGCACCTACTAGGTCTACATGGCACGTTCCCTCCCTCTCCCCCTTCTGTCACATTCTCTTGACAGTGAGGTGGCCACGGATAATGACATCACCTCAGCGAGGGACTGACTAATGTGAGCGAGAGAGCGTGGCTAGCTCACTTCCTAAACTGTCACATGCTGGAGTTCTCACCAGCCTCCTGGTGGCCCAACTCCTCTGTGACATTCATGACTGACTCACTCAGCTTGTGGTCGACTCTGAAATCAGGGTCCTTTTCAGGGCTCCTTCTTCCCTACTGTTGCTCGCCACCTTGTATCTACAGCACGGAGAAGTGACATTTTTACTGTACGCTGTGTGTACTAGTGTCCTCTCCAAGGAGCCAAAGCTTGGTTAGATTGGCAGCTTCATGAAGGCAGGAGCTGAGTCTGTATTGATGAAATCTATTTCCTACCCTCTGGTATGACAGATGCTTTGGAAATATTTTCAAATTGAATGAATGGATTTAGAACTGGTCCCTGTCTTCCAAGAAATTGCCATCTCCTTCTGGCCAGCATCCTTGGGAAAGCAAAGGTGCAAAACCCCAATATCTTAATTTTTCAATAAGTGAATTCTAAACTAGTTCCAAATATGGGCCAGTAGAAAGACCATGGCCCAGGGACCCAGAACTCTAATTCTGCTACTCACTAGCTTGGTAACTTTGAACAAGTCGCTTCGTTTGACCTTATTTTTTCCCCTGGAAGTATAGACCATCAGTACCTACCAGGGTTATTGTGAGAATGAAATGCAAATAAATGACAAAGTACCCAGCCTGGGCTGGAAGTGATTCTTTCCCAAATACTCACCACTTTTGGTTTCCTCCTGCATTTTGCCTTGGACCCCTCACTATCTTCTAGCTTTACTCACTCATCTCGCCAACCCCATCCCTTCCCCCAAAAGACACTGTCCTCAACCTGACACCCAGCAGGGTGCTATAAAAGGAAGCTATAAAAAAATTATTAATTAAATTTTTTCCATTAGATTCTTTTTTAAAGTATCTTTAACTTTTTGTGTTGAAATAATTTCAGATTTGCCTCCAAAATTGCAAAACCAGCACAGTTTCCATATGCCCTTTACATAAGCTTCCCCAAAGGCTAACATCTTACATAATCACAGCACCGTTATCAACACCAGGAAAATAGCCTTATGCAGGACTGTTGGCCAATTTCTAGGTCTTACTCAGATGTCATGAGATGTCTCACTGATGTCCTCTTTCAGAGGCAGGATCTCACATCAGATGTAATTGTCCTGTATCTTTAATCTCCTGTAACTCTTTGCAGTTCCTCTTTGTTCTTTATATGCTCACCACGTGTGACAAATGCTAGCTAGGTATCAGTGTAGATACGTTTGGTGTTTCCCTTGTGATGAGACTGGAGTCGTTCGTTTTGGACAAGATCCTACAGAAGCCGTGCTGCGCCCTCTTCGGTGTGGCACATAGGATGCAGCTGATGCCACTGTGTCTCTTTCATGGTGGTGTTCATATCCTTGCTTAGTTAAGGTTCTGCCTTCCTAATGTCTCCACTGTAAAACTGCTGCTGCTGCTCCTCCTCCTCCTCCTCCTTTTCCTTCTCCTCCTCCTCCTTCTTCTTTTCCATTAATGGGATTTTATAGGGAGGCAATATCCTCTTCCTCATCAAACATTGGCCTTATCCATTTCTTTCTCTGTGTGTGTATAGATTCACGGCTTCCTGTTTTATCCAGTGAGTTATCATCTATGACTATCGTTATTCATCAGTGGCCAGCATTGCCCCATTCATCTGCCCTCTTCGTTCTTTGAACACATTCCTGCTTTCTGACCTAAGATGAAATTCTGGGCTCATCTTGTACGTTCCCTTCCCAACCACTTCTGCAGGGCGCTCTGAGTCCTTTGAGTAGAGAATGATATGTAGAAGTTGAGATTTGGCTGCTAACTCTACTCCTTGCTGGTGAGCCGCTGCAGTTCTTGGCCCACTGGAGGGAAAGAGAGAGGGAGGTATGGATGGATGATGCATATGTGCATGCATCTATTTCTGTCTCTGTCTGTATTTTGAAAATCATGAACTCACACTGGTATCTCCATCTCCTCCCCACCACCACGTGTTTGCACCTCCTTCCTAGAGCAAAGAGGTACCTGAACCCCATTAGCTTCAATATATGTCCATATCTGATCAGTTCCCTCTGCCGCCCTTCTTTCCCCTTCCTCCATTTTGACACTCTGTCCCAGGTGACCCTTCCCCTCAACCTGAGCACTCTCTGGCTTCTACCAAACACACTATTTTTCAAGAGTAGTTTGTATATTTTTTTAAAAAACTGAGAGGTCCAGTTTCTGTCTGTGGGGTTCTGATGGTGATTTGGGCCAAAAAAAACTAAACCATTAGCTGTGTGGGGTGTCTTGAGCCTCAGGGCACCATGAAGGGTGGCTCTGGACCCTTTGGGCACATCCTTGTTTTATGTTCCGGGAACCTGCAGTGAGGGACAAGGGAATGTTGATTACCAAGTTGGGCCAGAGTAAGGACAGGCCCCTGCACCCATCACAAGACTGCCTGTTGCTTGTTTTTCTAGTCTAGGACCCATATGTCCCTTCTCTAGCCCAGAGTGTCCTTGCTAAGGCCTGAGGCTGACTGTGTCCTTCAGCTCTTCCTTCTCACCCTAGGGGGTCACAGGCTGGGTCCCTGGGCCTCATTTGATCTACCGGCTTGTCTTATTTGTCCTGCACTGTATTGGCCCCAGATTGGAGAACTGGGAGCTTCCGTGTCAATCTAAAATTTTTTGGCTTCATTTGGCATGTCAGAACATCTGGCCATGCTGAGCCCATACCTCAACCTGGTTCCTCTGCAGATGCTCCTCATCCTCACCTTACTATGAGGCTACATCCCAATAAATCCCTTGTAAGTCAAAAATGCATTTACTATAACTAACGTACCAGCCATCCTGGCTCAACCCAGCCTCCCTTACACATGCTCAGAGCACGTCCACTGTCCCACAGTTGGGCAGTTTGTGTAGTACAGAGCCTGTTTTCTAACCAAGTGTTGACTCTGGTGGTATTGTCTGAACTCAGCATATTGGATTGTCGGTCATTTGCTGTCCTGACCCTGTGGGAGCCTCAGCTCAATGTCAGTGTTCAGCGAGGTGAGACAGATTTGTACTCAGTATCTCTAGCCTGGGAAAAGATCCAAATCCAAGCACCAGAGTGTGGTTTCCACGGAACGCGTATCACTTTTACACCACAGTCAAGTCAAAAAAAATCATCATCACACTCAACATTGAAGGGTTGTCTGTCTAGAGCTGACACTCGGCTCACAGAGAGTGAATGCAGCGCGCCGATCTTGACCTTTCCAGTCCCCCTCCCTGGACGACTCTCTCCTTGCCCCCACCCTCGTCCTCCTCCCACCATTCAGTATCTCCTCGTGTAGGAAGCTCACATGGACTGAGCAGAACAGAGATAGGGAGTGGGGGGTCCAGTCTCTCCTGTACTGACCACGCCATTCTCTTTGTTTTGTTTCTTTATCTTGGCTGCTACACTACAGGGTCCCAGGGCCAAAAAGCCAATTTTTATTACTAGGTCCCCAGTGCCTACAAAGGGCTGTGCACATAGTAGGTGCTTTGCAAGTGTCAGTCAAGTGCACATTAATAACACCGGCAGATTCTCCCCGAGTGCTTCCTGGATGCCAGGCACAGTTGTCACAGCTTTACATGAGCTTAGTCCCTTGGCCCTCACTGCTGTGCTGTGAGCCCCATTTCACCAGCAAAGTGGCAGAGGCACAGAGTGGGGAGGTGCCACGCCCAGTGTCACCCCATGGTGCGGTCCAACTTCACAGCCCCCAATGGAACCTTAAGTGCATCTCTCAAGGTTGAAGTGTTCCCTGTTTCCAAGATAAGGAGTTGAGCGGGTGTGGAGAGTCCTGTCTCATAGACCTCCTTTCTCCCTGTCATGCCCTCAGCCCTAATTTCTGGTGCCTTTGGTTAGAAGCCCAGGCACAGAGCAGACAACAGAGAAAGTGGTACCCCCTGAACCTGGAGGCCCACAAGAATTTTTTCTCCCCTGAGGTCTTAGGACACTAAGTATGTTTCCCGTGTAATTAGCACCCAGAATCAAGTACCAGCCCTTATGCAAGATTGCTAGGCCATTGCGTTGGGCTTAGCAGGGTGGATTTTGTTTCCCAATCACCAGAGGAGTCACATGCCAGCTTGTCACCAGCCACTCCACTGAGTCAGGCTCCACCCAAGAGCCTAGGAATGCTCTGCAGACTAAGGCTTTGTTGATAAATCTCTGCGGTTTGAGAACTGTCTGCTGCTCACATTTGAGGGACGGGCAGGGAGCCAAGTATGCAGCCACCTCCCTGGTGAACTCGGCATCTGACCCACTGCAGACACATTTCCTCCTCTCATGAGCCTTGCTGGGTCACGTAGTAGTGGTGGCTCTGCTTTTGCAGATGAAGAAACTGAGGCACTGGGAAGCGAAGTCCTTCACAGTTTGTAGTCTGAGCCAGGGTCTTAACTCTTAACCAGGCTGTGGTCAATGGGCTCAGAGTTAAACCCGCCTCTGTGTGATTCTGAAGCCCTGGCTTTTCTCATCTACCCCTCCATTGAGCTCTGGTGGAGCCTACAGGAAAGAAAGGTCGTGGTGTTACTGTGGGGGAGGAGGACAGGAGGGAGCCAGCACTGTTTCAAGTTAACCCCACGACTGTGGACCTTAGGCTGGATTTTATGCTAATTTCGTGCTGTAAATAAAGTTAAGAAGAATCTCCCAGGAGCAGCAGCAGGAGCCAGGAGGAGGGTGCTGTGGGGGTGGAGACAAGGAGGTGGTGGAGTCCCCGAAAGGGAAAGGGGGGGAAGGTGATGCAGAACAGGAATGTAGCACCAGCACTGTCTAAACCCCAGGGAGCCTGAGCCTTTGCCTGTGTCTTCCAGTGTCCATGTCACCCGAGGCTCAGGTGTTCAGTTCATGGTGCAGTTCCTGACCCCGTGTTGACAGCATGCCAAGCCCATGCTGGGGTTTGGGGACATAGCTGGGAACAAAAGCTAGTAAGGTCCCTATCCTCAGGGAGGATACATTCTGATGCGGGAAGACCAAAAAATGTAAACAGATGAGTGGCGAGGTCACTTGTAATGACCTGGTAGAGAGCGACACACAGAAGACATGATAAAGGGATTCATGGAAGGACAGTGGAGGGGCGAGGGCTGCATAAGGTGGGGTTGCCTGGGGCCTGGGACAGGGGCAGGGAGACCCACGTGCCATGCAGCCACCTACCCTCCTACTGCCTTGGGACGCGTCCATGAGTGTCTTCCTCACTCCTTTCTGTCCCTTCTCTGCAGGTTTGACATCTACAGGAAGGTGCCCAAGGACCTTACACAGCCGACGTACACCGGGGCCATTAGTGAGTAGCTGCCCTCCGACCCCTCCTTGTGCCCCCGGGTCCCCAGACCATCTGCACAGAACTTCTGGCTCAGGGAAGTAGGAAGGAAAAGCAGAAGGAAACTTCTTCCCAAGCCCTTTACCTGCCTCCACATTGAGTGTCTGCCCTTACCATAGCCCTGCAAGGTATAAATATCACCTGTTTCTAAAAGAGTCAAAAGAAATGATCAAAACCGGACAGGGATCGCCAGTTTGAAAAGCTAAAATCCAAAAAGCTCTAAAATCCAAATTTTTCTTATCTTGCAGTACTAGAGATTGAACCCAGGGCCTCGTGTGTTCTAGGCAAACACTCTACCACTGAGTTACATTCTCAGTCCCTGAATGCAAAATTTTTGGAGCACCAGCCCGACACTGGGTGTGGAAAACCCATACCTGGCCTTATGTGACAATCAGTACATAGATGACTAAAAATACTGTGTGAAATTACCTTTAGAGTATGTGTATAAGGTGGATCTACAATATGTGAATTAGTTTTGTGTTTAGACCCCAAGGCATCTCATTACATACAAGCAGCTACTCTAGAATCTTTTTTTTAAAAACTCCAGAATGTTTCAGGTTCTGAGCATTTTGGATAAGGGATATTCCACCTGTACAGCCGCCCTGAGAGAGGAAACTGAGATTGAGGGGTTTGAAAGAGATTTACTTTTATCTTCATGCCTTTGAAATCATTTGTATATTTTATATGAGCATATTTTTATCTATTTTTTAAAAATCATAGACACAGATTTTGGTTTCTAGAGATGATTCTTCAATGAAAGTAAACTAGGGCTCCTTAGAAAAATGTCTGGTTCAAGCCGTAGGCAGGGAAGGTGTGGAGTAAGCTGGGCGCCTCGCATCAGGACTCAAGGGCCGACCTGCAGGAGGACTTGGAGACAGAGCTGGAGAGTTAGGAGGTTCCTCGTGACATTACTAGTTGAGCCCAAAGAACCGAGAAGGCCTGTGCGTCTAAACTGGTGTGAATAAGTGACAACAAAGCTTCCTCAGGGAAGAATTCCAAATAACATACATAGGTACCCATCCAGTAGGCGAGTGTGGGCAGGATGTAGCGATTCCCTGCCAAAGAACAGAAATTGAAAATAGTAGCTTTGCTGTAGGGAAACCTGGAGACAGTACCTCGGCCAAATGCAAGGAGGGTTTGCGTCACCAGCGGATGTCCTGTACCCCTGATGGGACAGCGGAGGCACTTGCCCCTGGATATCATCCCTACAAAGCCACAGTCCAGCCAGGTCATGAGAAGACATTACAGTCTCAGGGTAGGAGACCTTCTCTGGAATGCCTGGCCAGTCCACAGGGGAAGTAAGGGTGACGTAAGATCCTGTCTCAGTACCTGGAACAGAAATAAGAAGCCTTTGTGGGAAAACTGCTAGAATCCAAATAAAGACTGTCACTAAGTTAATAGTTCTGAACCAAAGTTAATTTCTTCCTTTTGACAGATACACTGCCTTGCCTTGTGATCAGTAACAAAGGGAAAGCCCGATGGAGGCTCCATGGGGACTGTGTGCTGTCTGTACTTCTATTACTATCCCACAGTAGAAGTGGATTTTTAAAAAGAAATGATACCCAAACAAATCAAAGCTGTCTTAGGAGCGAAGTTGCTTCACCTTCATTTTTCTGATGAGAAAATGAGCTCAAAGAGGTAATGTGACTTATCTGAAGTTTGGCAGCTTGCGAAAGGTGGAGCCAGTACTAGGTCTCTGGTGGGCTTCCTTGGGTGGCTCCACCTCCTGCAGTGCGCCTGTGTGGGACAAACTCTCCCTACAACCTCTAGGTACCTCCAGCCTCAGGGGGGAGGCGGAGCCTGGATATGCCCCACCCACTCTAGTTGACCCTCTCTACACATCTCCTTCTAGCTCGGCTTATTGAGGCCATGGAAACCTTCTTAAGTTTAGGGGATGGAAATAACACAGCCACGTGGGGGACTGAATGCCACAGGAGCCCTCCTGTCAGGCAGAGCTGGGTTCATTCCCCCATGCAGCAGCTGTGTGATTGGGGACAAGTGACTTTACTTCTCTGAACCGCAGTTCCCGGATGTAAGAGTTAAATGACATCAAGCCAGTCCAAAGGAAGGAGCATAAACCCGTGGTGCGCGGACAGCTGCCCTGTCTCTCGTCACTGCTCTTCTAGGAGCCCACAGTCAGGCTGTGAGGATCTGTGACTCAAGGGACTGTGGGGCTTTGTCCTTGACCCTTCCCAAGGAATGGATATTTGGGGAAGCATTCGAGGAGGGAAGAAGTGCATTTAATTTATGAGCTTGTCTAAAAAGGTTCAGATCAAGCTCCTGCACCACTTTCTACTGCCCACCAACAGCTCAGACCTCTTTCCTCTGAGTCCTACACTCTCCCCTTTGTCTGACTTAACAGTCAGATGTATCTTTCTAGAATTAAAAAAAAAAAAAAAAACCAGTCTTGGATGTACCTGCGTCATGCTTAGACACCTGGGGAACAAGTGTCCAGCTTTCCTGTCAGCACACCAACCCCTGCACATTCTGCTGTCCAGCTGCGTCCTGTTCCATTACCTGGCTGACCCGTGGTTCGGGTGACAGCCCCCGAGGGTGGACATTCACCATGCCAGTTTTATTGCTGTTACCACATCCTTGCTCGTATCTCTTTGCATCCTTGTATGGCTGTTTGTAAGGTAACAGGAATGACTGGGTTAAAGGGTATGTACACTGTACCATGCAGAAGGTCCTGCCAAATGGCCCTCCAGGGACGCGGTATGATGTGCCTTCCCAGCCACAGCGTGAGATGATGAATTTCCTTACACAAGAGGAAAGGCGTGAGGCATAGGAAGCTTGTCCCTAGCTACCATTTAGTGAACAAATATTTATGAAGCAGGTCCTGGGCCCAGCCCGGTGCCAAGTGCTGAGACCATGCTGATGAATGGACTTCGCTTTGTCCTTGAGGAGCACACGGCCAAGTGAAGCAGACAGACTCAGGCCCTTGCCATCGAATTACGTTGTGCTGAGTGCTATTAATAGCCGAAGGAAAGCGCAAGGTTATTGGAGACTTGTGGATCAGGATGTGGACTCTGCCTCCTCTACCTATATGGCTGGTCACCTTGGACAGATTCCTTGGCCTTTTGGCAGGGTGTTGGTCTTGAGTCCACTGCCCAGCTGCTCCAGGTTTCCTACTAGCAAGCCTCCTCCCTGGGGTCACATTCCTCCCATTCAGGGACTGAGTCAGTTTCAGAAGAAGGCTGGACTCAGAATCTTGCCCAAACATGGATTGAAAACTCTTCATCAAGCCTTCCAGAAGACTCTCTGATGGAAATATTTCCTAGCTGCCTTTGTGTTTTTCATTCATTCATTCGACATGTATTTGTTTTCTTCTCTGAGCCAGGCAGTGTGCTAGACCCCAAGGCCACAGTGGTACAAGATCTTGTTTTGTTCTCCTAGTCTGGATGATGAGGAAAAGAGATACAATAAAGCCAGAGTGATGAGGCCCTTTGGACTTCTTGGGTCTCTGCGTGCAGACTCAGTCTTCTTATGTCCAGCTGCTGGGTTGACCAGACTTTGGTCCATACCCCTAAAAAATGTAGGCCTTTCTCCCCTTCTCCACCTGAATAGAAGGAGAACCTGGGGGCTTGTCTGTAGGTGTTCCCCCTACCTGCAGGCCTGGGGCAGGGAAGTCAAGTAGAAGACTTGGCTCCATCTAAGTCAACATGGACCTTCACAGACATGTCCTGTGTTGTACCCACTCATTATAGCTCCTGGTGAGGCTTGGAGTAAGGAGGTGGAAATGATTCTGCAGTGTGGATCCTGCATAGTGCTCAACAGAAAAGATGCAAATTCCAGGTACAGGTTGCTCTGTCCACTCAGTGAGATGAGGTGGGGGATATCATACAGCAGTTTTGGTGAAAAGGGGAAGACCGGCATGCAGGGAGTTTGGGTTGATAGCATAGCTTCTCTGGGAGGTTTGTTCGGCATCTGGAGAAGACATTCGGAACTCATTTCCATGCCATCGAAGGAGGAAACAACAGCAAAAAGCCCCGCTAAGCCTGGCCTCTGTATAAAGTGCTTTCAGTGAAGGCCATGTGGACACAGATGGCTGACTAAGCACAGCATGATTGGAAAGGTGTACCTGTTAGGCTGCTATTTTTTTAGGGAGAAAAGGGATTTTTAAGATAAATATCTTTATATATACAAAGATATATAATTTATTATATATAACATGATACCTTAGGTATTTATAGTAATATATAAATATGTACATTTTAATTAGTTCATATTTTCAGTATGTATTAAATACATTTATAGTGGAGAGTTGCTATATACATATATACATTGCTTCCTGATCTTTATGTGATTGAGAGAACACACATGAAACTGTTGCACGGCTGAGAGCTTTTGGTCAAGAGAGACTCACTCAAGGTACTTTTATATATACTGTCTTAGTTCTTTTCCTCTCATTGTGGGACAAAATACCTGACACCCAAAGTTAAAGGGGAAAAGGTTATTTAACTCAGTTTATAGAGGTTTTGGTCCAGCCTCAGCCAGCTCCATGGCAGGGTGGCAGGGCAGAGGACATCCCAGAGGAGAAACAGTTCATGGTGGGCAGAAGGTAACAAAGCAAGCAAGTGGCATTGGTAGCCTTTTTCTACCCCTTTTATAGTCTGTCTAGGCTACCAGACTTTGGGCAGTACCAAACTAGTCAGTGGACTGATTTAGCCATCACACCTGTAATCCTAGCATGATACCGTAGATTTAACCTCACCTGTGACTGCATGAGGCTTTGGAGGAACATCTAGACACAAACTATAACATACATCTATTTTTAAAAAATGGTAAGACCCTTAAATGCTGTCATTGTACAACTTTTTCAAAATTAAGTAGACCCTGGGAGTATTGTAACCTCCCCATTATAACTTGGTGTAATTGTAGACTGGTGGGCAGATTGAAGACATCCTACCCTATGTAGCCCAGGGTTCTAGGGACCCTTTTCCTCAGTGCACTGGCTCTGGCACACAGGAAGGCCATCCTGTCTCCCACACCCACATGGCGGCCCATCCATTTTTCTCCTGAGCCTCTATTTCTGTGTCCTTAACATAAGTAAGGGCCTCCATCAGGACTAGAAGAAACGTGGTATGACATGCCAACAGGGCATGCAGTGGGCACCCAGTATATGCTTGTTCCCTTCCTTCACTCAGAGTCCATCTTTCACTGTTTGTTGTCAAGATAGGTAGGAAGTTAGGTAGATAAGATAGACAGACAGACAGACAGATAAAAAGTATGTACATGGGTAGGAAAATAGGTAGGTGGTTATATGGGCAGATACAGAAAAATTCAGACGCCTTTTAACTTGGTAGGATTATATTCCAATAAATCCATCCTGGGTTAGAAATACCATAAGTCAGAGAGGCATTGACCTGGATATAGTAGCTTGTGATTATAAGCCCAGTGACTCTTAAGGGCCAAAACTTTAGAATATCATGAGTTTAAGACCCGACTAGGCTAGGGCTGGGGAGTTAGCTCAGTGGTTCTGGTGCCTGTCTTGCAAGTGCAAGGACCCGGGTTCGATCCCCGGTAACCACATACCATACTGGGAGTGGAGACTCATGCCCAGCAGCAACCAGTACCACATACCACAGTGCCGGGTATGGTGGCTCATGCCTGTAATCCCAGCACTCGGGAGGCAGAGGCAGGAGGATTGCTGTGATGTGAGTTGGAGGCTGAGCTCAGGGCCAGCCTAAACCACAAAGCGAGACCCTGTCTCAAAACAAAAAAAAAGACCAGACTAGGCTAGATAGTCAGACCCTGTCCCAAAAAATAAATAAAATAACACTGGATCGTCCTGACTACCAAATATGATAGCATAGCAGCAGCACTATTTAGAATATGCCTGTTCTTCTGGTGATCACAGGGTATGGGGGTTCCCTGCCCTGCCCAATACCTTGAGTGAATGTTCTGTGTATCTCTAGCCAGGAAAGAGTACATAATTCAAAGTATAGTTTCTCCTGAGTGTGTATCACTGTCACCCCATTGTAAAATTGAAAGCCCGTGTAGACAGAACAACCCCAGCAGACCCTCAGCCCAGCCTCAGAAGTTGGCGGGTGGGCAGGAGGGAAAAATGGGCCTTTGGTAACCTGGTGGTGGCAACCAGACTATGAGTGGTGGCGAAGCTCGGCACACAGCAGGCTATCTATATCATGGAGGTTCTAAAAGGTTCGCCATCACTGTTCTGTATGGAAATAAGGCTGGGTGCTGTACTTATTTTCAGGGAATGTCTTTTTTTTTTATGTACAGCGATCTACATTCATTGACAATCTATACTTATTTATTCATATATAAAAATTCATACTTATCCATATACAAAAGCATCCTTTATTCAAGTACAATCACATAATCTTTTCCTGGAACACCATCATAATTCAGAACATCCATCATGTGTTGCAACAGACGTACTAAATGCATCGCTCTGGCTGACGTTCTTAACTGTGGCTTATTGAGAGGTAGGGCTTACATTACAAGCATCCTAAAAACATCACGCTAGGACTTATTTTCTGGTTAGGTCTTACTTTCAGGGAAATAGATACAATTTGGTGGTAGAACTTGGTGTGCACAGAGCCCTGGGTTCAATCTGCAGCGTAGATAGTAGACAAATAAAGAATCACTGAGACCAAACAGGACTCTGATTGGCGCCCATATGCAATCCCCTTTGGGGTTGACTTACATTAAAAATAAAGAGCACTCTGGGCCGGGGATTTAGCTCACTACTTCTGGTGCCTGTCTTGCAAGCACGAGGGCCTGGATTTGATCCCCTGGTAACCACATACAATACTGGGCATGGAGACTCACACCCAGCAGCAGTGAATACCACATAGCACAGTGCCAGGCATGGTGGCTCACGCCTGTAATCCCAGCACTTGGGGAGGCAGAGGCAGGAGGATTGCTGTGATGTGAGTTGGAGACTGAGCTCAGGGCCAGCCTGAACCACAAAAGTGAGACCCTGTCTCAAAATAAATAAATAGAGCACTCATCTGGGAGGCTGCTCTGACTCCAGAGTTAGATCTAGAAATGCTTGATACCGAGGCTATAGATAAGAGGGGCTTCGGAGGGTCTGTGGGGATGTCACCCACCCTGCATGCTGGGCTTCAGGGTAGGACGGCTGGGGGAGGGCGGCTTCCCTATCTTAACTGTCTGATCCTCGGTGTCATTTCTTGCAGTCTCCATCTGCTGCTGCCTCTTCATCCTCTTCCTCTTCCTTTCGGAACTCACCGGATTCATCACCACGGAAGTGTAAGTCCTTCTGCCCTGGCGGGGGGTAGGGAGGATGATCACGGGTTTTCAGGGACCCGGATGAGCAGAGGGAGGGCTTTTTAAAAAGGACAGACACTTTCAAACTTTCTGATTTCTGTTGCCAGTGTTGTGACATCAGTTACTCCCGTTTCATAGAAAGGGTTTTAAACTTAAAGCAAAAGTGAGCATCACTTTATTCAAGTAAACAGAAGCATGTGGGCTCAGGTGGGCCAGGTGGTCCAGGTTCACATGGGAACAGAAATCGTTCACTCTTTTCTGCCGTCTCTGTGTCTGACCTATGAGCTCTCTTCCCTCTGAGTCATCTCAGGCCATATCATGTTGAGTTCCGAGAGACGGAGTGGAGTCTCTGGTGGACAGTGACATCAGGCCAGCCTCTCCATGAGGCCTCCTCTCGCTTCTCCGGCTGGGGAGGAATGGGGGTGGGGGCTTCCTGGCAAAAAGTGACGCGATGCAGACTTGATCCATCCCTGATTCCTAGAACTACCCACTGTCACTAGCCTACTAAGCACTGGGGGCACGTAATGCACAATGCGATTGGAATTGTCCAGCGCCTGCTCCTCAGAACTTCCTGCCTCAGGCACTGGCTTCAAAGCCTCTCCATTGCTGTGTTTACAACTCACACAGCCAAGGAAGAGCTCGGCCCACTCTGGAATTTTTATTTTCCTACTCACGGAATTGCTTGGTTTCCTTTGCCTCCCTCTCAGCCATAGACAATAGGAAGCTACATCTCAGCTACTTAAGCGGACGGAGATGGCCCTAATGTTGGGTGGATCTCAGCACCTTTCACATTCAGTTGGCCTGGGAAGTGGCTGAGGCTAGGAGAGATAAAGGGACCCCCTCTGTCACAGAGTTAGGTGGTAGATCCCAGGTGCACCTGGCTTCTGAGCCCCCGGGTGCTAGACTCCCCTGAGCTCCTTTCTGAATGTAGCTTCCCTCCTCCCTTGTGTGGGAAACTCTGCCTTCCCACTTTCACTCTGTTCTGTTTTTAACCCTGATGGAACCAAGCCAAAGGGGGCTTCATAGACTAGTGGGATAAACCCTGGATGTGGTGTCGGAAGCTGCAGATCTGCTATGCTGCTTCATTGTTGTGGGACCCTGGGCAAGTGGCTAAACCAGTCTAGGCCTCAGTATTCCTGGTCAAATGATCAGGCGCAGACCGGAGTCCCAGGTCCCTCCCAGCTTCGGAAGAGGCTTTGTCTGCCTTTGGAGATGTGACACCCCCCCACCCCCCGGCCATGCAGGGATCCCAGAGAGTTTTGTTTCTCTCTGAGCCCTGATAAGGTGACGTTGGCCAAGACAAGCATCTAGCCCTCGATGCACATCTGGGCCGTTCAGTGTCTCTGGAATTGCCCCACCGTGAATCAGAGTGAGAGGAGAGAGACAAGCAGGAGTTGGTGACTTGCTGTTGAGACTCATGAAGTGAGCACTCAAGGCCCACAGGCACTCGGAGGCCTCCCCAGGCCACGCTGTCCTCTGGGATGGGAGGCTTATTCTCACAACTGTCATGCTGTGAGTAGGGTGCGCACAGGATAGCAGCAGGGCCCAGGCACTTAGGCGTGTGGCTTTACAGGTTATAGTCAGGAGCACCAGCCAGTGCTTGCTCAGAGGCCCTGAGGCGCGGACTACCTGGTGTCTGTGAGGAGCAGAAAGAAGGCGGGCGTGGTGGTGGATGCCTGGAATCCCAGCATTTTAGGAGCCCGAGGCAAGGCGCATCACCATGAGTCGGAGGCCAGCTTGAGCTACATAGTGAGGCAATAAGTTTAAGAACATCCTGCCATGAAGGGAGCAGAGTGAGCAAGCAGGGAGAGTGGAAGGTGGTGTAGGTACAACCATACCCTGGGTATTGCCTAGAATCAGTAGGCCTCACTCTTCGGCTGGGAGGGCACTGGACCAGGCCTGCAGGAGCCAAAATGGCAGTGTTGGGCAGACAGCCAACAGGCAAATAGAACTGCACTCCACTTGTCCTTGGGTGTCCCTAGGGGACGGATCCCAGGAACCTCCTAAAATAACAAAATCTTCAGGTGCTCAAGTTCCTTCTGTACAGTGGCCTGTTATTTGCATATAACCTATATGCACCCTCCTGTGCGCTTTCAGTCATCCTCAGATGAACTTAGAATAGTTCACGTAGTGCAGGTGTGATGCACGTAGCTGTGAGACCATTTTGTGCAGAGAATAATGACATGAAAAACGTCTATGTTCAGTACAGATACATGCTGTGTGAGTGGATGTGGCTGCGGGTGTGGCTGTGGGTGGCTAGTACTGAGGACAGAAGGCAGGGCCACAGGCAAGTGCTTGGTCACTGAGCCACACCCTCAGCCTTCCCGTGGTATTTAGTCCTCGGTTGATCACATCTGGGAGTGAGAAACCCATAGATAAGACGAGGTGTTTGTGTCTTCCTTAGACATGTGTGACATGGAAGAAAGTCAGACAAGGAAGGAGATGTAGAATGACAAAGCTGCAGAGGGTATTGTAATATTTGTGAGGATTAAAGAGGCTATACGTTAACTGGCCTGCCTGTACCCCCCGCATATCTAAGCAGGCTTGGGAGTCACTCCATACCTCTACAGGGACCTTTATGTTTAAGAACTGTCCTCCTCGGCACCCTGCTAGCGACTCGAGGGTGGCATTAGTCAGCTTGGTTGCTGGCGAGGTTGTACTAACAAGTGAGTCTTGACGTCAGAATTTGAGAGTCGAGCAGGAGGGGCCCCACCTGCTGTGTGCCTGGGGTGCTCCCCCACCCCAAACAAGCATGCCAGTCCCATAGCCCGCTCGGCTGTTTACCAAGGGCAGAGCACAGTGTGTCCCCACTGCTGTCCCCTCCCCTGCTTTGGGACTTCCTCTTCCTGTCTCCTGCACTGATCTTGCCACATCCCCAGAGAGGAATAAAGATGAGGGGCAGGAGGAGGCCTGAAAAAGTGCAAGGGGTCCTAGGGCGTGAGCTTTGTGCTGGGGTGGGGGAGGCGCCTCTTCCGCTTTTGGTGTCAGGGGCAGGAGCAAGGTGAGGAGGCAGGGTGCTCAGAGCCCTGTCAGGTCTGAGGCAGCACAGTTGCCCTACTGCTGTCAAAGGGTTGCCCTTTTGGGGTCTTACATTCTCGGAAGCGTCACTAACCTCAGCCCTAAGGTTTGGGAAGAACTGAAGGTGACCGCTTCTTTTTCTGGGTGGCAGCCCGCACAAGTCGCCTTAGGACCACGGTGGGTCAGCGCCCCTCTCTCACCATGAGAGTGTAGCTCCAGGAAATGAGGTCATTGCCGGTTGGATCAACATCGTTCTAACCCGGCCTGTGGTTATCAGTGACATAAGACGCTTATTCTGGCCTGGCCCCTTAGGGAGGAAGGCGTGTTTGTTTGGGCGGTCAGGTTCCAACCTGGGCTTTGGACAGACCAGTGATTATCCTGGGAAAGTGGCCCCACAGGGTGTTCTGAGACTGTTTTCAGGCGGCCGGTCCCCTCCTCTGAGGAGGTGGCCACAGAATGTTCTGACCTGTGAGCATTCAGTCTCTAGATGGCCCTTAACGAGTAGCCTGATGAGGATTTATAATAAGAAAACGTAGCTGCTGTAACGCTCCCTGATCATTTATAGCACAGTTTACCTCACGATACTTTCTAATTGTGATTTACTGTTTGACCCCATGCTAAGTGAGCGCGCCTGGGTCAGGGCTGAGTGGTGGAATGCTTGCCTGGCACACGCAGAGCCCCGGGTTCAACCCAACATACAAAACACAGAACAAAAGCAAAAAGTGCCTGGGGTGAGTATTTTAGAATGATTATCTCATTTAATTATCACAGATCCCCTCAGGGTAGCTACTACTGTTAGCTCCATTTGAAAGCTGGGGAGGTGAGGCCCCACATGACCAAAAGCCCGTGAGGTCTGGTCAGCAAACACAGGTCTGTGGGCCAGCTCAGGCCCAGTCCCATCTCCCGCCTTCTCCTTCTGCCTATCTGCGTTGAGCAGTTGGGAGCCTCGGGCATATGAGAGCTGGTGCTTTTTGGTCCTCTAATTGACTAAAGGACTTGGGTTACCCTACATGGAAACTCAAGAAGTGGGAGCTTGGAGGTTATGCCTTGAACAGTGTCCTAACGTGTGTCTTCCCCATAGTGGGCCCGTAGCTTATCCACAGGAGGAGCTGGGTCTTCCCCTGAGCCTAGGTCACCTGCTCCGAGCCTAGACTGAGGGCCAGAGCTGGGTGGAGAGCCAGGATGTCACATTAAAGGGACATTACAGACCAGGCTCTTTGCAGTACAGGCTTGACGGCTACTACGCATGCCTCAGAAAGATCACCTTTTTAGGTAGGTTGGAAGCAGCACAACCCGAAGGCCCTGGTGGGGAGTGCTGGTGATGGCCTGAGGCAGAGGGCAGAGAGTCAGGAGACCAGGCTTTGGAGCAGGAGACAGGCAGGACAGGGTGGCTGGCTGTCCAGGGCCACTTTGGGGACACCCACCATGGAGGTGGTAGATATACTTGCTGGGGGTCAGAGTTTTAGCTCAGGCTCAAGCGCTCACTGGCAAGACCGACACACCCCTCCCACACCCCAGCCTGAGCTGTGGCCTGGCCGAGGCTGCTGCAGTGTAACTTTCCATTCCATCACATCGCAAAGCATGGAGGTCAGCAACTTTGGGCAGGAATCCTAACTATTCAAGTGCTCTTCGAAAAGCAAATAAAATTGTTTTCCATAGAAGTCATCAGGCTCACGTCTCAGCCTAGAATTTCAAGGCACTCAGCTACATTCCACCTCCGCTCCCCACCACACCTCCCAGCCCCTCTCTTCCCCTGGCCCTATAAGGCCAGTTCTTGCCGACCTCCTCCCCCTGCACTCAGGCCACACAGATACCATCTGGCGTCCCCCACCTGGACTGCCTCCCATTCCCCCTAGTGCACACTCGGTGCTTCCCAGGATGTCCAACTGAGCTGCCCCGTGCTCCTGTTCATTCACAGCTGCTGTAAGCACCCACTCTGTGCCAAGGAGTCCTCGTCCTGGTGGAGGAGGCAGATATCCTTGGGCTGGGTACAGACGCTGCCCACTGGGTGTGCAAGTGGATGTGATGAAGGAAAGTTTGTGGGATACAGAAGGGGGGAGCCCTGCAGGTCTTCATGCTGTGTAGGTGCAAGGTGGGGGTGACCTGGGCACCTTTGAAGATGATCAGAAAGGATAATCACACCTGCGTCACATTTGTGTCAGCAACCACATGGCCCGAAGGTCTTCCTACCTCTGTCCCATCAGAAGGTAGAAGCATTGGGAAAGGCTGGGATCTGGGCTCAGTGCTTCTGGGTTCAGATCCTGCATCTGCCTCTGCCAGACTGTGTCATTTAGGCCCCCATTTACCCTCCTGTGACCTATTTCCTCTATATGGAAAACACCAGAACCCTGTCTAGCACATGCTTGCCATGCTGTGTGTATGAAATGAGATACGATGCCACGTGATGGTGAATGCCAGTAATGTCAGCACCCTGAGAGGCTGAGGCAGGAGTGTCACAAGTCTGACCCCAGCCTTGGCAGTTGGCCAACTTAGTGAGAACCCACCTGAAAGTAAAAAATAAAATACCATAAGAAGGCTAGAAATGTCGCTCAGTGCTAATAAGGCCCTGGATTCCATCCCCAGAACTACACAACAAATGAAAGAAAGAAAGATGCCACACGTGAAAGGGCCAGCATTGTCCCTGGCACAGAACTGAGACATCTTCCGGCTTTGTAGGATCCTGAGAATGTACTGGCTGGGCTGTAGCAAACACTTACCACGCATGAATATGTTTGATCTTCACCAAGATGCTCTGAGATGGCTACTGTTGGCATGCCCATTACTTTTACCTTATTAAATATTGATATTGGTAGTAATGATACAAAATAGTGGGTATAGGTTGACCTCTTCCTATTTACCTGTTTTTGTTTTGTTTTGTTTTTTGAGACAGGGTCTCATTACCTAGTTCAGGCTGGCCTTGAACTGGGTAGCTCAGACTAGCCTTGAACTTGCAGCAGTCCTCCTGCCTTAACCTCCTGAGTGCTAGGATTACAGGTGTGTGCACCATGTCCAGCTGAGCTGTTAGAGTTTACTAAGACTGTGTTCAGCACTTCTTATGTAACCTTTGCACTGGCCCAGGAGAGATACAGTCAACCCTTGGGACCTTGAGGATAGGATCTGGGACCCTCACCCCCAGGACACCAAAATCTTCTGATGCTTGAGTGCCTTGTAGATAGCAGCCTAGTGTTTGCACATAACTTGTGCACAACCTCCCTTTACTTTAAATCATCTCTAGACAACTTATGCTACTTCATTCCGTGTAAACGCTCTCGCCATTATACTGTTTCATTGGGGAATGATGATTTTTACAAGCCTGTACATGTCTGCTACAGACTTGGGTTTTTTCATAGTTATTTCTTTTTCTTTCTTTTTTTTTTTTTTTCTGGAAGTTTTTTGAGACAGGGTCTCGCTTTGTAGTTCAGGCTGGCCCTGAGCTCAGCCTCAAACTCACATCATAGCAATCCTCCTGCTTCTTTCTGCCTCCCGAGTGCTGGGATTACAGGCGTGAGCCACCACGTCCGGCATTGTGGTATGTGGTACTGGTTGCTGCTGGGGTGAGTTTCCACGCCCAGTATTGTTATGTGGTTACCGGGGATCAAACCTGGGTCCTTGTGCTTGCATGACAGGCCCCGGAACCACTGAGCTATATCCCCGGCCCTCTTTGATAGTTATTTCTGATCTGTAATTGGTTGAACTCAAGGATGTAAAACCTGCAGACACAGAGGATCAACTGAACTCCAATGGCCCCATTTATATCTAGGAAAACTGAGGCCAGTGGAGGCAAAGTCCACATGTACCATCCATCAGCCAGAAAGTAGCTGAACCAGGATTCGAACTGTGGAAGCTTGGACTTCCCCTCAATGCTGTACTTTTCTGATGTCATAGGTCCCTGAGAGACAGATGGGGCGTAGAGTCAGCCCTACTCTTGGCAGCCTCAGGCTTTACCTGCCAGGGCTCCAGCTGTCCTGTGAAGCAGACAGAATTCCTGTCCCTTAGTTTCCTCTTTCTCCATCCTCCCCTCTCTCACTTCTTCCTTTCTTCCTCATTTTTTTTCCTCCTTAGTGAGGTATGTGTGACTTCTGTCCAGTGAATGGCGGGCCTGGTGAGCTTTCCTGTTTGTACCTGAGTAACCATCATCTGAGCAGCTGCTTTAATAATTCTTCTCACATCTGTTACCATACATTAATTTTGCCTGTTTTTAAACTTCATCGAAAGCTTCTCTAGTTGTTGAGAGGAGGAAAGTGAGGCTCAGAGAGATGAGGCGGTTTGTCCTGGCCCGCTTGCTTCTAGTGGCTGAGCTGGTAGGGGAGCTCACATGTGCCCTCCGCTGCCTCCGAAGGGTCTTCTCGTTGCCCATGGTTGGTGTCCCCAAACCACAGGGATGTCACAAAAAGTATTTAATTTTCTTATAGGTGGGTCAGTTTCTGGCCTTTTAAAATCAGTTGAGCCAGCGAGCCTTGGCAGCTCCTGAGGAGAGGTGGTTATGGGCAACAGGAAGGCAGCAGGCCTGGAACATTTGCCTTGGACCTGGAAGGCGACCGTAGTGACCTCATCGGGTGGTATAGGTGATTGAACCTCGTTCATCCTGCGGCTGGGGACCTTCCAAGACGGAGCCTGGGAACAGCCAGTCCGGCCTTATATAACCAGGCTGGCCTGAGGCCCCACAGGCTTGCAGCTCATCGCCTTTGTTCTGGGTGGCCCTGCGGCCCCCAGAGCTGGCCACTCTGGTTATTCTGGTTGGAGGACGGGGACCTGTGCCCGGGTGAGGCCTCCTGAGGCCATGCCGATGAGCTCACCGTGGCGGCAGTGTCAGCAGCGGTGGTGTTGGCGGCGGTGGTGTCGGCGGCGCCACCACACCTAGGATGCTTGCTTGTAGCTGAGCTCACCTCCCAGGGTTGCCAGGGGATGACGTCATCCCACAATGCCACAGCAATGCACAGAGGCCCCAGGCTGGCCAGGTGGAAAGGTGAGGAGCTTCAAGGAAGAGCCTCACTTGGCTAGGCAGGGAAGTGGAGGGCTCTCCCTGGGTGACCGCTTTGTGAATCACCCACAAATTTCATTACTCACCTCCCTCTGGAGCTGGCCATGCCGGGTAGAATTTGGGTGCCGGAGGCCAACGGGAGGGATTTATCTGGCTATCGGGATATCGGTCCTCTGGCTTCCTTCTGGCTTACCCCTCAGCGCTGGAGTTTGTTCTTCGTGTTCTGTGCAGTATGGGCCAATACTGTGAACACTCCAAACCCATGCCCTTGTCTGCTCTCCTCACATCCTCTGGCCTCCAGGGCCCAGGCCCTCTTGTTTTCCCTCAACCCCACTACTGAGGGCAGGAAGGAAGGCCGTGTGAGTTGTAGAAAACCCAGGCCTCTCTGGAACAGCTTAGCCATTTCCTACTGTGCAATCTTTCAGGTGGAGCACACCCTCTCTGAACCTCCGTTTCCTGGTTTTGAAATGGAGATCAAGACATGTCCCAGGTGTAGGCAGGATGGCATAAAGTGCAAATAGTGGCTTCCCTACTTGCCCCCCACCCTAACACCACCACAGCAGGCCGGAGGTCCAGCATCTGAAGGTGATGCTCCAGCGGTGGCTGTCCTCCCCCTGGGAATGTCCTGTGACTCCCACAAGGATACAAGCGCTGACTGCCTTTCTCACACCGCAGTACTTCCCTGTCCATTGAGCACCAGCTGTGTCATGCTAGGTCCTCAGTGAAAACAGACTTCCTCGCTCCAGCCTGACTCGTTCCCTCCCTAACATATGCCCGTTTCCAAGCTTCCCTCTAAGTGTAATTGTTTGGAGCAAGCAGTCCTTTATTTTATAGTCTGAACAGGACCAAAGGGGCATAATACATATGTGGGGTTTTTCAAGGTTGGTGGATTGATTGATTGACTGGCAATGCTGGGGATTAAACCCAGCACCTTCACACCAAACTCTATCCCCAGCCCTTTTTATTTTTTAATTTTGAGATCGAGTCTCATCTGAGTTGCTCAAACTGGGCTGGAACTTGGAATTGTCCTGCCTCAGCTTCCTAGAGTACTGGGAAATACAAGCATGCACTGCCATCCCCTGCTCAGTTTACTTTTATGTTTAACTAGCAAATAAGAGTTCTATATATTCATGGGGTGCGAGGTGGTATTTTGACTCATTTTGGAAGGGCCAGATCAGCCTAATTAGTGTTGACTATTTATCATTTCTTTGTGGTTATAGTATTTAAAATCTTCTCTTTTAGCTAATATGAAATAAGGTTTGTATCCCTGTCACATGATGGCCCCTTAGCTAATTTGAAGTAATATATTATAATTACCTTTTGGTCATCTTGCCTGTGCAATAGAGCACCAAGACTCCTCCTTTCTGACCTTGTCCGAATTGACCAACATCCCTGAGTTCCCATCCTATTAATGTTTGAGGTGCCCAGCCCTGTCCCTTCCGCCGCCCACCAGGCCAGGCCTCTGGGTGTGGCCTGTGGTGCTTCTCTGTGGATGAGAAGCAGGATCCGGCCGGGCAGTGTCACAGCCACTTGGCAACTCCTCAGCATCATCTCCAGGGCACCTCAAACTCAGCATCCCCTGTAGCACCCAGCGTGCCACCCCATTTTCTTCCATTTCCAAGGACACATGTGCAGAGAAGGGGTCCAGAAAGAAGTGCAGCCCTGTGCCTGATGGGCGTCCATCAGTGAATCCGGCCTGCTGCATGGGATATCCTGCTTCCCTGCCTCTCCATCGCACTTTCCTGTCAGGCTGCAGCCGCCCTGTGCCATGATGGCCCCTTAGCAGCTTACAGGCTGCCCGAAGGAATCCATTAAAGGGCAGGCCTCACTGTGCAGCCGTGTTCAGCCTGGAGTCGAAAGCCCGGGGCCTCTGAGCCACCAAGCCAGTCCTGCCCACTCCAGCCAACATATGCCATGGTTCCTTTTGCTCTTAGACTGCAGCCATGGTCACCTCATTTAGTTCCCTGAAGGGGCCGTCCCTCCTCCCCAGCTCTGGGCCTCTCTATATCGCCTCTGCCAGAACCACACTTGCTTATGCTCCAGGCCTTAACCCACATCACAGAGAAGAGAAGCCTTTGAAAGCAGCTCTTCCCAGAGGGCAGGCACCCTGGCATCTCTCGAAGGGCCCCTGCAGCACTAATCCTAGTTGGGGGCAGCATGTCTATTCAGGAGGTGGGTAGTATCTGGTCCTGTTCATGTGAGTTGGGCGGAAGCACTGACCATGTTTGTGTAGCACGTGGCCATTTCCGGCACATGGCAGGGAGCAGGTACTCAAAGAACTGTTGAGTAAATATGTGTTGCTAACAGATCCTGGCACTGTGCCACTGTCCCTCACTGTGGCCGTTGTAGGAGACAGGATGATCATCCCCTAATCCCAAAGATATCCACGTCCTGTCATGGCACAAGGAACCTTATAGACCCAAGTGCTTTGAGGTGGCAGGTGACCCTAGGTTTTCCAGGTAGGTGGGATGAGTAGGTGGGTGGGTGGGATAAAGTCACAAGTTCTTGTATGATGGGGGCAGGAAGTCAGCGAGAAAGGAAGATGCTGTGCAAGAATAAGAAAATGAATTTTGATAATTTGTTAGAGTACCACAGAAAGCCCCTACAGCTATCCGGTCACATTGCTAAGCTTGGATCCTCTTAGGACGTTATACAGGTGCTCAGGGACTTCCTGACTTCCCTGCTGGTGGGAGAGAATACCAAAAAGAAAGGCAGTAAGTCGATCCTGTGGGCCTGCTGGTACCTGGCCCTGAGCCCTAGGAAGACTCCCATATCTTAATTAGTGTTCAGACCACTCCATTAGTAATGAGCAGCATTATTGCCCTTTAACAGATAGGTTCATAGAGGTGAATGTAGAAAGTGCCAAAGCCAGGATTTGAAACTGAATCTTTGTCTGAAATATGTACTGTTATCCCTGCCTCTCCCCTGATCATTGGCCTCTTTGTACTTGCAGAGTGTACTCGGGGAGGGAGCCCTGTTCCTCAGGTCTGGATATGCACAGGGTTCACAGATGGAAGTCTGGGCCATTCGTGCTGTGGCCAGCAAGTGAGGTGGTCCCTGGTGGTCCTGTATGGCCAGGACTGGTGCCTCCATCTCACTAAAAGTGTTCTGTACTTGTCTCTCCCTCAGTGTGAACGAGCTGTATGTGGATGACCCAGATAAGGACAGCGGGGGCAAAATTGACGTCAGTCTGAACATCAGTTTACCCAATTTGCACTGCGAATGTGAGTATTTCAAACTGCCGCGCCAACCAGGCACTTCCTGTGTGTGGAGACCTGAGAAGACATCCCAGAGGAGCACAGTGGAGGGCCGACAGCAGGGGGCGTGTGCTGCCCCCCACTCTTCAGAGGCCTTCTGGAGTAATACACACAAACACACACAGTGCTCAGGGAGGTTACTTGTACAGAGCAGCCACATTAGTACAGGGAAGCTGGACTTCTTGGGTCCTGTTTCTTAGAAGCACAACTGGAAATTCACATGCACCTGGCCTTTTGAGAGAAGGAAGTGTTAAGGGGGCAGTGTTGCAGGACAAAGATGAGCCAGGGTGCATGCTTGCTCAGATGAAGTCCGGTTCCAGCCTGATTTCACAGGGAGCTGTGTGAAGGGCATAATCATTTTTCTCACCCCGTATTAATGGGACCCCGCTGTGAACGTCCTTATCCTTGACCTCGGGATAGTGTGCTTGGGAACGGTGGTGGTCACGTGACCTCTCAGGCAGTCAAGGCAAGGAGACTTCTAGATATTCCTGAGTGCCGGCGTAGAGCAGGACAGAGCTGTGACACGCGCCAAAGCTGGGTTGGGCCACTCTGTGGAAGGGTTCCAACAACATCCATTCCAGGGAAACATCAGGAAACTTCCTTTTTACGTCAGCTCTATTTTTGTTTGTTTATTTTCAAGACAATAAATTACTTCTGTAAAATAAAACACAGTCAGTCTGTTTTGGAGTAAGATCCTGGCTCGTTCGCTTATAAAAACTGGGACTTTGGCTAAGGTGACTTGGCTTCCTCACCCTAAGAGTGAGCTTCCTGTAGGAGTTTCTGCTGTCAGGGATGGTTGGGAGGTCCGATGTGGCAGTTCTGTGACTTGTTGGAGTCCTCTCTGGGGCTGGGGTCCCAGCCACCTCTTCCCTGCCTGGCTCGTAGCCTTGTGCAGCTTCCACTCCTCCTTCTTCCTCCCTTCCTGTTAAAGGGCTCAGCCAAGGGCCGGATGCCCCGTAGGCCTCCAGCCAGAGATAAAGAGACGTTCAGCCCTGAAACAGATTTTGGTGAGATTGAGGGCCCAGTTTTGAATCTACTGCAGGCCCTAAGCCAGGGAAATCTGTTGAAATAGGTCAGCTTTATGTATTTTTATTAAAAAAATTTTTTTCTTCCTGCTTGAAAAAATTCATTTGGCAGCATCTCCTTCAGGAACTGATTGTGTCTGTGGAGCAAGGAAATTCTTAGGCCGGAGAACTGGGACCAGCACAGCAGGAAAGGGAAAAAGGGGCGGCCTGGACGGGAGCCAGGCATCCTCAGGGAGACACTGCAACCCGCGCTGGGTAGCGGCAGCAGCACGGAGGCTCTGTTTAGAAGAACCTCAGGGTAGCCTGATGATAGAGCGCTTGCCTGGTATGCATAAGGTTCTGGGTTCAGCCCCCAATACCACAAAATCCCCCAAACGTCACATTTTTATCATAGACAAAAATGCATACTTGTCATTTACCTTAGAAAAGTCAAAAAAGCGCCCACAATTCTCCTGATGATAGCAGTGTCTGTTGGCATGTTGACGTTGTTCTGTCCAGCTGGCCTTCCCGTTATGTACGTATGCCTTTGAACACGGCTGAGGTCATATTACATGAATAGTTTCATGCCTTGCTTTTAAAAATAATATTCTGTATTATAAAACTAGTAGACTAATGTAGGAAAATTTTCAAAACACACAGTTTCAGGCTGGGGATTTAGCTCAGTGGTTCCGGCACCTGCCTTGCAAATACAAGGTTCCTAGTTTGATGCCTGGTAACCACATATAACAATGCCAGGCATGGTGGCTCACATCCACCAGCAATCAGTACCACATACCACAGTACTGAGCATGGTGGCTCACACCTGTCATCCCAGCACCTGGGAGGCAGAGGCAGGAGAATTGCTGAGTTCGAGGCTGAGTTCAGGACCAGCCTGAACTATAAAGCAAGATTCTGTCTCAAAAAAAGAAACCCCCCCCCCCAACATTTTCAATCCTGGTCAGGCGTGGTGGTACATGTCCTTAGACCCAGCACTCTGGGAGGCTAAGGCAGGAGGATCACGAGTTTAAGCCTACCCTGGACAACTTAGTGACTTAGAGAACCTGTTTGAAAATAAGTAAGAAAATAGCCAGGAATGTGGCCCTGGCTTCAGTCTTCAGTGCCAGAGAGAGAACTGTCTGTTGGCTTTCTGTTACTTAAAGTAATTGCCTCATAATGAGGAAGTTTTGCTTTGGCTCATAGGTTTGGAGACTACAGTCCATGACTCCCCAGCCTGTTACTTTGGGCCTGTGGCAATACATCACCCACCCCAGGGAACCTAGAGACAGAAGAGAAAAAGCCCGTCACCTTCAGGAGCACCCCCAGGCCAGAAGACCGCCCCAGGCCCCTGCTGAAGGCTCTGCCCTTCCTAATGGCCCCAAGCCAGGGAATATGGCTTTATAACAAGGGCCTTGGGGGACACTTAAGATCCAAACTGTAGCAGCTGTTCGTGTAGCATTTGCACTGTGTTACATATGAGTCTCTAGAGATTTCTCAGTACACGGGAATTTGCACACGTTAAACCACAGCTCTTACAGAGGCCGCTGAGCATCCCCAGAGGGTTGTAGCCCTGCAGGTCAGAAAGCCAATCGTGGGTGGATACTAAGGAACAACTGTATCTTGTTTGGCTTCTTATTCCATCTATATCTGAAAGAAAGACCATACATACATATATATATATATATATATATATATATATATATATATATATATATGTATGTATATGAATGAATACATATATCTACATGCAGGTGTATATATAGAGAGACATTGGCTCATCCCTACTCCTGGCCAGGCTCATCCTGCACCCTTGGCTTATTTGTGTTAAGAGGTGTCTAGCAGAGTGGCTGAATGGTGGGGGCTCTGGGCAAGATTCCCTCATAGCAGTCCAAGGCCTCATGTTTCTCACCTGGAAGATCTGTGTGCCTCAACTTCCCCACATGTCAGCTGGGGCTGATACCATCCTCTTGCTCACAAGGATTCTCAGATGGTGTGGAGCACACACACATGGGAAGTGCTGTCTGAAGTTTCTTTGATCCTCGCAAGGAGTCTGACTGAGGCAGACGCAGAGGTGCAGAGAGGCTGGGGCCTGCTAGGCAGCTTGCAGCTGTCTGTCCTGCACCTCCTCTCCACACATACTGAGTGGGCACATTCTCTACCTGCTACCCTGGCTCAGAGAGAGGAGCTGTTCTGGGCCATTGCTTGATGACAGACCACTGCTTCCGGTTGTCCTGATTTCAAAGAAGACTGCCAGTATGCACCTCTGACCATGCACGTGCATCCGTAGGCTGGGCGGCGGTGGAACTGAGTCGGATGGGGACTTGCTTGTGTTCCCTTTAACCTTAGTCTCACAACGTAGCTTTGTTTCCCAGCTTCCGCAGGCCCATGCCTCATCTGCATCACGGGCTGAATCACGGGCCCTTTACGACGGGCTGCATGCTCCCTCACCCCCATTCCCACTGAGGAGCACATTGCACGACTTTCCCTTTTATGGCTGGCTCACTTTAAAATCGCTTCTACCCATTCTTCCTCTGTCTTACAGCCTCCTTTCTAGAGCCCAATGCGTCCTTAGTTTACAGAGATCTTCCTCCTACTTGCTCTTTGGATCATCACAGGGAATGTGGTAGGCAGTGCCCTTGTTAGAGGAGGCGAAGTCCCAGGGCAGGGACAGAGTCCCACCCTGGGAGCAGGACTGCAGGCCTCAGGGTTCCTGTGTGGTGTGCTGAGGAACCCAGAGAGAGCACCCAGGCTCTTGGGTCTGGGCCTGGTCTTCACCTGTGCACAACCCTCGTGGTTAGGCAAGTATTTCGACCTCACAGGAATACACACGGGGCAAAGGAAGCTGTGAGTGAATGAATGAATGCTTGAACCCATTCACTCAATGAGCTCAGAGTCTGAGAATCAATCTGTATTGACATGTATTCAGTGTTTTCCATTCACTACCCTCCAAAACCTGCCCTAGGCACTTTTTATACTTACGATTTGATCGCTGCAATCTTTCATGGAAGCTTCACTTATTATCACCCTCATTTTACCAAGAAATAAACTGAGGCATCTAAAAGCTAGTAAGTACCTGAGCCAGTGAGTTAATGCATCAGTGAGGATCTTTCAGAACAGTTGGGAAAGTGCAGAGTTAAGATGCCGACAGTCAGGGGCAGAGCTGGCGCCTCCTCACATCCGGCATCCTGGGTCCCTCATCCTGTCAGCTGCTTCGCCCACACCCTTCCCATTCGTCTCCAGCAACAGCCAATGGCAAAGGCTTTGTCTTGTCTTCCACTGCTGGGACAGAACGCCTGACACCATTTAAAGAGGGCCAGAAATATCATGGTGTAAAGAAGGGTAAGCCTGAGACATTTCTGGGTGAATGGATGCACCTATAGAATGGACTCTTAAATGGGATAAATTGGACACCCGTGTTTAAATACCACCTGTGTCTCTGGTGTGAGAAACCAAAAGTGGAAGTAAGGACCGAAATGTGTAAGAGATAATGAGAAATGGGAAGAAAATGTTCAAATTAAAAGGGGAACAAGGGAAGGGGTGGGGAAAAAGAAAGAAGAGTTAAGGAAGAAAGAGAATAGAGAGAAAAAATTGAAGCAAATCTTTCTCTTTTTTTCCTTTTGGTACTGAGAATCCAACTCAAGACCTCCCACTTGCCAAGCAGACACAATGCCACTGAGGTAGATCCCCAGTCAAAAAGATTTTATAAATAGGAGGAGGAGTGGGGTCAAGAGGAGAAAGGAGTGGGGGGTGGGGGAGCAGGATATATCATGTATAGGTCAAACTCCCAATGATGGATGTTACCTTGTATATCTAAAATGTACCAGTAGGTGTTTTTCTTTTTAAAAATTAATGATACAAGGATTATAAAAAAAGGAGCATCATGGCAGAAGGCACAGCAGTGCCAGGCTGCTCACTCATGCCAGCCAAGAGGAAGCAGAGCAGGGGAGAAGCCAAAGAGGAGGGTAGAGGCCAGACACAGTCCCCAGGGTCCCTCTCCTGTGACCACACAGGAACCCAGAGTGTGCTGTCCTAATCCAGGACTATCTCAGGCCAAGCTGATGGTCAGTGTTCGCCATCACTGGCACTAGGGGTGGGAATGTTTTGCTTCCTCCTGGTCAAACTCTCAGTTCCTCCTATCCATGGACTTCCTCTGTGACCTGAGCCCTGGGGCTGTGAGCTGGGGGTCTGGGGGCTGCCGTGTCTGAGGCCTGGCTGATGGGGCTCTGTCTCTGGCTGGGGTAACTGCTCCCCTTACTCCCACAGTGGTTGGGCTGGATATCCAGGATGAGATGGGCAGGCATGAGGTGGGTCACATCGACAACTCCATGAAGATCCCACTGAACAACGGTGCAGGCTGCCGCTTCGAGGGCCAGTTCAGCATCAACAAGGTATGGAGACCCTGCCCATGCCCCGTTGCCCTGTCCCCTCCCTCCCTGGACACTGGTTGGTGGAACTGAATGCCCGTCCTCCTGACCCAGCGAGCTGATGGCCAGTGTCCAGTGCCTGGCAGTTTTTCCTGAGAATCAGGGTAGGGTTTGTACTCCCTGAGGTTTTAAGGGGTCTGTACTTTTCCCAGTGCGGAGGGTGGGATGGTGAGATGCTCTTAGTATTTGTAGCCTGGAGCCCTCTTCCTCTTCCTTTTTTTTTTTGAGACAAGGTCTCGCTTTGTAGTTCAGGCTGGCCCCAAGCTCAGCCTCAAACTCACCACACAGCAATCCTCCTGCCTCTGCCTCCCGAGTGCTAGGATTACAGGCGTGAGCCACCACGCCTGGCATTGTGGTATGTGGTGCTGGTTGCTGTTGGGCGTGAGTCTCTACACTCAGCATTGTTATGTGGTTACTAGGGGATCAAACCCTTGTGCTTGCAAGACAGGCACCGGAACCACTGAGCTAACTCCCCGGCCTTCCCTCTTCCTCTTCTTAACTAAGCAGTGTCCAGCAGGTCTCTTGACCCAGATTTTTGCATTTTTTTTTTTTTTTTGAGACAGGGTCTCACTTTTTGTAGTTCAGGCCAGCCCTGAGCTCAGCCTCAAACTCACAGCAATCCTCCTGCCTCTTCCTCCCGGGTGCTGGGATTGCAGGCATGAGCCACCACACTCGGCACTGTGGTATGTGGTTCTGATTGCTGGTGGGTGTCAGTCTCCATGCCTGGCATTGTATGTGGTTACTGAAGAACGAACCCATTCCCTTGCACTTGCAAGGCAGACGCTGGAACTATTGAGCTAAATCCCCGGCCTCGAGATTTTTGCGTCTTTAAAGTGACTCTATGATGGTGCTACCCACAAAGTGATCCCAAGTCTGCTTCACTGTCTTGTGAGGATCAAATCAGTATCCGTTCATGTAGAAAGTCTTCAATGAATACTTGCTGTATTCAGGCACTGTTCCAGGCCCAGAGGCTGCAGTGACCAGTGGGCCCAGTGCTAGGCTGGTGGAGCTCATGTTCCGGTGGAAGGAGACAAGCAGTCTCCAAATGAAATAGCATTGCCGTGGGTGCCAAGTGCTGGGACGAGGAGTAAGCCAAGAAGAGGGAGCAGAGGAGGGTTGGAAGACTCTTTGTCAGCACCAAAGAACCTCACAGGTATCAAGGGGTTTTGGCCATCAGACCAGGAGCATCAGGCCCTGAGTCAGCGAGGGTGGGCGAGGAGCCAGGAGGTGCCAGCACATAGACAGGGCCATTTTAAAGAATGCTGGTACCGGAGAGGTTCAGAGTCTTGCCTTGGGTTACACTGCTATCCTGATGTCCCAGAGCTCATCCTGTCGGTCCCAGCCAGGCGAGCCACTGGCTGCCCTGGCTTCTGCTTGCCTTCCTGCAGCCTTCGTGCAGAACACCCTTCCACAAACCATGGTACCTGAGCCCGAGGCTGCAAACTCAGTGGCCACATCTGGCCTAAAGACAGGCTGGCTGGCCAGGGATTTAGCTCAGTGGTTCTGGCGCCTGTCTTGCAAGTACAAGGAGCTGGGTTTGATCCTGGTAACCACATACAACAATGCAAGTGTGGTGACTCATGTCCACCAGCAATCAGAACCACACACCACAGTGCCAGATATGATGGCTCACGCCTGTAATCCCAGCTCTCGGGAAGCAGAGGCAAGAAAATTGCTGTGAGTTCAAGGCTGAGCTTAGGGCTGGCCTGAACCACAAAATGAGACCCTGTCTCAAAAAAAAAGATAGGCTGTCTGAATTAAAAACATTAAAAGATTAGAAGTCCACCTCTCTGACCCAAAAGTCAGAGGTTCAGTCCACATCACACCCACGTCCCCACTCATAACAACAACCTGACAAAGGAACAGTGGTCCTCTTTAGATAAGACTGTGATGTTACTTTCCAGGATCCCTGATAGGTGCCGGGAAGCCTGAGACATACCTTCCATGAGCTCAGGGCTCACTGAATGCATAGTCTTCTTAAGTTTTGCTTGTTTTTCTTTTGTTTTTTGAGACTAAGTCTTGCTATGTAGCCCAGGCTGACCTTGAACTCGGGGCAATTCTCCTGCCTCAGCTTCCTGAGTCCTAGGATTACAGACATGTGCCACCACACCCAGTCCTTTTAAGACTTTTACTGGAGTGGAGAAAGTGTCATTTCTAGTGCATGTTATGGATTAAACTGAGTCACACCCTAGCCAGGCCAGGTTGGGGGAGGGGTAGAGGACAGTCCAAGGGCGGGATGCTCAGAGGGGTGAGTCTCAGGGCTTTTCCTGCAGTTTGGCCACAGCACAGTGGCCTTGGCTCATTCCTGACTTAGATCGAGGGAGCTGTCTGAGGGTCCTGAGTGGGGAAGGAATGCGATCAGAACCAGGCCAACCAGTGAACAGCCACGAAAGGCAATTGAAACTTCATTAAAAATCAAATCCAGGTTCCCTGTCTCATTAGCCAGATTTCAAGTGCTCGGTTGTTGCACGTGGCTGTCATTAGGTGGCCTGTGGCCATTGTTTTCAGTGTCTGTCTTACCGTGACCCATGTGTATACGTGTTCCGTGTCACTCTTGTCTGACCCCTGTGGGAGCACAGAGCATGCTGCCTGCTCTCCCTGTTAGGGGCTCGTGGCTTTGAGGAGCCATCCGCTCAGGTAAAGAAATCAGCGGTGACAGCGTGTGGTGTGGCCAGGAGAGTGCAGCTGCCCTGAGCCCCAGCAGCGGGAGTGGACGTGTCCCCTGACCCTGTATCTGCCCATCAGGAGTCGACCCCACGGCCAGATGTCAGGGTTCACGTGTCTCCAGCTGCCCAGACAGACTGTGTGGTGACGTCACTTAATCACCCAGCCCCCAGGAGGAGAGGGGAAGGGGCACGGGGAGGAAGCCAGACTGCAGCTATATATTTTTAAAACCCATCAGAGATGCTGACGTAGGTTCCTCAGTCACAGGCGCTAAAAGTGTCGTCGTTGCTTTCTTCAGCCCAGCGTGTGTAGGCATGAGTCAGCCTTGGTGATGGATTCAGAGTGGAGCCGGAGCGGGTGACTGAGTCACCACCCTGAGGGCACCGCCTCGGGTGGCAGGTACTCGGAAACCAGCCTGCCTGGCTCACATAATTCACGGAGTGAGGCCCAGGCCCCAAACCTGGTTCGAGGGAAGTAGCTGGACACACACATCAGGCAGCCTTGGGTTTCCTACTTCCAGGATTGGAGGCGGCAGGGACTTTATTGCTGGCTGTATCGTGGGAAGGTTCTGTGATGAGGACATGTCCAGATATTATTCGTAGCACTGAAAACGGAGTCTTTTCTGTTTTGTTTCTTTGTGGTGCCGGGATCCCAGGGCCTCCTCTGTGCTAAGCCAGGCTCTTCTACCACGCTGCACACCCAGCCTTGAATGTGGATGTTAAGGAAAGTGCCCAGTGCAGTGGGCCTTTCCGCATGCGTTGCCCGGGACACGCTGTTCCTCCACCTGAAGGGTCCTTCTCTGCCGGCTGCTGACAAGTGTGTCATCCCACAAGCCTATCCCAAGAGCTGCCCTCAGTCTCCCCGCAGACTCTGTGGTGATGGAGGACGAAGGCAGAGGGGCCAGTAACTGCCCTTGCTAAGGCCTGCCAGCCCGGAAGTGGGCTGGTTTTGAGTGTGAGTGTGGAGCTCAGAGCCACCGCTCTTCCATGAGTTACCTGGTCCCTGAAGGGCACCTTGATGTGCTGTCCTTCTTGCCACACCCTGGGCGCAGTGAATAGTCCCTTCCCACTGGCCCACAGCACACTGGACCAGCACACTGGTCTGAAGCCCTCGGCCTGTCAGCTCATGCTGCCCGCCAGCCCCTAGTTTAGCCTGGCTGGAGATTAGCTTTCCTGGAAGCCAGTGGCTTTGGGATGGAAATAGAATCACTGACAAGATCCGCAGATTTTGAAGTGGCTGTACACGAGGCTGTGAGCCACTGCCTTTCTCCAGTGCTGCTCATTGCCTCTGCTGAGTTGTAGTAAGATAAACCCTGGGCTTTACATGTGGCATTTGGGGTTTTGGTAAACGGCCCCACCCCCCTCTTGGGCCTGTTTCTCTCTGGCAGCACGCCCCACACCCCTGTCTATTCAGTGTCAGGTAGCCCTGTCCTTGGTCCTGTGTTCCCTCTGCCTAGCTGCCTTCTCCTGTCTTCCCGTGTCACACTCAGGGATGGGAGAGATCTGGCCGAGTCCAGACTCATTGTCAGGAGCCTTAGCACAGGGTGCTCTTGGGGAGAAAGCCCTCCCACCACAGGCCTTTCCCCCTGATAAAGCTGGGGGTCCTTCTCCCAGTCCTCCTGTGTGCCAAGCCAGGCTCTTGTCCTTAGGGGGGCCCCTCAGCATCTCATTTGCCAGTGGTGTGGCAGGAGGGGAGGGTGAGCAGAGCCTCTGCACGTGTGTGTGGATGGGTCCCGGTGTGGGAGGTGCAGGAGGGTCGTAAGCAGGAGCTTCCGACTAGGGGAGGCAGGTCGGAAGGCCTGAGCCGGGACCCTGCTGGGCAGCACCCCCAGCACAGCGAGGAGGTAGACAGCATGGGGCAGGAGCATGCAGGGGCCAGTGCATGAGGATGTGGATTTTGACTCTGCAATGGTCAGTATGGGCCTGCAGTTATCTGTCTAGAGAGCTTGGACCAGTGCAGCACAAGGCCTCAGAAGGGTAAACGTGGGTGTGATTTGAAAGTGTGACTGACACAGGATAAGAGAAGCGAGGCTGCAGGACCACAGCAGGGCTGGGCGGGAAGTCTGAGCGGCTGAGATGGGAAGAGCAGGGAGAAAACCTCTGGCTGACGTGAGGTGTCCCAGGAGAAATGGGGAGGTTCCTGGCTCATGGTGATCACCAGCATCCCCCATCTGCATGGTTGGCTGCCAGCGTGGCGGGAAGATTGCACAAGTGGATGTGACTCTACACTGGTCAGGCTGTGCAAGGGCCACGAGCCCCAGGGAGGGACTGACACTACTGCCATCTGTCCCCGGAGACCCCATCCAGGCTGGCGGGTGAACAGGTAAGGGCTGATTGTAGTCTGAGGCTCAAGGGAGCATGCTGGTGAGCAGGCTCTGTCCCCATGGGACAGAGGCCCAGAGTCTGAGGAGGTAGATGGGGACCAGCAGCCATTTCATATCCTGGCTTTGTGGCTGTGTTCTTGAACCAAGTTGTACCAGCACCTCCTCAGGTAGCAACAGGTGCCTTCGCTCTGACATGAGTAGTGCGAGGCTCAGAGAGGCGCAGTGACTCCTTCTGGCTGGGATCACACAGCCCCTCCATCGCATCTCCTGAGGCCACACACCTCACACCTGCATTTCTCCGCAGGTCCCTGGCAATTTCCATGTGTCCACACACAGCGCCACAGCCCAGCCACAGAACCCGGACATGACACATGTCATCCACAAGCTCTCCTTTGGGGACACGCTACAGGTGAGCAGGGAACAGTCAGGCGGCACAGCTGGGAGCAAGTGTTTAGAGGTGGTCACCAGGTGCCATCTGTCTCCCCTGGGCGTTGGGAGATGCCTTCTGGAAAGGTCGCCTGTTTGAGGTTCTCGTCTTGTGACTAACTCATCCTCATGGCTTTTCCCAGTGCGCGGCTGGAGGTATCCAGTGTCCCACAGCGTGCGGGCAGCAGGACATTAGAAAAGAGATGCCCTGTGCTCAGTCATGAGTGTGGAGGAATTCTGATGTCTTCAAATGCAAAACTTCAGGGCTCATCCAATACCGTCTGTCCCTTTAGGAAACCTTTATCGGCCATGCATGGTGGCATGCCCCTGTAATCCTGCCTCTCTGGGAGGCTGAGGCAGAAGTATTTCAAGTTGGAGCTGCTTGAGCGGCTTCATGATTTAGCAAGATCTTGTCTCAAAATAAAAAATTTTAAAAAGAGATTTTAAGAAGGAAACCCAGTGGTTGAGTGCCCCTGGATCCAATCCCCAGTACTGAAAAAAAGACTTAAAGAAATATTCATCAAGTTTGAATCCAGTTGTAGAAATGAGCATGAGAAAAAAACCACAATCTAGAACAACAAGACGTTCTAGCACTGTTACCTTCTTTCCTGCCATTCAGATGGGTTAGAAGACAGGACTTCAGATTCTGGCCATCAGGGAGCCCACCAGCCATCTTTCTCCACTTTTTTCTCTATTTCCGGATGGTCGAAAGTGTGTACTTCTGTTGAGGGCTCAGCAGACCACTGGGGTCAGCGTGTTCCACCCACCGTCCCCCACAGGGCCCTCTGTGTAGGATCGGCCCCCACCCGGATCTCGAGATCTCTGAGACTCGAGATCTCAGCCTCTTCCTCCTGGGCCCCACGGCCTGGGCACAGACACCGGTCTCACTCACTTCCGCTTCCTCCAGATCTTGATGTCTGCGTTGGTTCTTCCATGAAACCCTCCCAGCTGCATGTAGCCCTGATAACATGCCCATGGTGGCATATTTCACACACTGGGTGGCCCCCGGCCCTTGAGGCTAGTCTGGTTTCCCATGATCCTCTCAGAAAAGATAGGAAATGGCCATTACCACATTCTGCAGCCTCCCCTGCTGGGAGGCACGGCCTGGCCAGCAGCCTCACAGAGTTCTGTGTGGCAGAAATGGTAGGAGGCCACTGCCTAGGGGCACCCTCCCCCAGCTCTGGCGGGGCCTTTCAGAGTCTGGGGCTCAGAATCGAGTGCCTGAATTAGAAGCCACCGGACAGATCTGGATTTAGACTCGAGTACTATGAGTTCCTGAAACCTCTCCAGCCCTGGGTTTACTCTTCTTTAAAATGAGTCCATTGAGGACATTGAGTGAGCGGACACAAAGTTGCCGGGCAGAGTGGGAGGCGCAGGTGCTCAGTACGGAAGCGGGTTCCGGCCTGCTGTGAACCCAGCTCCCCACCACCTCCCTGTGACAAACCACGTGGGTCCCCTTTACACGAGTGAGATCCCACACTAGTGACTTCTGGCCAGACCCCCATGACCAGGCCGGGCCCAGGGGTGGCAGCATCTCAGGACATCTCTCACTGTGCCTCTCTCTAGGTCCAGAATGTCCATGGCGCCTTTAACGCTCTTGGGGGAGCCGACAGACTGACCTCCAACCGTGAGTATCCAGGCCAGACAATCCTCTGCCTGGTGCCCTGGCACAGTGGAGGGGGAGGAGGGGCCAGTTGGTGGGGGGGGACTCCCCGGGGAGGGTGGGTGATATCCTCGGCACATCAGCTGAGCTTGGTGACTAGCTTTTGTCGTTCTTCCCGCTGTCTTCGCTGCCACTTAACTGTTCTGAGTGGAGATGACCCTTAAGACCCTCTGGGAAGGATGGCAGAGCCCCAGTCCAATCAGAGAGCAGCTCTGCTAGGTGGCAGTAAAGTGACACCTGCCCCTTCCCCTCCCGCTTGAACCCCCACTTCCAACCAGTGGTTCCTCCCACAGTCCTCAGTGCACCCCAGAAGAGCAGGTGTGCACGGAGTGGACAGCCACCCGGTTGCATGACTGCGCATGCGCGGCCCGTCTATGCCCCACACCCCCGCCATGCACCGCTGTTGAGGAAGGCTGGTCTCCTTTACTCTGTGCCGACGGTGCCATTTCCTCCTGCCTGGCTTTTCTTATTATTTCCTGAAACACGTTTTCTCTCCCACAGCCCAGAACCAAACAAACGAAGACATCCACCCATGATCTGCCCCTCAACAAACCAAAGTTCTCACTGCTCTGTGTCCCTATACAGTCCTCATTTTATTTTGCCTGGGCGTAGGTTGCAGTTTCCTTCTAAATTTTGTACTTGTCATTGTTACGTGACCACCCTCTGAGTACTGTTCTACCTTGAGGGAGGCGGGTTTGGCCCTTGCCACTCCGCCAGCTTTCTTGAGGGCATCTTTTCCCAAGAGGGTGTCAGTTACTGTCTCCAGTTTCTTGTCATCACAGAAATCTGATGTGTACCATTTACCCTGGGTTTTGTTTGTTTTATTTTTTGAGGCAGGGTCTCCCTAAGTAGTCGAGACTGGCCTTGAACTCACAGTGATTCTCCTGCCTCAGCCTCCTGAGTGCTGGGATGCCAAGCATGTGCCACTGTGCCTGGCGTGTGTGCCACTTGCTGTAGACAGTACCTGCTTGCTCTCTAGCCGAATGTGACCCACTCATTCCACCTGCACAGTCCTCCCCATGAACAGCGTCTCCTTGTTGCTATGCAGATGTGTGGTTAGAGTCGTAGTAGCGGCTGGAGTCTGTCTGTGGTAGGTCAGTCATCTTCACTCTCATGTAGGGACAGCCTGTTCCAGAGCAGACCCTTCAGCTGCCCATGTTGGAGAGAATGACCTCGGCAGGCCCCAGAGAACAGGCGCCCACAGAGTGCGTGGCCACAGAGGGCCTCCGGCTCTGGGCTAATGACGGAAGCCATCTCAGCACGATATACAAGGGAAATCACATGAGATGGAGCAAGAGTCAGCCAATGGCAGGGCTCGCTTTCACTTCCCCAGCCTCTCAGCTCTGTCTTCTGCTGGACCTTCCTGTGGTGGGTCGCTGTACCCCGGGCAGAGTTCAAATCCGCCCTCTCAGAGAGCCCGGCCCATGCCGTAACAAGCACCCCGTGCCTAGTACCATGCCGCTTTCTCCCTGGCGTGACCGCTCTCGGCAGTGGTCCTATTCCTTCAGTCTTTTGTTGTTCCTGGCTGTCACTCCAACTAGAACAGAAGCTGCGTGAGCTCAGGTGCCCTGCTCACCCACTGCTCTGTCTGTCCCAGGGTCCAGCCCAGTGCCTGGAGACTGGCAGGTGAGACGCAGCCACTGTGGGGAAGGAGGTGCTGCGAGCAGGGCAGTGAGCACCTCGGATTCTGGAGTCGCCCCCTCCCTTTCCCAGCCCTGTAACCTCAAGAAGGCCTTGTAACACTGAGCCTCACTTCCTGCATCTGTCAGGTGGGGAGAGTCCTTGCCACAGGGATTAGTGAGCGCCGTGGAAAAGAACTCCTGCGTGGACACGCACTCACTTCGTGGGCACTCAGTGTCAGCCGTTCCCTTTGGGGCCCACAGTAAACAGGACAGAGCCAGGGCGACCCTGTCTCAGCAGAACTGTGCCCTGTATTGTAGAACTGAACGCTCTTAACTGTTCCGGAATGGACTCCACACAAGTTCAGTTGTCCATGTGTACATACACGCCGCTGGCTTCAAAGGCAGCTTCTAGAAGGAGAGGTACAGCTGAGCGTAGAACACATGGCCGGCGTACGCAGGGTCCTGGGTTCGGTCTCAGATAAAAATGCAACTGAAACCATCTCTCAGCGGTGAGTGTGAGACCAAAGATTGGCCACGTGCTCACCTGCAGAAGGTGCGCAGTGAGTACGTGGGAATCGTTCCTCTCACTGCATGTCCTTCCTGTTTGTCTTGCTCCACACTAGGATGTTGGGAGGGAAGGAAGAGGGAGCCTGGGGAAGGTGAAGCAGCGGGACCGGCCCTGAGCCAGCAGCCTCGGATGACCAACTAGTCCAGGATCCCTGCAGTTGAGTCACTGCTCTGCACCTGGAGGCTGTAACAGTGGCTGAATTGGCTTTGGAGCCATCAGTTCTAGTGATCAGAGAGGAAGCTAAGGAAATAATCAGGGGAGGGTCCAGAGATCTAGGAAAATCATGCTCACTGGCTCACTGTTTACAGCAGTGACAATAAGGAACAGCGTCAGTACCCCCTGGGGAGGTTGGTTCATGTGTCATACGTACCCACATCATGGAACATGTGCAGCTGCTGGCCAGGATGCGCAGGACCACTGTGGCAGTCAGGCACCAGATGTGTGGCACCTCCTGTGTGCCAGGCACTGTGCAAAGTTCTGGGGACACGGAAGGAAAAGAAACAGACGCAATGGGGCATCCATTCTGCACTGTGGACCTAAAAAGATGTGCATGACATCCGATCCTTAGAAAAAGTTAGAGTGTGACCCTGCGAGGGGAAAATGTGAGCGTGTGTATAAACGTATGTCTGGCAGTTTAGAGTAAGAATGTGAACCCACTTTCTGGGGGTGATGGGTTTAAAGGTGCTGTTGTTGTTTTTTTTCCTTTTTGACTACCTGTGCTTTGTACAAATTCTAACAAAAATATGACAGGTGTGATCTTGGTAAGGCAACCACTGTTTCTTCCATTCCTCCACGCTACAGTCCTGTGTGGTGGGATCTGGGACCCCGTGTGTTAAGGGTGATCTTTGGACTCCTGGTAGACATGCAGAGGGTAAGCCCTAGCCCCGGAGCCTTTGAGTAGAACTTGACTCACAGATAACCCCCAGTGCTCAGACCTCTGGTTTGAACCAGGAGCCCTGAGATCTCCTGGGCTTAGCTTTGAGGCCGCAGTACCACTACTAGATTTTTGAGGAATCAACTCAGTTTTGGAACCCTATCTTTGTGTTTGTGTGTGTGTATGTGTTGGGGATTGAACTCAGGACCTTGCACCTGCTAGGCAAGTGCTATACCGCTGGGCTACAGCCTGGCCCCACAAACACTCTTTTCCTTAGGAGACTCAGCACAGCCAGGCAGAGGCAGGAGGGAGCATAGTGGGCCAGGTATGTTCTGACCATCGCGTGCCTCTTAAGCACGAGTCGGTCAAAGATGAAGCCGGGATTAGAACCCACAGGACTAAATTTCCATGTTGTTTTAGCTCTGGGGTCCCCAACCCAGGTTCCCAGGAGGCAACATTCGGTGGATCCTCCAGCCTGTCCCAGTATCTCTGAAGGCCCAGGAGAGTCCATGCCTGTCCCGGGTGAGCTCCGGTAGCTGTGGGCCAGCTGCTTGCATCCTAGTGCTCGGTTCCGGTTACCTCATGCTTATCAGCAGCTGATTCATCTGTTCTTCCATTCATTCTCTGTCCAGTCATCCTCCACGCGCTCATTCATCCAGTAAGCATTTGCCACCGTCCCTGCCGTACCAGGCCCTGCGCAGGGCTCGGGACAGGGTGATGAGTCAGGCGTGGTCCTCGCCCTCGACACCCCCATCCTGGCTGGATGGGAAAGAAAGAGGGTGAGAGAGATGTAGGCATATTGAAGGGAGACTTGATCGGCCAGTCATTGATAAAGGGAAAAAAATTAATCAGTTCATGATAGATGTGTTTTTTTCTGATTAGTAGTTTCTTACTTCTTAAAACTGAAACCCAGTTTGTTTTCAAAAGTAAAGCTGTTCACACCAGTAGCCACAGTGAAGCGCGATCCTTCTCAAATCCTGCCCTCCTCCCTAGAGACCAAAGCTGTTCAGAATTTGTTCTAGATAATTCTGATGCACACACAGGAGAGACCTGCCCGGCCGCCATTCATGGACGCACCCTGTACGTGATAGTCTCTAACTGAATTCTTTCTACTCCATAGTACCTCTGGGGACTCCCCCCTTCCCGGAGCCTGCTCTTCAGTGACTGCTTGACTGGTGGACAGTTGGCTGTTTTGCACAATTTTAATAGTGTGTGTAGTGAAGGAGAGGGGCTGTCTGGTGGTGAAATGGGGAAGATTTGGAATGAAGACTCAACAGAAGGAGCTGTCAGCTGGCTGGTGACTATCCCCCTCCTCATCTTGCTATGTCCTTCCTGCAGCCCTCGCCTCCCACGACTACATCCTGAAGATCGTGCCCACGGTATACGAGGACAAGAGTGGCAAGCAGCGGTACTCCTACCAGTACACGGTGGCCAACAAGGTGCGTGGGCGGTGGCCGGCTGTCCTAGCGCTAGGCCTGTCATCCTAGCACTCGGGTTGCAACTGCGCCCTCTCCTGGCGTTGAGCGGTAGTGACGGGCAGCTGCGCCCCTGGCTTTTTCAGCCTCTCCATGGGTAAAGATCAGAGACGCAGTCCTTGCCACTTTCCAGTTTCAGAGTCCAGAGAAGAAAAATCTAAGCAGGATGTGATCTATTGAGGAAGAGCTTGGAGAAGCCTTTCCCCAGAGATCCCAGGGTTGCAAATGCCTCGAAGGTCCTACCTCCATCGTGGTCCTTCAGACGCAGACAGTGATTAATTAGCACATGACAGATGCTCCAGCTCTTGGGATACGAGCACTTTTTCCAAAATCCAGATCCTGGTGAATCACCCCAGGACAGCTGTAGATTAATAAGTGATGGACATTAGAGGTGTCCCAGGGCCCCAACACTCCAAGTCATGGAGAAGCGGCAGGTCTTGGTGGGAAGCAGAGGGTGATCAGAGCCTATGGAATGGGAAGCCTTAGCAGTGAGATTTCCAAGCACAGCTGGCATATGAATGCTTAAAGCCTATTGGCCAAAGCGCCTCCCCTAGACCCGATAGGTAAGCTTTCCCCCCTCAGCCTCAGAATGTGCCTTTGTCTCCTGTTCCAAGACTGCTCCAGTCCACAGTTTAGCTCAATTAACCAAGGTAAGGGAGAGCAGCTGTTTTTACATGTTCCCAACAAGCTAGACATGCAGAACGTTCTGCCTCTGCCATCTTTCTCAGTGTTCCTGAGAGTTCTGATAGTGGGAGTGTTAGCCCCACTTACAGGTTTGTCCCTCAGGCCACTGGGAGGTCCTGACCTTTGCTCATCTTCCACTTACACCACCCACTCCATCCCACAAGGTGCGATGGAGCCTGGAGGTCCAGTCAGGTCATGCCAGCCAGAGTCTGTTGGAGACACTGATGCCATTTTGGGGTTCCCACCTTCATGACCTCATCTAACCCATTACCTTCCAAGGCCCCATCTCCAAATGACACTGTGGGGGCCATATTTAAGCTGTAGCAGCTCACTGTCACCCTCAAGTGCTGACAGGAGCCAGAATACAGATGTGATCTGAGCAGAAAGAGCCTGAGCTCTGGTTGGCCCCGCTCGGTCATCACTGGCCTGCCCTGAGACATCACATAAGCACTTCAGCTTACTCATTGCTAAACAGCTGATGGTTCCCCCTTCATAAAATTGCTGTCAAGGGCTAGGGATTTAGCTCAGTGGTTCTGATGCCTGCCTTGCAAGCATAAGGGCCCAGGTTCGATCCCTTGTAACCACATACCATAATGTTGGGCGTGGTGGCTCTGAGAGGCAGCGGCAAGAGTGTTGCTGCGAATTCCACGCTGAGTTCAAGACCAGCCTGAACTACAAAATAGACCCTGTCTCAAAAACAAACAAACAAACAAAAAAGATAGCTGTCAAATGTGGCTGTGTTTTCAAAACTGCTTAGCCTACAGAGATGGTCTGAGTAAATGATACCCACCACTTCTGCTCCTCAGCTTTGGGCTGTGCCCCCTGAGCTCTCCCTGGAGAAAATGGGTCTTTCTCTGCTCCAGCTCTGTCCCCAAGGCTGGAACAGCCCACTCGGCTCCTTATCGCTCCAGCCCGGGCCTCTCCTGTGAGTAGGGCTGGCATCTGGCAGGGAGATCCGGGCTCTTGAGCTGTGTTTGGGGCTGGGGGAGCCCCAGTGTCTCCATGTACTGCAGACAAGTGAGAACAGGAGCGAGGCGCTTGGCTCAAGACCCACGCCTGCACCACAAAAAATTGTTTTAAGTTTTACAGTGTGAGCACAGGGCAGAAATGAGCCCAAATCAGAGGGGTTCTGTGGGGAGCCCAGAACCCCATCCTTCAGCTCGAGTGTGTGTGGCAGAGTGGGGTCCTGGTGTCCAGTTCACCCCCACTCTCTTGATGACTCCAGCCTGCTCCCTTTGTTCTTTACACACACACACATACACGTGCACACTCACATTCCTGTGTATGGCTCAGGTGTCCCCTCCGGAAGAAGTCTTCTAGATTCTCCCATGGAGAAAGGGCCACCCGTTCTCGGCCCAAGTCCCTCTGCCCGTGTGTGCAAGTTGAGGTGTCAGGGTGGTTTTGTGGCCGCTTCCGTTGGGGAAGGGGCTTCCTCACCTCAGGGACCCCAGCAGCCAGAGCAGCGGAGGTGCTGGGCACAAACGCATAACCGTGCTGAGTAAATAAAACAGCTTGGCACAACCCCGGGGAAATCCACTTTTACTCAAAACCAAGCTCAAAGTGACACTTTTCCTTTCATTTCTCTGCTTTCACATTTGTATTTTGATTCCATTACTGCCTCCACCACCCAGTGACTGGACGGATGAATATAGCGGTACCCGCCCAGAGGCTCAGGGCAGCTTTGGCGGTGCCAGTGAGGGGGGTTTGGGAGGCAGCGGACAGAGGGAAAAGCCCGTGCTCCGCGCTGCTCTGTGACCCCTTCACCAGTCCCACAGACTTCTCCCTCCCTTCTCCCACCCAGGAGTATGTCGCCTACAGCCACACGGGCCGCATCATCCCTGCCATCTGGTTCCGCTATGACCTCAGCCCCATCACGGTGAAGTACACGGAGAGGAGGCAGCCGCTGTACAGGTTCATCACCACAGTGAGTGCCCGGCCTCGGCTCAGGGAATCCGAGAAAAGCGACAGGAAACGTGCTGGCATCAGTGGCGTGTTTTTCGGGGGCACTGCCACTGAGTCCCTTAATTCCTGAAACAAACATCCATATGCTTCTGTGAGATGCTGATGATTTTCTCCGTGTTTTTATTGTTATGGAAATCATTCTTAGTAGCATTCATGCCTTATTTCCAGCCGTAGCTGTTCATCATGTGGAATTTTTCTTTTTTTTCAATGTATTTATTTTTACTTTCTCCTCTCCTTTTCGTTATCATCTCTATTTTACTCAGTTTCCTCTGGGGCAACTTCAAGCTGTTACCACTTTCCTGATACACTATTTTTCTGTCAGCTATACAGTTTCTGGGCCCCTCTGTAAATGTCCTTGTGGGGCTGGAGACTTAACTCCGTGGTTCCGGTGCCCACCTTGTAAGCACAAGGTCCCGAATTTGATCCCTGGTCCTGAAAAACCAAACATGAAATGTCCTTGAGGACAGATCAGGTCACAGTGTCTGGCTTCAGCCAAGAGGCCCAGGAGATGTTGGGTAAACAAGAGTCAGTTCAGGTAGAGAAGACAAGGCGATTGTTTCTACCTCACAAATGTGGAAACTGAAGTCTAAATTTAAATATAGTATTAGGAGGCCCTTACCCTTCTTTATTTCTTCAAACATTTTTTTAAAAGACAGGAACTTCTAGACTCAAGTGAGCCTCCTGCCTCAGCCTACTGAGTAGCTGGGACTACAGTGCCTACCAGTGCACCTGGCTTCATACTTTTAGTAAGGATACGAGATCAGGAATCTTCACCTGGCTTTTTCACTTCCTGCTGTGACTAGATCTGCATCAGTCAAAACTCTCACTGGGCCAGGGATTTAGCTCAGTGGTTCCGGCGCCTGTCTTGCAAGTACAAGGACCCGGGTTCGATCCCCAGTAACCACATACCATACTGGGGGTGGAGACTCACGCCCAGCAGCAACCAGTACCACATACCACAGTGCCGGGCGTGGTGGCTCACGCCTGTAATCCCAGCACTCAGGAGGCAGAGGCAGGAGAATTACTGTGATGTGAGTTTGAGGCTGAGCTCAGGGCCAGCCTGAACCACAAAGTGAGACCCTGTCTCAAAAAAACCTAAAAAAAAAAACCACTCTCACCAAGCAGACAGAACTGAAACTGGCTAGAGAAGCTTCAAGCAGGCCTCTGGCGTGCCTGGGTCCAGCCACAAACACTATCAGGAAGAGGGCTCTCTCCTTGATTTGCTTTCTTCTGTCCTGGCTTCATTCTCAGGTAGAATTTACTAGAAGAAATTGCTCTTCCTTAGTACTACCAGAAGGGGTAGTACTTGACTGACCCAGCTCAGGCCCACTGCTGGCCTCATGGTCGGAGCAGGAAGTTCTGGTTGTCCAGGCCTAGGCCTTGTGCCTGTCAGACCACAAGGACAGAGATGGTGAGGGATGGGGCTCCTCAGGAGAAAAGTCAGGGGCTGGTGACTCATTGTGGAGAGGCAAAACGGTCGTATCTGTCCAATAGGGCACATCTGACAAAGGCCATGCAGCTTCCTTCCATAGGGGATGCACACCTAGTCAGGTCCCGGTGAGCCCTGGACCTTCTGAGAGCTCCAGGTCTGTGGGTCCTCCGGAAAAAGCCTTCCCTTCCTCACCCAGAGACCAAACCCTGTATGGCTCCTTTTCTTTCTCTTCCTCCTTTTGGCCACCAGCCTGTCCACCTTCTCTGCCTCATGACCTCCATTCAAGTGGGGACCGTGAAGCTCCAGGCTCACGGGCTACTCTGCTTTGGGGAGCCTATGACATCATTAGCCCGGTGGTATTTCTGAAAGGCCCAGGCCACCATCTTGGTTGCCACAGCAACCATGAGGTCAGAGCTGAGCGAGCCACCCAGCTGTCCCTGGCAGATGGCGTCATTGTGTGGCTTCAGAGGCCCCTGTCACGGGGCAGCAGATGTGAAGATGACGCCTGTCCCCCCCCATGCACACACTCACTGAGCTCCTGGGGAGTGGCGGGGCGGGCCGGGCTGGGTGGAAGGGGAGGCACCTGCTGCGCTGTCCCTTTCTTTCGTTCAAAGTCAGACACTTGAGGCAGAGCCTCTCAGCTCCACACGGGGCCTCTGCAAATAGCCCCTTGGAGAGCGGCTGATGAAGAGGGGCTTAGGCTGGATGGCGTCATTGGCGGCTGTGGGGCTGGGGCAGCAGCTGTGGGTGGGCAGGAATGAGGAGGGGCCCACCAACGCTCTTCTAAGGATCAAGTACCCAGCTTTCCCCACTGCCCCACCTCCCAGGTCCCCCTGGTCTGCTAAGGACTTGCTAATCCTGGGCCCAAACAATTTCTCCTTCTAAAATCTTCACCCAGGCTGCTTAAGGCTCCTCTCTGGGGCCCTTGGGGTACCTTGCTGAGACCTACACTTTCTTCCCTACCAGGAAATCCACCACCAATAGGATAAACACATACACAGCAAGCCAGGCATGGTGGCTCATGCCTGTAATCCTAGCACTCGGGAGGCAGAGGCAGGAAGATTGCTGTGAGTTCGAGGCCAGCCCGAAGTACCTAGTGAGTCCAGAGCCAGTTTGAACTACAACGTGAGATCCTGTCTCAAAAAAAAAAAATTATATACAACAACACACGTGTCTTCCTCCTACACACACACATCTGTCCCTCGCCCCACCACTTGCTCACACTCCTTTTTTGAGATTGCCTTCAAGTGGGTTGTGGTGACAGATTGGATGGTCTCGGCGGTGTCAGATCTCTTTCCTTGTTCGGCATATTTTATTTTGGAGGTAATAACCAGAAGTCACAAAGTGCCAAATTGGGCTGCGTGGCCGGGACCGTCATTGCCACCCAGCATTCCTGCGTGCCGATGACGTGCTCCCCTTGCATGCCACTCGAAGCCTGGCATTCTTGAACAGTTGCGCATTGCACTTGACTGACGTGGTGGTCAGGGCCCTCGGAGAGAGGGAGCTTTGCTGTAGCCAGCCCTGCCCATCATATTCCTCTCCACGGCCCTCATCTTCCCTTCTGCACCCGTGAGACAGTTCCCCAGCCTTCAGGTCACATTACAGAGCTGCCAGTCCGAGGTCTGACCTCCAGGCCCGATCAGCTCTGTGTCCAACACCCAGCACAGGGCCCGGGCTGTCCATGGACATTTGGACATGTAGGGAAGGGGCTGCTTAAGGAAGGGGTCGTGAGTGAACCCTTATTGTACATACGCACCTGACAGGTTTATAGCTGTCCCCTTCAGTCTTCCCAGCAAGCCTCCAACTACATGATACTGCTCATGTTTTATATCAGCTGAAACTCACATTGATGAACAAGAATGGGAAGATGGCTCAGCAGCGCCTTGCTTGCTTGCAGCCCAAGGTTCTGAGTTCTATCCCCAGTACCAAAAAGAAAAAACAAAAAGAAAAGAAATTTGGTTTTAGAGAGGTAAACAAAGCCATCCAAGATCCTAGAACAAATAAACAGCGAGGCTGGGGTTTGATCCCCATGCCCACCTCTGTGGTCTTCCTTTCCCACCACCAAAACTGGACCTTTAGAGCTGGGAATTTAGCTCAGTGGTTCCAGTGCCTGCCTTACGAGCATAAGGGCCTAGGTTCGATCCCCAGGTAACCACATACAACAGTGCTGGGTGTGGAGACTCATGCCCACCAGCAATCAGTACCACATACCACAGTACCAGGTATGGTGACTCATGCCTGTAATCCCAATACTTGGGACGCAGAGGCAGGAGGATTGCTGTGAGCTCAAGGCTGGCCTGGGCTACATAGTGAGCTCGGGGTCACCCTGAACTGAGAAGCAGAGCCTGTCTCAAAACAACAAACCTGGACCTTGTAGCACACGCCTATAATCTCAGCTGCTTAGAAGCTGAGGTAGAAAGATCACAAGTTCAAGGCCAGCCTGTGCAATTTAGCAAGAAGAGGGAGGGGGCATGTAGCTCAGCAGTGGAGTGCTCGCCTAGCATGCTACAGACCCCTGGTTTAATCCTTAGTCCTCAGAAATCAAAACAAAAACAAAATGATCTTTAGGTTAATGCAGCAACAGAAGCCCCAGAAGTCCTGGAACCCTTGGTGCAGGACACTAGGATCATTGATACCATGACTTCCAGCAAGGGACAGAAATGTTATAACGGAAACAGTGGTGTCCGTGAGCATACATGCTGGGATCGCAGGCCATAGGACGAAGACAGCTGTCCACCTGACACCGGTCGGCAGGCACTTTGCACGATTTTCCCCGCCCGTATCTGATTTTCCTCTGGTTCTGTTTGGGTCTCTGCATTCATTGGCTAGAAACAGAAGGTAGCAAGAGAGAAGTGGAGTGGCATTGAGAACTGACCAAGGATAGACTTGAAACTGGGCAGGAGGCCGATGGGGTCAGGGGTAGAAGAGCCGCTTACTGTGGGCGGCCCCTGCCACAAAAGCTGTCTTGGAAGCTTTCACCCCGGGAGCTAAGGGGAGGCTGCTGCTGCTGGCACAGGGTGAGGAGGCAGCCGCCATGGCCTCCTGGGGCAGCCTGGATCCTCTCTCCGATCCACTGCGTGCCCAGGAAGGCTGAGGCCCAGTCATGCCCGACTTTGGGCCGGGCATAGTGGAGGCAGAGAATAAACAGGTGTTGTACAGTGAGCAAAGATGAGGGGTGTGCGCCCTGGTCCTTCCATCCAAGGCAGCTTCCGGGAGAAACTGGTGATTCAGGCCTGGAAATGTGCAGGACACTTTGGTCAGATCCTTTGGGACAATCAGCAAAACTGGCTTTTTTGGAAGGTTATGTGCTGCGGACACATTGATCCAGCTGGGCCTGAACACAGCGCCAAAACTCCAGAGCTTGTGGTTCTGAGGCAGGACCTGAGGAAGAGGACTAAAAGATAAATGGGTTCTATTATACGAACAAGGTGGGGGTTTTTTGTACTGAGGATTGAACCTAAGGAATTCTAGCACTTAGTTGTATCCCAAGCTCATTTTATTTTAAGAAAAGTTCTTACTAAGTGACCCAGGCTGACCTTGAGCTTGCCATCCTCCTGCCTCAGCCTCCCAAGTTGGTAGGATTACCACCGTGTACCACCATGTCCCGCTATAAGGCTTGTTTAAAACGGTACACAGCTTCTTACTTCATAAACTCTGCAGGTGAGAATCTTTTATTTCAAGATATTTGATATGTAAACCTTCTAACAGTGTTGAGAAAATAATTATAATTAAAAGCTCCCCATCTGTGGAGAGAGGTACAAGAGGAGGCTGTATGTTGAGAGCAAAGCAAGGTGATCTCACAAAAGTGCAGACCCTCTGAAGCTCACAAAAGTGCAGACCTGGATCCTGAGGCCTGTGCTTCCTTGGTAGCTGGGTGACCTTAGATAAGGCTTTCCCTCTCTGAGTCTCTCTCAAAACAATTGAGTGAAATGTCAGAAACAGTGCTATCCCAGGCTTTGCACATAGTAGGTGCTCAACCAACATGGAGGTTGTTTGGGGTAAAGTGCATCTGAAGTTATGAAAATGACAGAGAGCGATGCCGCTGTCCCTTAAGCCCTAGGCCAGGGCGGAGGGCTGAGGGGTCTGGCAGGCCAGACGCAGCTGCACAGAGACCACCACCCCCGCTTCTTTGCCACCCCCAGCTTTCAAGGCCCGCTCACCAGCTTCCCTGTGCAACAGTCCCCACCCCCGCCGCCGACTTGGGTGTTCTCATCCAGGCTCCAGTCTGTCTGGCACCGCCACCGCCGGCATCGGATGGGACTCCCATTCATTATTTATTTCCCCAGGAGAGGCCTTTCCGCAGGCTCTGGGAGTTACTCTGACTGGACGGGGAAAGTGGGAGAGCCGTTCCCGGGCACTTGGGGTCCCGCAGGCAGAGGACACCGGTCCCCACCACCCTCACTTTGGGTCCCATGGTATAGATGGGGGAAACTGAGGCTCAGAGGCATTAAGCTAGCTGGTTCTCCCTGCCAGGGCCTCAGAACTGGGACTGTACCCTAGGAGCAGCTTCCCACACCACGATGTGCACCCCACATGGTGACCAGGGAGCCGGGAGGGCCAGTGACTTGGGAAGATGTTCATGCTGGTGGGTGGAAAAACCCCGGAATTCTGCTCTCCAGCCAGTGTGGTTAGAACATATCCTTCTACGTCACAAGAATTCAGGCACATGGACAGGAGGGGTCCGGTCAAGTTCTGCCAGGCCCAGGCTCTGAGGTCAGGCATAGGGAGGGTGCCACCTGCCACACCCCCAGGATCTCAGTTCCACCATTCCCTGTGATGTGAGTCACCTCTGCCTTGCCCTGGGCGTGGGACTCTGCTCCTGTCCTGTGGTCAGCCATGTTTTTGTCCACCTACTCAGCCCCTCTGGTCCGCCCTCCGCCCCACTGTTCCCTTGACTTCCTCAGCGTACCCACTGTGGGCCACTTCTGCTCTCGGCTGTCCCTGTGGCCTTCTGAGCAGTGAGAGTATAAGCAGTAGGACCGGCTCGGGTGTTAAGGGGGTGCAAGAGGGTCCCGGCCCGTCAGAGGATGCGTACAGCCTCTGGCTTGAGGGCTGTCCCCTGGACACGGTTCCTCTTCACAGACCTCCCTGGCACTGGCTTCCTGGGCTGTGGCCTGACTTCAGAGTACCTGGGCACAGAGCAGCTGTGAAGACTCTTGCTGGCCACTCTTTCCATAAATTGACTTGTTCCCTGCTTAACGTGCCAGGGAGAAAATGGAAATTGAAACCTAAAGTCCTCTCTGGGAAATCAGTGATAGTTATTCATTTTTCCCTGACTAAAATGGGTCTCTGAGAAAATATCAGAGGTATTTTCTGCAAGAGTGGTTCTTCTCTGTTCTAGATGAAGACGCTGACGGCTCAGAATGCTCTCCCGTGACTAGAGTATGTGAAAAATGGCGGCCATGATGCAGCCCCCAAAGGTGGGGCTCTCCTGGCTGTCACCCCAGGACAGGCCTCAGGGCGCTCCCAGTCCTTACCTCACCCACTCTGGTCACTGACTGCAGGAGATACAGCTCTCCCTGCCTTGTCCTCACACCCCCAGGAGGAGAATGACAGGGACGCGCTGTTCTGCTGGCCCTTCTATATGCATGAGGAGCCGGAGGCTGGAAACTCAGTGTCTACTTTGTGTCCTTTTGAGGGGCAGTTAGAAAGTGTACTGAGGATGGAACACAGGACCTTCCCACTGTTGCACTTTTTATCACTAAGTTGCCCAGGTTGGGCTCAAACCGGGAATCCTCCTGCCTCAGCCTTCCAGCATCCAGTTCCATTCATTCTTGTTCATATTGGCCCTTGTGCCCCCGAATCAGGAAGACACTGAGTTACCACATTACCTGTTGCCAGCAGCACCCCACCCTTCAGCCTGCCCTGGCATCCTTCCGGCGTATCTGGTCACACATCCTCCACGCGTGAGTGTGGCGAGCCTCTTTTCCTGCCATCTCCTCACACAGCTCAGCTCCAAGAGCCAGCACAGCCCTGGTGCAGCCTTGGACCTTCATTCCCATCGAGACACGGGATGTGAGGGATAGTCGTAGCCAGCTGCTGCCACAGTTGGCTGTCAGACCCAGGCAGCACCCGGAACCCTCTCCTGGCACCCTGCTTCACCCCACACAGGATGACCCCGTGCATGGGCACGTGTCAGGGAGGCCAGGCGGGTTAACAGGGAAACAGTGGCCCCTCATCCACAGCACTGCTGTGTGCAGTGTTAGTTGTCCATGTTCAACTAGTCTCATTTTCTTTTCTACATTGTTAGGGATTGAACACAAAGCCTTGTGCCTGCTAGATGAGTACCTTATTACTGAGCTACACTCCTGGCCCTCTGACTGAAGATGTCACATGAAAAAAATAGTTTTGTGTTTTTTTTTTTTTAATACTATATTATTGTAATTGTCCCATTTCATTACTGGTTGTTGTTAGTCTCTTCCTGTGTCTGTTTTATATAATGAGCTTTTTCATAGGTTCTGTGTCAGAAAAAAGATATCTCTCCATAGGTAGATATCACCCACTGCACACCCACTGCAGAACTTGGAACAGAGCCCTGAGGATTGGGGGACCAAGGTTATGGAAGCCGAGGGGCCATGTGCCAAGATTCCCACCACCCCACCCACCCCTGCTCAGTCCACCGAGCCCAGCCCCTCACAACAGCAGGCTGGGGCCATGGTCGTGTGGAGTGGCGTCAGGTCTCCCTAGGTCTTTTTTTTTTTTTTTTAGGTTTTTTGAGACAGGGTCTTGCTTTATAGTTCAGGCTGGCCCTGAGCTCAGCCTCAAACTCACATTACTGCAATCCTCCTGCCTCTGCCTCCCGAGTGCTGGGATTACAGGCGTGAGCCACTGCGCCCCACACTGTGGTATGTGGTAGTAATTGCTGCTGGGGTGAGTCTCCACACCCAGTATGTGGTTACCAAGGATCAAACCCGGGTCCTTGCACTTGCAAGACAGAGGCCAGAACCACTGAGCTAAATCCCCGGCCCTCTCCCTAGGTTTTGAGAGGGGCAGGAACTCTCTCTGTGACTGGGCCAACTGCTCAGCGGCTCCTATGCTCCTTTGGCCTCAGTTTCCCCATTGGCCATGTACCCCAGTGCATGCATTTTCTCCTGGCAGTCCAGGCCAACCCAGTGAAAGAAGCCTTCAGTCCGCTGCCAGGTGTGTGTGAGTCACAGACACCCAGGTTCCAAATTGTGTGTGGATGAACACAGATGTGTTTGTGTGTATGTGTGTGGTTATTTTTTATTTTTTGCTTCATTCCACTTAAGTCATATTTTCCTATCCTCTGATCCAAGCTCTAAAAGCATTTTGTGGTATAAAATCTCTCATCCTCTGATCCCCTCTACCGAAATAAACCGGCTCCCCTGCCGTCATCCTCCCTGAAAAGTGCCCCTGCGTCATGCTCTGAGGCTGGCAGGGAGAGGCCTTGCCCGCTTCAAAACACTTCATCATAATCCCTCCAGCATGGCCAGGCCTCCTCCTCCCTGGAGTGCTCCTTCGGTTTCTTAGGCTGTTATTACTGGAATGCCAGCTGCCGCACTTGCAGCCCATCCATACAGACCCGCTGCGTCCGTCTTGGGCCTTGCAAGCCTCAGCTTAGCTCATCTCATGGAAATATCACTTGAAAAATAAACGCCAGTTCCATCTGCCCCAGCCTCTTGGCTCGGCCGCATCTCCTTGGTGCTGATCAGCACTCAGTGCTGCCCTCTCCCAGAGTCCTGTGGTGGTTCTTGTCTGGTTGTCCATTGGCTCCTGGGTGCTGGGATTACCCGCCGTGCCTGGCTGAGGCCCAGGTTTCATCCCTCGCTGTGCAAAAAAAAAAAAAAAAAAAAAGAGTGAGCTAGAAACTTTATCCTAATACAAGTTTTGTGATAGCTATGAGTGCTTTTGGTGCTTGCTTTGTGGTGCTGTTGCAGTTCTAGGCATGATTATTGGCTCATTAGCTATCTCACTGATGGAGTGCAAGCTCCCATTTCCCCCCGGCTAGTGCTGCCGATCTCAGTCTTAGTCCCAGGCAGCACTGGGCCTTCAGGTCCTAAGATTGTCACTTCCGGCCACGTGTGACCCTCAGCCAGTGGCACTGCCCTTCACCCTCTCTGTCCTTTCTTTGGAAATAGGATTGTACAATAAAGTTAAGGCAGAGGTTAAGATCACAGGTCTCAAGGTCAGGGGATACCTGAACTGAAGTCACGGCTCAGCCACTTACTTCGGGAATGATGGCTAAGCCTCAGTCTCCCCACTGTGAAACAGCCCAGCGACACCCACCAGACCATGCACGTGGACATTAAAGGGGCTGAGCTTGGTGGTTGTTACTGTCCTTAATCATCATCCAGCAGTTGGTTTTGAGCCCTGAGTATGCGTGGACCACGGGGCAGCACAGTGGCGAGCGCTGGTCAGCGTGCCTGCACTAGCTGAGCCTACCGTCTCCGGCCTGAGGGGTCTGCCCGGTGCCTCCTCCTGCCCTGACCACTCATGCACTTTCCTCTCCCTTCTTTCAGATCTGCGCCATCATCGGTGGGACCTTCACCGTCGCTGGCATTCTCGACTCCTGCATCTTCACAGCCTCCGAGGCCTGGAAAAAGATCCAGCTGGGCAAGATGCACTGACATCCCGCCTGGTCTGATGGCCAAGGACCGAAGAGACTGCCCACCAGCTCTGCCTCCGGAACCCTGTCTCTCTGGCCCGCGAGCTGGCTGCGTGCCAAAATGTGTGTGGGAGGTGGGGGAAGGTGAGGGGGTGGCTCCCCACCTGTCTCCCCTCGTTTCATTTTAGATAAATAACACTGGCTGGAGTTGTGATGTTCCTTTTCCTCAGGAGCTCCAAGATGACAGTCAGCTAAGGGGCACTCCGGAAAGTCAGGGACCATTTCTGGAAAGGTGACAGTCCCTTCCTCCTGAGAGAGCAGCCCACAATCCTTGGTGACCAGCTGTCAGCCAGGCTGTGACAATCTTGCAGTGTTTCCCCTTCTCCATTTGGACACACTAGTCACTTGATTTCTTCACAGTGCAGTCAGGATGGGCTCTCGGCTCTGGGACCAGGCTGGCCAGAGGTACTCCTGCCTGAAGTGTTCAGGCAAGGATGGTACTTCCCAGCCCCTGAGCTGTGACACTAGCTGGAACTCTCACTTCTACCCCTTCTGTCCCTGGCCAGCCTCATATCCCTTTCCCCCAGCCCTGTCTGGTTCTTCCAAGAAGCACGTGCCCAGTTGTTAGAGTGACCTGCCCGCTGGTCACAAGGTGGGTCGCAGACTCCTCTCCTTTCCTGTCCCTGTTCCTGTGAACCCCCCACCAATGTGCCTCGGCCGCTGTGCTACGTGGCACCGGCATTTCTTGGTGGAAAGGCTGGTTCCCACTGCCAAGCCCCTGCATGGCTCTGTTGGGACCAATATTGGCAGGAAGTGGAAGTCATGTGACTGAGGACTTGCCCTGGGAAAGCCAGATAGATGTGGATTGTATACTTCGTCCTCCAGGGACGTGTCCTTCCCTGTAACCCTCCAACAATCATGCCTCAGCCTCTGTCAGGCAGGCACAGTTGGTTCCAAGGTCTTAGCTGAGCGGACACAGTGGACCCGCCCTTCTTCTCCCTTTGGCCGTCCCAGCCCAGGCTCCCCTTCCAGGGATGCCCCGCACATGGACCTCCGCTGCCCAGGATGGCACAGATGCCACCGAATTCCCCTACTGGCTGATCATACCCCACATTCCAGCCCCTGGTGGTGGACCCCAGTGTCTCCCCACCTGCTGCTGAGGTGGGTTCCTACCCTGCTGCTCCCCCTCATTTGTCCCTTTGTGTCCTGAAAGGGAGGGGCAGTGGTCCAGGCATGAATTCCACCCAGGGAATGTGAGCTATGCCCTCGTGTTCCAAGGGACAGAGCCCTGCCGCCTGTTTTTCATTTATATCAAATTGTTTGCATACTTTTGTAATGAGGGGGAGTTTCCAGTAGAAGGATTTTTTAAAAATTATCTGTATGGGATAGCTCAAGCCTCTGCCATTTGTAAATCTTGGCTCTGATTTCAATTAGCAAAGCTATCCCTTCTGCATATGCGTTGACTAATGTGTGTATAAAATACCTTTGGTTATTTCTGGTGTCTCTGGCCACTTGAATGGATTTTTTTTCTTCCTTCTCTTCCCCACTTACAGAAAGGAGTCCGTTTGGTGTGTGAATATGTGCACCTGTAGAGGGTGACAGGGTGGGTGGGGGTGGACAATGTGTGGCATGCACATGAGCTGGAATCTCACTTTTATGAATTAAGAGAAACAAAACTCTGAGGACACAGGGGCTGTCAGTTTCCTATGGAAGAGACACCTCTGACCTGTTTTTCTTACAAACAAAATCTCAAGGGGAAAAAAAATGTTTTAGTCCTTTCTCCACTCCTTGGATTCAGACAGATTATTAAAATGCTGATTTTCGGAAGTAATGCCATGTGGGTCTTTCTGCCTTGGCTGTGGCTGGGGAGCTGGGAGGGAGAGTCAGAGTCTGAATGGAGTTCATTTCTAGAAGACAGAATTGGAAATGTTGAAAAAAAGATGTGTTGGAAACCAGGAAAATCACGTCGAATACTTAACTCCTATGGACCTTTGACTTTGAGACATTCCAGTCATCTTTGTCCTGGTCAGATGCTGTCATTTTAGGGATAGGAAAGGCTTACTGTGAACACGTTTCACCATTGGTACCTGAATTTCACATAATGATGAAGGAGGAGGAATCATATCATTGTAGTCTCACGGCAGGCAGCTCTGCAGTGCCAGACGTGAAGACTCCAGATACTTCTAGGACTCACATTGGGTTTAAGTATTTATCAGAAACGAAAGAATCAAATCTCCTGTTTGTGCTTAGTACTAGCGCCTCTTTTTCCTTTCTTTCCTTTTTGGTGGTGGTGGTGCGGCCCACGGTCTCAAGTGTACTAGGCAAGCACTATACCACCGAGTTACACTCTTAGCTCACTGGCTCAAATCTGTAGTTATTTCTATATTAGACAACTTCAGAAAGTCAAGATCTCTTCAATGAAGCTGTTCCTTTTTTTTTTTTTTTTGAGACAGGGTCTGTGTAGTTCAGGCTGGCCCTGAGCTCAGCCTCAAACTCACATCACAGCAATCCTCCTGCCTCTGCCTCCCAAGTGCTGGGATTACAGGCGAGAGCCACCATGCCCGGCATTGTGGTATGTGGTGCTGATTGCTGCTGGGGTGAGTCTCCACGCCCAGTATTACATGTGGTTAGTGGGAGATTGAACCTGGGCCCTTGCGCTTGCAAGACAGGCGCCGGAACCACTGAGCTAAATCCCCAGCCCTGTCCCTTTTTTTGAATCCATGCAGAGTGTCCCTCTGCTTGCCACTTTCTGGCTGTGTAGCCTCAGGTGGGGTCCTTAACCTCTCTGTGCCTCGGTTTCCCTTGAAGGGAAATGGGGAGAGTAAAACAACTACATCAGAAGATTGTTGTGATCTACCACTGAATCATTCAGTGTGATTTTAATTACACAATATATGCTCATTAGCTAGCGGAAGAGAAGTCAGAGAATACTACAAAGTTTACAAAGAAAAAATTAAAGTCACCCTTAATCCCAGTAATCAAAGTTAGTCATTAACACTCTAAGGATGCCTTTCTGTAAACAAAATAGCATCATACCGTACATGTTATCTTGTTTCCTTTTTCATGTGGTGGCACATGCCTGCAATTCCTGCACTCTTTAAGAGTTCGAAGCCACTCTGAACTACATAGTGAGACCCTTTCTCAAAGAGTAAAATAGAAAGATAACAATAACCCTAGTGAGCACCTCATGGTACATGTTCATCTTTTGCTCCTTTTCAGAACCATAATATGTTCTCCTTGTGTCACAGAATTATCCGTAGGCTTTTTAATCAGATAAAATGAGGTAACGTTTGTAAACTTATTGAGCATAATGACTGACAGGAAATCCACAGCTTGTTAAGATGAGCCATCTTTTTCATCCATTCGACAATTTCTCCCATTTATTAAGTTTTTACTGTGTGTCAGTTATTACACTAATGGTTCATTATTTCTGACACTAAACTGATGAGGGACGATCATGATGCCCATTTCTCAGATGAGGAAAATAAAGGATCACAAGACTAAATACCTCACCCAAGCCCCAGAGCCAGCGAGTAGTGGAGATGTACATCCCAAGAAGGTCTGATGCCAAGCCTCATGTAATTCCCCACCACTGCCTCGGGGATGTGAAATTGTGCGATGGGTATTTGCTGTGTCAGGCGTGGGGCTTCTGCAGCAGTCCCCGGGCACGAAGGGCAGGAAGCATGCAGCGAGACAAACACGTCTGTGAGGAATGGCTTGTGGGGTAGGGATGGTGCGGTGAGGCTGTCTGCAAGGACAGCCTCCTATGACGCTGTACACTGCGCGCCTGGTCTTGCACCTGAGCCTGGGCTGCAGGTGAAAAATAAGTCCCTTTCTCTTGACCTTTGCAGCCTGCGTACTCGCGCACAGACACACACACACGGATGACTTCGCGGTCACGGTTCCCTTCGCCACTTTAACACCATCTATTCTGCTGCCGGGGCTTCGGTGAGCAGTGCAGGTGTGGCCTTCCTCCAACGCCGACTCGGACAATCTGAAATAGAACCTAAAATAAGACCAATGGAGATGCCGGGCTGGATGAGTTCTGGTTTAAATACGGGTGTAACAACTTCCCCACCTGCCGCCAGGAGGCGCTGCCAAGTCCGAAGTGCTCAGGATCAGCCTGAACCGGCTACTGACTTTGGACAGACATCTATCTTCCTTTTGAATTCTCGGGCCCCCATCTGTGATCACTAAACTCTAGTCTGGCGCCTGAAACAGTGTAGGAGCTCGACAGGCCCCGAGGCTGGAGTTGAGGAATGAATGAAGCTTCTAAACCTTCCCAGGGCGAGCCCAGCGTCTCTAACTCAGAACCCAGGACGCCTTTTCCTTCCCTCTGAGGTTTAGGAAAAGGGCGCCTTCGGCGGTGGGTGTCTCCTTGGGAGGAGCAGTGCGGTGGCAGCCACCCACCTGTAGCCATCCAGCGTCCTTCAGCGGGCGGGGCACTGGGCTTGGGAAGTGGTACGGGGCGGGGCGGGACTGAGGTCCCAGGGTGGGAGGGGCGCCGTGTGTAGGCGTGGCCTGGTGAGGGGAGGGGCGACGGCTACGTAGTCCCCGGAAAGTTACTGGTCTTTCAAAATTCTCAGTTTAAAAGTAAAAAAGGGGGGCCGGGGAGTTAGTTCAGTGGTTCTGGCGCCTGTCTA